>WEKY01054343.1:0-52632 GCA_013390045.1 Picathartes gymnocephalus
GGCTGAACAGGCCAAGTGACCTCTGTCACTCTTCACACAGCCTCCCCCCAAGGCCCTTCACAATCCGTGTTGCCCTCCTTTGGATGCTCTCTAATAGCTTTATATCCTTCTTGTATTGCAGCACCCAAAACTGCCCCCACCCCCCAAGGTGAGGCTGCCCCAGTGCAGAGCAGAGCAGGACAATCCCCTCCCTGGCCTGGCTGGGGATGCTGTGCATGGTGTCGCCNCTGGTGATGCTGTGCCTGGTGTCCCCCAGGACAGGGATGTCCCTCCTGGCTGCCAGGGCACTGCTGGCTCCTGTCTGACTTCTCATCAACCAGGACCCCCAGATCTCTTTCTGCAGGGCTGCTTTCTGCATTTCATTCCCACTTTGCCTGTACGTCCAGGGTTGCCCCATCCCTGGTGCAGAATCTGGCATTTTCCCTTGTTCAGCTCCATGTGGTTGGTGTTTGCCCAGCTCTCTGATTTGTTGAGGTCTCTCTCAGGGCCTCCTTGACTTCAGGGGAGTCAACAGCTCCTCCCAGTTTTGTATCACCTGTGAACTCGCTTCAGTTCTGGATCCAGGTAATTTATGAAGATGTTGAAGAGCAGAGGGCCAAGGATGGAGCCCTAAGGAACCACACTAGTGACAAGTCTCCAGTCTGATGTCACCCCAGTCACTATAACTCTTTGTGCCTGACCTGTGAGCCAGTTGCTCACCCATCTCATGATGTTTTTATCCAGCTGTGAGATGGACATTTTGTCCAGAAGGATACAGTGAGAGACAGTATCAAAAGATTTACTGAAATCAAGAAAGATTATAACTGGCTTCCCTTGATAACTATGCAGGGGAGAGCCAGAAAATGACAAACTTGAAGCCTCATGGGGCCACCATTGTAGTTTGCCTCCCAGACACGTGGATCTTCAGTGTATCTTCAATGCCTTATTATGCATGAAACAATGTGATGCAGCCGAAAAGGAGAGACTCAAGGCTAATAAATCAATACAGTACCGGGTTCCTGCCATGCCCTTTTCTGGCACCTCCCTTAGACTTCCCATGCATATCCAGGAGCAACATTAACAGGAACAGTCTGTCTGGCACCTTCAGCAGTGCAGGAGTCACCAGCACAAGGCACAAGTGTTTCTCTGCAGGCTCACTGCCAACACAAGCTCTCAGCACCTTCGTTTGTGACAGCAAGCGAAACCCTCGGGAACAGATTCCCCCTTTCTCACTCTCTGGTGGGAAGAGGCAGAGTTTGCTGAGCCTGGTCATGATGCTCAGCAAGAAAGTGGAATAATGGGGAGATCCTTGATATACCCCCAGTTCATTCCTCTGCCAGAGACCATCATGGCATCACCAGCTCCCCAGCACCTCCCCAGTGTGCTTTTGGCCAATGTTTATTTTTCTCCTGGTGGCTGCTGAGCCTCTAGCACTTGAGTCTACTGCAAAGGCTTCACAGTACTAGAGAATACATCTTTGTGACAGCTCACATGGTCTGAGCAACTTGCAGTTTCATTACGCTCCCCCCACACAGCCCTGGGATGGCAGCAACCAGCATTGCCTTTCCCACTACCCCTTCTGTCCCAGCCCCAGCCTCTTTCCAGACTGCATTTCTCCCATTTTGCAATTCCCCCACCCAGTATCTCGATTTCCCCTTCCCTGCAGTGCACCCTGCACTTACTAAATGCCACCCTCACCCCTTCAGCTGCATCACTCTGCCTTTCTGAGGGGATCAAGCACTAAAAGCTGCCACCTGCCAGAGCTGCTTTGCTTGGGAACCAGTACTTCCCAAAAGCTGCTGACTTGGCTGGGAAAAATCACTTCAAGTCCAAAGTGTTTTCTTGATAACAGAAACCCCAGGAAACAAGTCATTCCCCAGCCTAGCAGGATGGTCATTGTGGGAACAGCAAACTAGGGGAGATTATTCCCTTTCTGTGCCAAAAAACCCCCCAGACAATCACTCCTTCCCTACCCAGCCATGGAAATTTAATCTAAGGGTTTTCAAAAATGACTAGTCATTGTGGGTGCCTGAGCCGATGCTTCTTTAAAAAGCCTTTATTTCCAGGACACATGTGCTTCTTGTTTTCAAGGGGTCAGCCTCAAGTCAGAGGGCCCCACAGAGACCCCAAACAGCCTCTGAAAAGATCTCAGCAGCCCCAAGGAATGAACATCAAAGTCTGAACAACTCAGCAAGCACAAAAACCTCACAGCACTCAATCTGCTGTTGTCATCCCATCATCCCAGTTGTGTTTCATCAAACTGTTTCCCCTGCTCCCTTTCAAAAATTTTGTTATGGTCACTCAAAGGTGTCAAGGGCACCAGGCAAGCAGGGGTCTGGTGGCAGTAGAAATGCTCCATCCACCTCCCCTTCTCCTGAGCCTCCCAAAAACTGCTGTCTGAGACATCCTTGCATCCTTGCAAAGCACGAGCTGATCCTTTTATGAGAAAGCTGCCCAAAGGGTGGCTCAGCTAAAGGCCCAGGGGGACCCACCAGCATTTGGAAAGCCCTGCTAGAGAGCAGAAAGCATGCATAAAGCATGCACCACTGAGCCCTGTCTTGGCTGGCTCCATCCATACACCAAGTATACCAATACCACCACTCCAGCCTAGCCTTGCATTTGGAAGCACCTCCCTGTTTGCACTCACCCCCCACGCACAGGAGACCCCTGTAAAGAGCTCCTGAGGTAGCTTTGCAAAATCAACACATCAAAGCCCATTGCTGTTGCCTCAGCTCTCCCTTTGCCCTCGTCCCACACCTCTTGCAACATGACACGGCATGGGCTCCCCAGGGCAACTCTGTGTTTGTGCAGCTCTTGTTTATGGCTGGGACCACAGCTAATCAAACAAGTGAGTGCCCACTCACTGATCTGGAAGCCCGGCACGGCTGTCAAACAAGTGTGCTCTGAATAACCCAGGCCCTACCCCAGCTTTCGCAATAGGAATTAGTCACAGTTCTCCAACGGGAGCAGCAAATCCGGCAACAGGAGATAAAGTTACAGCAGAGACCTCACTTGTCCTCTCTCATGTACCTGAGACGCCCCTTTCCTTTGGATTCTGCCTTTCCAGACCCCTTAGAGGTGCAGGGACCCTCTGCTCCTGAGGAAGGTGTTTTGCATTTTGCTTTAGGTAAACTGTTGCTCAAGAAGTCAGAGCACAGCAATATCCAGGCCCTAAGAGCAACTACAGGATGTCCAAAGGAGGCCAAAAAAATGATTAAAGGAACGGAGCACCTCTCCTATGAGGAAAGGCCAAGAGAACTGGATTTGTTCAGCCTGGAAAAAAAAAGGCTTCAGGGTGACCTAACTGTGGCCTTCCAGTACCTGAAGGGAGCCAACAAGAAAGATGGAGGGGAGCCTTTTACAAGACATAGTGACAGGACAAGTGGAAATGGCTTCAAACTGAAAGAGAATAGGTTTAGATTAGGGTATTAGGGAGAAATTCTTCCCAGTGAGGGTAGTGAGGCACTGGAACAGGTTGTCCAGAGAAGCTGTAGATACCCCATCCCTGGACATGCACAAGGCCAGGTTGGATGGAGCTCTGACCAACCTGGTCTAGTGGAAGATGTCCCTGTTCACAGCAGAGAGGTTGGAACTAGATGATCTTTATGATCTCTTTGAACACAGGTGTTCTATTCAGATCCCATGGTTTTATGATCCCCAGTCTTTTCCAAGAAATGGAGAAGTGACTTTGTCCATGTGCATTGCCCAGAAGGGTCTGTGTTTAGCAGATGATAAAACACGACCTAGAAGGTTTGCAGTCTTTGACCTTCAGAATGGCTTAAAGGTGCTTCTAAATATTTGGATACTGGGAGATTTCAGGCAATGCAGAGTTATCCTTCCCCTGAAAGCGGAGGCAGGAGCCTGTGGATCAGCTACAGCTTTGGCAACAAGAGTATTCCAAGCACAGCTGAGATAATTTGTTATCTGGGTAACTTTTGCTGACACAGATGTATCCCTGCTAGATGATGTAACCTCGGCTAGCAGTGGTCAATATGGTGAGTCTTAGGTGAAAATTCATGACAAGGTCTTTGCTGGGGTACCCATGTTTGTCACCAAAACTGGGCTCACATCTGGCTGCTGAGCACAGTGGCACCACCTTGTGAAACACCAGCAAGCTAGGACTTGTACAAGGGTTTGCTTAAGAGTTTATCATCATTTTATTGGGACCAGCAGAAGATTTGCCTGGACATTTCCTGTCCCTTTTCTGCATGCTGCAAATGGAGGGTGGAGGAGCAGTTTTATGCCTTTTTAAAGGCAAGGAGGAAAAAGTAGAAATACAACACCTGACAATGTAAAAGAAGCAGACAAAAGCTGCTGGGGAGGACAGGGCAAAGGGGATTACGGCATTGTTCAGCTGAAAATGCAGAGGCCATCTCCCCATAAATATTTCCAGGCAGGGAATAAGCCACTGAGGGGCCACATCCCATGACAGCCCCAGAGATGGGGTAGCAGGACCTTCAAGCCTGGTGAGGAAGGTGGCTGGAGGAGCTCTACCCTAGAAACTAATGCAGGCTCTGGCACACGCCTGTGCCCTGGGGAAGAGTGGATATATGCAGTGGGGAGAATGTTCCAGCATCCGCAACATACGGCAGGGGGAAAAGCAAGGGCAGGATGGGCCACGGAGGGAACCCACAGAGCTCTGGCAGAAGCAACCAGTGCACCAACTCCAGTGGTGTCTGACAGTTGAGTTGGCAAATTTACATGACTTAAATGTCAAACTGCATGTTCAGAGTGAAGACAAATGGACACAAAGAGCAGGAACAATCCAACTACCGAGGAAAATTACAGCCATCACTGAAGGTGGATTGGGCAATTCCAACATCTAGAGAATGATAAAGCACAACAAAGAGATTAAGAATTAATCCCTAATTAGCTGCTTCTGAAACCTGTCGAAATCACTGCCTGCATTGCTTGCTAATGGACCTGTCAGCAAGTTCTGAGGCTGCAGGGGTCACAGCAGCAACAGAACATGCTGCTTTGTTCTCAGGTGAGAGGTCTGTTTTGCCCATTAAGAACTTTTGAGGTTTTCAGTTTAGGTGTACTCAAAAAGCTCTTTCCAGCAACAATTGGCAATGGATTCCACCTGCAGCCTCCCTCAGTCACCAGCACAGGGAAGAGAGAAAAATGATCCTTGTAATTTTAATATACCAGATTTACCCAAAACCAGGGGTGCTGCACACGTGTTCCTGCCTCATAGGACACACTGGGTGCCTCCAACACCAATCAATGGGCACTAAGCAAACAGGACCAGCCCAGAGGCCCATCTCTGCCACAGCCCACTTTCAAATTTTTCAGAGAAAACATCTGAAAAACGAGTTGTGAATTTCCTCAACAAAGCCCTGGGCTCACTGCCAACAGCTGGAAAGGCCAGCAGGTCTTAAAGGAACACACTTAACATCCCATTTGAAAGGCTCCTAATCAAGCAGCAACTGCCTATTTATTAGGCTGCCTGAACATCCACTTGCCTTTCCAGGCTTCATCTACTTTTTGTTTCTGCAAAAGCTGCTGTCATGAAGTCTGTTTCCTTTGCTCTGCATCTGATTCATCAGTGCTTTGCTGTTGGAGTAAGTCTTCTGCCTCCACCAGAAGAGGGGATGGGACAGGTGCATTTGCTCCATCTTATTTTCCTCTCTTCCCTCATCAGGAGCCTTCACAATCATTCTACATGAGAGAAATAACCCAACATCCCTGCTCTGAGTAGGGTCACCTGGAGCAGGTTGCCCAAGACAATGACCAGTTGGGTTTTGCATATAAAGTACAGAGACTTCACCACCTCCCAGGCAACCTGTGCCAATGTTTAACCATCCTCATAGTAAAGAAAAAGTATTTTAAGCAGAATTTTCTGCATTTCAATTTATCCCTCTCACTCATCATTTGTCATCACTCCATCTTCTTTATTCCCTCATCAGGTATTAAAACACACTGGTAATAAGCCCCTGAACCTTCTCTTCTGCAAGCTGAACAAGTCCAGTTCTTGCACTCTCTCCCCCTTATGACAGAGGCTTCAATTCCTTTATTGTCCTTGTTGCCCTTCACTGGACCTGTGCCAGTATATCCATGTCTCCCTTTTAGTGGGAAAACCAGCACTGAACACAGCATGCCAAATATGCCTCACTGAGGCTGAGCAGAACGGAACAAGCTGGTCATTTTTTAAACAACTGTTTTTTTGGTTTCGCTTTTTTGTTTTATACCCTACAATAGAAGTATCTGGTATGAACTCCCTACCAAACCAGGAAACTGCCTTTCCATTGCACACCTCAGTCATATCTGTCAGACCTTGACATTTTCCTGTGAACACAGCTCCAATTCCTACAATGAACAAGAAACAGGAACATTTTCAAAAACTTTATCCCATCTTTATATTTTCTTCAAAATAAAAAGGCATTTGTATTCTTGAAAACAATAACAGGACCCATTGCTTTTCTGAATTATGTATATAAAGATAAATACAGTAAAACATACACTTCTGGGATTTAGAAAGCTAAAAGGCTCTTCTAGGACTGATTTATAAAAAGGAACAGACCGAGAGTGGACAAACTGCTTCAGGACAGGCCACTCTTACACTTCTCAGTGGTTTCAGATAGTCCATTTTTCTGTATGAGCTTCCACACTTTTGACCAGGCCTTCTCCCAAAATCTCAAAGTCCTCCAGAATTGCTTCCACATTGGGAACGCAAACCAGTTCATTGTTCAGAGTTGTCACCTTCCTTCCTTTCATGTTGGAGACCTGCAGGACACATAAAATATTGCATAAATGGGAGCATCTGCTCAGATTTGCATTGCAACCTCTGCCAGCTCTGAGTAAGAGTTCCTCTCCTGCCTTGTCACATCTAAACCCTGCTATACCACTGCACCCAGTTCCACAAGTTTCACTTCTCAACAGTATCAGTGCTCATTTTTGGAGCTAACGAAGTGCAAAAGTGACCCTTCAAGCTCCTTTTAGGGTTTACCCTGGAGCCACAGTCCAAAGACTGTGAGGAAGTCAGGAAAAATAATGGCCAGGGGCATGGTGGAATGACAGGTGTACAAATGCATGGCAGAGCCTGTGTAAGCAGGGCACGAGGAGTGTGCAAAAAGGATCACAGCACAAGGCTGAGTAAGAGCTGCTTCTGCTCTGCTCTTTGGTGGGTGTCAAGACCTCAGGTGGGAAGATATCCTGGGCTCCAACACTGGCAAAACCCAAACCCTTGTGTTTAATCCAGCCAGACTCAGCTCCGATGCAAGCATCTCCTCCTCTGTTTCACCACTGTGAATAATTGTGTTTCACAACAGCAGCCAGGCAGAATGGCCAATGCCCTCTGGCTGTGAAGAGAGGGGAGATAAATCACCCAGAGACTGACAGCACAAGAGCCTGGGCTGCCAGCTCCAAGCCATGAGTAACCAGTTTCTTTGCGTCTTTCCTTCATAGAAAGCAGCATGAATCACTCCAGCATGCCTCACACCTGGCTTACCCAGCCTCTAGGGCTTGCCAACCCACAGAGAGCAGCTGGAAAACAGCTCCATGCATCAACGGGGACATGGGCACTCTGGACCTGGGCTTCTTGTGGGTTAGGTATCTCTGGTAAGATCCCAAAGCCACAAGAATGGGATAGTCTATTTCCCTTCTCAGATCTGCTGATGACTGAAGGCACTGTGGCCACAGCCCTGCCTTGGTCTCTCCCATTCTAAGAAGCAACAGAACTATGATCTCCATTTCTCAAAAGGCTTTGGGGCTGATAAGAGTTAGACAAAGCAATTATCATGCAGAAAAAAAAAAAAAAAAACGCCCTTCAAGCTTTCAGGATACAAAGCTTAAAGCAGACAAAAACTCACCTTAAAAGGCTGAGGCTGGAAGCTCAAAGGTTTCCACAAAACTCCAATCACTTCCCCACCATGCTTGTCATAGAAGAACAAGGCAAGATCATCAAAGGCATCCTGGGTAGAAAACAAACACAGGTTAAGGACAGTGACCCCTCAGTGACAAACCACTGAGTGTCCCTCACTGTGGTCCTCCATCAGCTGGCCTGGCACTACCAAGGTGTACTTCCCCAGTGCCCACCAACCATGTCCAAGATTTCACAGTGCCTGGATAGAAAGAGGCAGGCCCTACCAGCAGGCAGTCCTGCCACAGTACATTTCATGGCACCAAAGACAAACCCCAAACCAGAGGCCAGCATCTCAGGCTCTGCAATCTGTGCAACCAAGGTATCAAAGGTCCTTCTTCCACCAGGATAAACCCCACATGAGAGGTCAGCACACAGTGTCCAAAAATGAAAAGAGTGGAGATTTTAAGTGACACAATGTTCTGTGGATTGCAAAGAGATGGAAAGCTCAAAGGAGGCACTGCAGGAATCTGTCCTCCTTGCCCCTTGTTTCAGCAGTGGTGTCAGTGAGCATCTCCTTTGTTGGTGCTGGGCAGCAGACATCAAAGGGAGATCTTGCACAAAGGGATGATTAAAGAGCATGGTCTGGCTTCCCCCAAGCCCACACCAGATGCATTCCCAGGGCTGCAAGGAGGCAGATGAGCATCACAGCAGAAGGAAACAATGCTGTGTGCAAGCAACTTCTCAAACCCAGAAATCTGGCCCTACAGCTCATCACCCAACATGCTGATACCAAGAGATGTGTACCCTGAAAGAAGCTGACCAAGACAGCCAAGCAGCTGCGCCCTGATACTTGTTTATCTTGGTGGAGATTAACATCAGGCAACAATACGTATTTACCAGGCTGAGCAAACAGTCCCAGGAGAAGCTTCTGCACAGTGTTTCATCAGCCTTGGAACAAACTACTGCCCAGAATACAGGCCCTCTGTTCCCTCTTCAGCCTTCTCCTCCATCCCTTTAGTTTCACCAAGAGAGGTCTCTGCTGGCATAATCTTATCATGAGGTTTTCATGAGGATGTGCACAAAAAGAAAATGACCATCAAAAACAAGCTTGGATGGACTCTTGTATGGACACACCAGGATTTCAGTAGGAAAAAAAAGGTAGAGTGGGTTGGTGTTGTCAGTGATCCTTAAGGGCAAGATGGCATTTTTAGAATACAGACCTGATAAGCAAGGAGGGCTGGCATTGTCTGCAATCCTCAAGAGACAGATATGAGTTTTGGACTGTTGTTGCCCTCATGGAGGGCAACAAAATTAGGTTATCAAGATGGGAAGATCCCAAGAACTGCCAACTCATCCTACTCCATGGACTCTCACAGGGGCAAGCCTGGTCAAGGCATTATTTCACCAAACTGGCTAGAAAAACCACTGTCTAAAAATACACTGAGAAAGAGGCAATCCACCCTGGCATTTCTATGCTGAGAGCAACAGGTTATGCTCAGAGCCCAGTCAACAGGGAAGACTCCTCTTTTAGCCAAAGAGCAAAGAGCCAGAGGGAGGGCAAGCTCAAGGAACTGCAATAAAGCTCAGGGCACATTGGCTGCCAACATGCAGCTTTCTGAACCAAAGGGGAATAGAGCATGTGAGAACCTGAAAAAGCCCAGCTACTCTGCAGGGCGAGGTCTTCAGTGCCACACAAGGCTTCTTATGAGAACAGTATTTTTTACAGATGCATCTTGCTGGACGCAAGCCAGGAGAATTTGCAGTAAAGAAACCCTCCCAGGCTCAGCTAATTTCCCAATAAAACCACTGTTTGACCCAATACCCAGCACATTTTCTTTTCCCAGACAGCAGCGAGCAGAGGGCAGATGTTAAAAGGATGGCATCCAATTCAAAATCCCAGCACTTGTCCTGCTCCCAGCACCATCTATGTGATGGTGCTTCAAGCTGGCCTACTGAGCTGTGGAGATGCCCATCCAGTTAGTGCGAAATTGCAGCATTAAAAAGGTCAGGTGTATTAGTCACTGCACTCCTGTTTGTTCAGAGGCTTCGGGAGTAAAAGCAAACAGTTCACCCTCCTTTCCACATCCCATGTTCTCTGCCCACTGTCACTGGACTTGTCTGAGCCTGCAAACACCTTCTTCCACGAAAAGTTTCAGAGAGAAGGCAGAAAAGGCAGGGACTACGTTTGTTCCCTTCTTGAGCTGCTCTATCTTTGGTTGCAATTCAGCTTTACAAGGCCCAGGGAAATCCCTGCCATCACCAAAACCTACAGCTGGTTCCCATCTCACAGAGACACAGGGGACCTGCAAACTCAGGGCTTCAATTTGGAGAGGCCTCATCACCCAGGGAGAAGGTGTATATGGCACCTGGAAGAAGATTAGAATGAGCTCTGTAAGAAACCGTCTGAGTTATAGGAATGTAAAGGGTGGAGAAATGGAGTAAATAAAGTAGAATGAAGTAAAATGGAAAACATGGAGAAATGGAGTAAAACAATACCTGGATCTAAAATAGGATTACCAGATTAAGCAGCTCTATCTGAACCCTGGATTTTGCAAGGGGCCAAGTGTAATTTAGTTAAGTATCTACTAGTTGTTAGGTATCTACATTGTTAAGTATCTACTTGTTGCTAGTTAAGTATCTACTAGCTAAGTATCTACACTGTTGTTCAGGGATAGGGTTTTTTCCATCTCACCCTTTAGCCACGCATTTTTTCACTGCTCCTACCGAGAGATTAGGCTCATTGCATCACAGCTCCTTGAAGAGCCTTTTAGGGAGGTCTCTGCACACAAAAATGTGTCCTACAGTAGCATTTCCTGGTTCAACAGCAGCTCAGAAGACAAATGCATCAATAAACATTTGCTCAGTCCTGAAAGCATTTTAAGTGCTCTTAGCAAGGAATCCACCACTTTAATAGTGTAAAACCCTACTAAGGCCACTTACTTCCAACAAACAACTACATTTGTGGTTAACATTTTGAGGTCTCTGCCACCCTATTGTGACCTGCCCTGATGCTCTCAGTTCTGTGACACAGATAGAGCCTCCCCCATGACCCAACAGAGCAAGGAGCACTGCCCAAGTAACTCCAGGCTGGGGCTACCTCTGTGACTTTCTTTTAAAAGAAAAATGAAACCCAGGCATTAGGTTTCAGATTCAGCTGATAAAAGGTTCCAAACTGGTTTCAAACTAAGCAGACTTTTCCACCTAGAGCCACACACACATCCTTGTCCTGGAAGTTTGGGGCAGCAAGAAAGAAATGTGGAAAGGAAAGAAGCCCACGTGTGTCCTCCTGGCTGCATCAGCAAACATGTCAATCCACCAAAACATTGAGGCAAAAGTCTTCTGTCACTTCCTACCTGACAAATCCTACACAGCCTCTGGGAGGGCATTACCAACACAGAAGAAATGCAGCCACAAGTCCCTGTCAGCTCAGCCCAGGAGCACAGGGGGCTGATGCCTCGCTGAGCACGTGGGCACACACACATGTACCCACGCCCAGCCCTGGGCACTTGGCTAAGGGTCTCGTGGTGGCTCTGCAGTCCTGAGAACAGGTGATTTCCTGCCACCTCTGCCCTTCCAAAGGTGTAGATCCAGACAGGAAGTTTCCTACCTGACATGAGAGCCCACAGAGTTTTTCAGCTTTCCCTGTCGACCTGGTGTCATCAACATAGGAGGAGTCAGCCCTATCAGTCAAAATAGGAAGGGAGCAGACTGACCTGGAAAGATTTCACCAATTCCAGCTACATCACATAATCACAGCTTACATATTTTAGGAGACATAGAATTTTTATCATCATTAATTTCTTTCTAATATGCAGGAGCAAGAGTCACATTTTTACATTGTGGGAGGAAGAAAGGAAAGGGCTCCAAGTCTTCCCGACCGGTCTTGCCTTAAGGTGCAAGAAATGCAAAACACTATTTTAGAGGGATGTTTACAGTAAAGCAGGAAACATTTTCCTGCTCATCCACACAGGAAAGATCTCACAAGATGGACAGCTCCTTTGCCACAAGCTCTTCCTCTGGCATGTACAGCCCAAGAAAGCTAAATCTCAGTGAATAACAGCACATCCCATCAGTGACCTGGTGAGACCAAAGACCCAGTAAGAAATGTGAGGTCTGTTAACAGCCATAACAGACAGGCAGATGGACATGGCACAGGCAGCTTCATCTGATTTACCCCACCATGAGTGAACAGCTCAGGGAGCTGACCAGAGCCTTTGGGTTTTGTGAGCTCTGGAACACAGGCAGATGGGCACGGCAAGCATATCCACAAGCCTTGTGTCCTGTGGATGGTCTCGAGTCCAGAGGACAGCCAAGTCACCCTGGAGCAAAAGCTGCATGGACTAAGCCTTCTCACACCACATCCCCAGCAAACATAGGGCCGTTCTGCAGCTCCACAGCCACGACAACACAGATCAGCAGCCATGACGGAGACTCAACAGGAGCCTCATTTGAGACACTTAAATTTAATTTAGCCTTGCTGGAGAAACCCCACCAGGAGCCAAACCCCAGGGTTTGCTCAACAAGGTGCTCTGAAATGTAAGTGGCAGGGAGGCTGCTGACAGGCTGAAGCTCCAGGGAAGCCCTCTCTGTGGGATGTCTGGCACCTGCTTTCCCTCAAAAGTGTCTGTCTGCAAAACCTTCTCATCTGGGCAGGATCACAGAACAGGCCTTCTCTATCAGATCTGTTCCGGAATTGAACAATTTGCTGCCTGAATCCCACAGCCAGCCTTTCATCTCTACCCAGAGCCTCCCAGGCACCACACCAATTCAGGCCAGTTCCTGCAGCACATCTCCTTGAAGCAGGAAAAATTCAAGCAGTCAGGACTCAACACCTCTCCTTTCATTTTCTACCCTGATTAAGCTCCCTGAGAAAGGCACACAGCAATCCTTCAGCTCCAGAGCACTACTGCCTTGCTAACCTCTTTGACTTTAGAAGAACAGGGGCAAACAGCCTGGACAGAAGAGTGGATCTCCTGGTTACTAGTCTAAACTAGGGGAAGAAGTCACTCCCTGCCCCTCTCAATTCAATCAAAACACCAAGGTATTTAAACCCTGTTTTCATGTGGAAATCTCAGTAAAGGGCAGATGTTTATTTTCTGCCCACAGAAGAACACAAAGTCCCACAGCATCTGTGCGGCAGATGTCTCCCTTTGTTGCTAGAAACCCACCATGGCTGCAGTGTCAGCCATGGCTACAGTCCCATTGCTCAATTCTGTGGTTTGTGCTGTTAAGAGAGAGCAAATTACTCTGAATCAAAGCCAGTCAGTTCTGTGTCCAAACTGTGTTCTCATCCAAGATCTCTCGTAAGGATTCACTGCTGTTACCACGCTCCTTTCTGGCACCAACTCCTTGCAGGGTTTGGATCACCCCCAGAGCTCCCAGCCTGAAGGACAAGGAGGACTGAACACTGCTTAGAGCAGCAAGAGCCAGGGAAAGAGAAATAAAAAGGTGCTGGAGAGGCTACCAAGCAAAGCCAAAGTCAATGAAAAGGTCTTGCCTTTAAGCAAAAACATCAATACACTGAGACATGAAGCGAGATGACTTCTAATGGATGGAGTAGCTTCTACTGACAGCTCAGCATCACCAGCTTGCAGTGGTCCTGCAGTGCAAAATCAGTGTTTGAGGCCTTCCAACCTAAGTGCATACGGCTGAGTTCTCTGAGACCATGTACAGCATCACCTCCGTGATTTTTCCAGGAGAAGAAACACCTATTTGCCTAGAAAAACAGACATTCATCAGCCCCTTCAGGTCTGCCTGCAACTGATCTGGATGCTATGAATGACAAACAAACTGTTACTGCAAGATATCCCCAATATCATAGCCAAAAAGGAACAAACCATATCTAAGAGCCTTTAAGACAAAGAAAAGCCCCCCAGACAGGGATGCTGAGGCAGATTTCGGGCTCTCTGCCCCACAGCTCACTCTTCAGAGAAAGCTGCAACCAGTTCCTGATCTGTTCCCTCCTAAGAACCCTCAGGTCAAAGAACAAGGGGCACCAAGAGAATCAACACTGCTTCCAACAAGGCAATGTGACATTTGCTCATATCCATCTTTCTTCACTGAGATGCTAGCATATTTGATTTAGGAGCAGCTGTAATTTGAAATCTGACCAAATCCTATTCCAAATCTATTATAACCTCTATTAATAAAAACAGGCAGTAAAAAGCAGTAAAATTCAGGCAATTGGGATGTCACTATTGACTGGACCAAGTACATCATAATTGTCTGAAGATTAATGGAAGCTGCTTTCCAGGAAAATCTCTTCTCTTCCTTTCACTTACAGAGCCACTTACTGACATCAACTTGTCTCGATGCATTAAAATGTCCTATAAACCCTGATGAGTTTCTGCATTGACTACCTCAGTTTACAGCCAGACCTGCTGCAAGCCTCCCCAAAGAGACAGCTCTCCCCATCGGCTCATCCAGCATCCTCCAGCTTCTCTTCAAGCAAGCAGTCCTCTTTCTGTCAGGTTTCCACGAGGGTTGCTTAGCCCTGACCCCTTCAGAGATACAGAGGCTCCCATGGCAACAGGTTATCATGAACTGTGTCTGCCATGCAACCTAGGGGCTAAAAGGGCTGTGCCCAGGATGAGAAAGAAATCCTTGCAAGTTGTCTTTGCCCAACTTCTAAGGTACCTGGTTATAGTGAAAGGGAAGCTTGAACTGAAAAGGCCCAGAATCTTCCAGCCTAAACTGGAGTTTCAATTCAGGCACCACTTTTTCAATGGTGGCCAAACATTGGGAAGTAGGAAATCCCCATCCCTGGAGACAGACAGCATTCAACAGGACTGGGCTCTGTGCAGCCTGCTCTAACGTGAAAGCTGGCTATGTCCTGAGTGGGGAACACAGCCAGAGACCCCCCCAAGCCTACTTTCTGCCAGAGCCAGCCTAGATTCCCATGCTGACAGGTCTGACTCTGCTCACAGCTCTCCTATCAGTAAGGGATGATGGCACTTCGAAGTCTAGGCAGGCTTTGACAAGAGGGCACCACAACCCCACCTCTCTGCACATCTGACACTAACATTTAACCCAGCTACCACATCTGAAGCTGGGAAGGGCCAAAGTGCCAGGTGCTGCACATCTGCAAAGCACAGACTGTCTGGATTCAGGGAGGATCAGTGCTGTCATCCAGCAGCCTGCATATCTCCCCAGCTTGCCAAGGCTTTGGCTTGGCCTCACCGTGGACAAGAACATGGTCAATGACTTTGGATACTGATGTTCTCCATATTCCCACATTACGAACTTCCTCTGTGGTTATGCATGCAGTCAGACATACAGAAACCACTCTGTGACCAATACTGATCTCCTTTGGCTCACACAACCACCGGCCTAACAGCAGAAAGCCTACTGGGACCATGTCATGGGTACCTGTACATACTCCCAGAAATTGTGTGTGGTTACTGCCCATCACACACACCAATCGGTGCAAGAAGCCACGAAAAGTGAGTTAACTGACTGGAGACAAATGGCTTAAAGACACTTCTGTGCTGAATGCAATGTTCTTCAGCAAAAGCTCCTGGTGGTTTGCATCTGAGCTCATTCTCACATCACAGCAGCACTCCCATTTCCATGGAGGAAGTGGTGCATTCACCAGGACTTCTGCTGGAGAAGCAATGCCCGTCCCATGCAAATACCTAAACGTGTCACCAGCCACGTCCTGCAGCAGCAGGCAGTCTGAATGCCAGAAGGCAGCTCTCCCTTAGGCACCCCATCTGCCTCCCCAACAGGCTGTGCTTACTCTCAGCTCCCGGAGGTACAACTGCACAGGGTCATAATCCACCACGGGAAAGAGGATATTCACGGCAGAGCTGTTCTTCACCACGCCACGGGAAACCGACTTCACGGGCCGGTCCACGCTCTCCAGGTGCCGAGGAATCTGGTTTGGATTCAGGTGGATCAGGACATCATACAAGTCCAAAGGAGGGCGGAAAACCATCTGCAGGGAGAAACAAACAGTGCTACTCAACACAGGACACGAGCAAGCAGGAGAGGTAAGAGAGGTTTCCCAAGCTCTTGTTTGCATTTTGTCCCCTTGTCCTTAGAAAGCAGTACACCAAAGACAAAACTTTTGTGAGATTAATGTCAAATATTTGCCACAGACCCCAGGAAGCCTACCTGAATAAATGCTAGTGGGGTGGGCAGCTGAGAGAGGCACAAAGAAGTGAGCTGAGATAGATAGCTGCACTGAACATGCAGTGTCTCAGGGTGAAGAAGGGAATCAAGAAGCCAACAGGGGCTGAACAACACCCAGGGGACACAAGGAGCTGTTTAATAACGGGATGGCCCCATCTGTCCACCAGGATTTGCCCCAGAGGGCAACAGCATCTTCCATCAAGCAGACAAAGGGTGAGAGCAAAACCCCGTTAATGGAGGGGAATAATCCCAGACACATAAATATTTGAACAGGCAGAATCTAGCTGTGGATACAGCTGTACTGAAACGGAAAAAACTTAAAACTATGTGTACATTTTAAAATGGAACAAATGATGCAGAGACATGAACAGAGGCATGGGACACTGCTCAACTTGGCATTGGAAGAAACCCCACTGCTTGGAACTGGTTTACAGCCAGGCTGGGGAGAACACACATGAAGAACATCAGTGACCAGCACTGAGTCAGCCCTAGCTCTATTCCACACAGACCCCTTGTCCCACCCAGTGACCAAGTCCATGGCTCCCTGTGTATGCCCTGGGAGCAAATCCATGTCTGCATCTTCATGACAGCAGGCACGTCCCTATGGGACTCCAACACGAAGACAAAAGAACCAACTTGCAGCACTCTCTTAGATAGAGGAGGCAACTGCAGAGGAGGCAACTCCAAACTAAACTGGAAAGGCTTTTCCCTCCTCCCTGGCCCAAGCTTTGCCCTGGAAACAGCATCCCATGTTTATCCCTAAGGAACATCATTGGCCTGGGAGGACACTGGCACAGACCAGAGGGATTCCATGGCAATGAGAAAAGTCGCCAGGTGACAACTCATTTTAGAAGCTAACCATTCCCAGCTCACAATGCACCTCTTGAATCTCAGTCTTGGGACAGCACTGTGATTGTGACACACTGGACATGCCTCATTCCTTCACAGCCCTGTAACACACACTGCTACTGCCTCAAGTACATCCTCACCCCATCAAACTTCCAGTGCAAAATGCAGCAGAACTGAAAGCAGTGTCAATAAGTTATTTTTATATTGCCTAGGCAGAAAAAAAATTCACTGAATATGCTGCTTTCTGGTTTTGGTTTTAGTTTGGCGTTTTTTGTCCCTAATGTGAATCTGCCATATCTAACCACTGCTTGGCTTCTTTAGTCCTTAAGCTTCAATTTCCTGGTTCGCTACTTGGTACACCAACAAACTACCCTTCAAAACACATGTATCTCCCTTCAAAGGGCAAATAAATATGTTTACATCTCTCAGGTCCACTGTAGTAAGGGATTTAAAAAATTAAATCACTGAGAAACTGAAGAGGGTTAAACTACATAGGGTTTTACTCCTCGACTCAAACCAAAATAACATCGTCCTGAACTCCCTGGTACTGTCCTGCCAAAACCTTCAACACCCTGAGCTTGGTTAAACTTGAGCACACAAGCCAGATTTGCACAGCTACTCCAAAACAGTCTCCCAGAAGAACCATTTGATCCAGTCATGGACATACAACTGGTTTGGCACAGGAATATTGTGGGTTAGCTCATGTCCCAAGAAAACCAGAAAATACAGAATAAACTTGTCCTAGTCACCCCCAGCTGCAGAGCAGAGCTGGGTCTCGCAGAAGCAGGGTGGCACAGAGGAACACCAGCCTCCCTCCTCCCATCCCTGCAGCTCTACATCCCAGGGCAACCACATGGCCACAGCCTGAAACCTCCTAGCACATCCCAGCAACCACCACCAAAGTCCAGTCTGCTTGGCCAGAGCCTGAAAACTCTTGTGCTGCTGCCCCAGGGCGTTACCTTCACATCCTGGTCACTGAGTGGGTCCAGGAGCTGCTCCTCCAGAGCACGGAGAGACTCCGAGGCAAGCAGGACAAGGCGCTGCAGGATCTGGGGAGGGAAGGAAATCAAAGGGTAAAACTCGGCAGTTCTGGATGTAATGGGGACTCCTCTCCCTCATCTAAGAGCTGGCTCCAGCAGTAGGAGCAGGGAACTGCCCCAAGCCAGCAGCCACAAGAGGCAAGGGGAGAAAGGGCCCAGCTCACCTGTGCTGAAGGGCGCTCCCGGGTCCACATGGAGCTCCACTGGTCCTTAGGGGTGGCCAGGAACATGACGGGGAGGCGAGAGCGAGCTGCTACAAACTTGTTCTTGATCTCTGTGCAGTCAGAGTCTGGAGAGGGCAGGCAGACAGGTGATGCTCTGCCCCATCCACAGCCCTCCAGCCTCCTCACCCCCACCACAGCCGGGAAAGGGCAGCACAGCAGGATTTACCCTCTCCCACCCTCTGATCCCATAGTCCATGTGCAACCAGAGCTCCTTCACCTCTGGCTTGCTCCTCACTCCCATTAGACAGACCTCTGCTCTAAACCCACTCAGGTGGGCTCAGGCATGGCAGGTACTGGGACTGACACAACCTAGAAACTCACACTATAATCTAGTGACAGTTTGTATTATCCAAAGAGCACTCTATCTTCTGTCTTTTATTTCCCATCAAGTGGGGAAAAAAATAGCTCTTTAGTTCATTAAAATAAGCTAGAGGGCACTTCAGAAAACCTCAGTTTTCAAAACCCAATTCTCTCCCAAACACCTTTACCTTTTTTTATAAATCAGCTTTAAAAGCTGGGTCTAACTATCTCCCCCACCCCATGACTTTGCTGAGCCAAGACAATTCCATGGTCTCTTGTGACTCCAGCATGTTTCCAAAAGACAATCAACAGATGAAACACTAGAGGGCAGGAACAGAGGGCTTCAAAGACAACACCATATCCAACACCACCCACACTTGTCACAGATTTCAACAAGACCAGAAGTGGCAGAGCATTATCACTGAGATCCACCTCTTCAGAGGCAGGCAGGGGAGGAAAAAAACCATACATGGCACAACCAAATCCATCCTGTAGGCAAGTTAAACATGACAGGACAAGAGCAAGGGAGTGGAAAATCTCCTTGTCCCCAGCACAAGCTATGATGCCCTCCTGTACCCAAGAGATCTGGAGCCAGGCACTGACCAAGGAGGGCTCAAGAATCTCATGTTACAGCTCTCCTACCTGCTGCCTGCTCACCTGTGAGGCCAGTGTTTAGGTTGACAATCAGAGGGTTGTTTTTCCAGTCAAAGGTTGCCAGCAAGTTGAGGAAGCGCAGGAACCCCACCTGTGGAGAGCTGCAGGCAGGACAAAACAGTTCAACACCAGCATTTGCTCTCCTGGCAGCAAGAAGGGCTGCACTTGGGGGTGACATAATGAATGCCCAACCCACATGCAGCATAACATGGGACATCTGTGATGGGAAAGGGAAGTTCAGAACGAATTTGAGACAATTCTCCTTCTCCAAATCTCCAAGGAAAGTCTTTCCCCCCTTGTTCATCATTCCTCAGGAAAAAGAAACCAGCAGAATGTAAATCAGCCCTCCACAGCTGTTCCATCTACTGATACTCTTCCCACCCAGACTCCTGGGTCTGGAGCAAGGAGGAGGTGGAGAGAGGGCTGCTCCCATCTCTGGTGCAGGTCTGAACACCAGCCAAGCTCCCAGTGTGCCTCTTCCCCTGCAACACAACGTGCGCACAACATGTGCATAAAGCCAGATAGCTGGAAAGATGGGGATTCTGTTATTTTAGGAGACAGGAAAGCCTTCTAGGCATCAGACTGTTGCTCCTGCTACTTTGGGAAAGGAAACTGCACCCCGAGTGCAGGGCAGAGTAACCTTTTGACTCCACACAGAACAAAAACACTTCCTTGAACTTCACTGCACTTCCTCTGGGCCCCATAACATCTGTCTGCCAGGGGCCAGCAAGCAATTGGTTCTCTGGGGCTATTTACCAACACACTGCTCCATTCAGTTTTTAGGGCCTAACCCCTAGTCCTTCCCTTGAAGTCTTCTCCAGGAGGAAGGGAGGCTGGAGCTGCCATCGCCATCATAACATCCTTCCTGGGGAACCCAGGAGCCCCAGCATGCTGGTAGCCACTACACAGCCCTCACCCTGCTTCTCCTGGCCATTACCCCCAGAACAAGGGGCCTCACCAGTCCTCCAGAAGGCACAAGACATCTGCAGTTGTGCCACCAGCATCTAGAGGCCACAGGGACCCTCATTCCCAGCCTTACCTGCTTTCTCCCTTTCACTGCAGTGCACAGGGTAGGGAAAGCCACAGCCCTGCAGTGCTAAGCATCTCCATCTCCTCTGGCAACTCCCAACAGGACTTGTGACAGTATTTTGGCAGCACAAGGGCCTCATGCTCCCTTGCTGTGAACTCTTCCAACACCTCCTGCCTGAGCAGCGTCCCAACTTTTTTCCATGCCAGGTAATGAAACGCACTAAATCTCCATTGGGCCAGCCTGGGCTCCTCATCCTCACCTGGGTGGTGTGAAAGGGGCTGGGTGGAGGAAGAGATATGCCACAAGGAGGTCCACACACTCCTCAGAGATGCTGTCGCTGAGCAGCTGGGCGCTGATCCAGCGCTTGGCCAGCCGGGAAGTGCTGCCAAAGACAGGGTGCTGCTGCTGGAGCCTGTGAGGAGGGAGACATGTCACTGCTCAGCCCACACACCCCAGGACACACAGCAGCCTCTTGGCATTTGGCACTAGAGAAGAGAGAAGCAAAAATCTGCGAGGAACAATTACAAAGCATCACAAGCACAGCGACTTTCAGCAGGTGCTGAGATTTTGGGGGGAAGAAGGGAAAATGCAGCCTCCTGCTCCTCTCTAACCACGCTGCATTTTAGTACTTGTCTCCCCACACCAGCGACCTCAGGGTGGCAACTGGTGCCACCCACACACTCATCCCTCCCTTAATCCTTCCCAAGAGCCTCTCACAAGGTTGGCTGAAGAGCCACTTCCCACAGCAAACTCTAGCCACCATCACCCCCCAGGATCTAAGGGCTGGTTTCCAGCCACATCCCACGTTCTGACCCCTCAGGCACCATCTGCCTCACCTACCCATGCAGCGAGCTGGTTAGATAGGGCAGATGCAATGTCTCCAGCTCCAGCTGCCGAGATTCCTCTGTGTCCTGGTACTTCAGCATCCCTTCCGGGGTGACCACTTCCTTCAAGATCAGGGGCTCCCGGTGGTAGGCTACTTGGAGACGGAAAACGTAGCCGTCCTGAGATGGAGCACAAGGCAAAATCAGGCTTGACGGTAACATGAGCAGCATGATGTGTGTTATGCTGCCCCTCAGGGATACAACAGCAGCACCCTGACATCAGTGCAGTCTCACCATTCTCTGTCCTAGGCCCACCATCCAAATACTGGTTCTGTCCAGTGGGACTACTGCACAGCCCCCCACCGTGGTAAGGTCAGACCTGGAGAAGGTCCCAGGGACCCCCCTACCTTGTACACATCAGTGTGGGTGACTGCAGGTCTGCACACCAGCTGGTGCTGCTGCCGGAGGAGCTCAGCTAGCTGGAGGTGGAAAGCGGCCTTGATGCGCTTGATGGCTCCTTTGTCCTGCGGCCACTGGCCACTGCCTTCTATGTGGCAGATGACTGGGGGCAAAGGGATAGCAGGAGGTCAGTGAGTCCCACACAGAAACAAGGTGTTGGATAGGGGTGTCTGGAACTACGGGTTACAGCAGGAGGGCAGGAGCACACTAGCACAGCAATAACAGAGCCAGAATTGCTGCTTGCCTCCACTTCCCTCCACCAGATCATCTCCTGCTCACATCTGTCCCCACTTACTCTTCAAAGGAGTTATGTAGGCTGGGCAGGGCTTCTCCTCAGAGGGAAGCAGCAAGTGCTTGCTTCTCTTATGGAAGGAATAAATTGGCTTCATAGGAATGGGAGGAAAGACCTGAAAGAGAACAGCCACCCAGCAACTGAGAACAGGGAGCAGAAACCCCTTGGCAATTTGTATTGCGTCACCCAAACCTCCCACACAAGCAAAGCCCTCCAGTACAGAGGGTTTGGTCAGCTTGTCCACAGCCAGTCCAAAGGATGGAACAGCAATGAAAAGGCACCAAACTGCCCCAAGGGCTCTGAGGAGCCACAAAACCAGAGAGTGACTCATTCTCTCAGTCCTCCCTCACCCCAGGGCACAGCCCAGCTCCCTGCAGACCCCCACGTGTGGCCATGCCCCAGGACACTCACATCTGTGTACCGGAGGGCTGCATGGACACCCTGCACAGCCGTCACCGTCAGCGGCAGCTCCTTCAGGTTCCAAAGCTTGCGGCTCAGGTCATCGTAGGAGCAGATGACACTGACCATGGCCTCCTCGCCTGTTCCCGATGCCTGTGGACATGCAGGAAGCCACTCCATGCACCTCTCCTGCTCCTGCGCTCACCTCACTTCCCTCATGGGCTGGCACGATAACCAAGCTTTGAGGAGCCAGCACTGCCACCCCAGGGAACAGCTTCTAGCAAGAGCACTCAGCAGAAGGAGAGCAAAGACAAGGGCAAGGCTGTCTGTGACTCCCCCGCAGCCACAGGCATCCTAGAGGCTGCATTTCCAGTGGCAAATAAAATTATTTCTTTTGCAAGACACTAAGGCAGCACCAAGAGCTGTACTGCCAGCAAACACTATAGCAAAGGAGAAGCCAAGAAGGATGTGGGAATAAAGAGATCACACATTGGCAAGGTGAAAGCCCTGCTACTGTCTTCCCAGCAGTTACCATGACACCAACAGAGGCAGCAGTTAACAGAAAACTCCACTGACTACATCCTTAGCCAAGGCAGAGCTCTGGAGCATGGCAGATGCAAAGACAGAAAACATTTGGAGCATCACAGAAACCCTGCGGAGGGCAGAGGAGAAGCACCAGAACGAGAACTGGTGTTGCCCTTACTGCTTCCACCTCCCCAAATAACAGCATAGCAGCCTGAGCAGGGAGGACACATTGTTGACACCAAACCACCCAGCTCAGAGGAGCTGAGAGCCACACAAGGAGCTGACCCGCCTGGAGTTTTCCAAGCTGGGCTCTCTGGCGGAGCAGCAGCACCCTCTGCGGGGTGTGCCACGAACAGCAAACGCTGTCCTGCCCGTGGCTGCACCTTTCCTCTGCCTTCATCCCCCACATCCTCGCACTGCTGGCTCCCCAGGCTGCCTGCACACAAACACCTGGAGGAGCAGACACCCCTGTACCCAGCACCCCACACTCAGCAGCAACTTTCTCCTTTGCTCCTCAAGGACTGGCAACAATGGAACTCCTCAGCACCCCTCAGGCTCCAAGAAAATGCATCCCCTGTCAGACTGGGATGCATCAGCTCTGCTAACCCCAGACTAGCCTGAAGGGACACAGCACACAGGCCTTCCTGCCTAATCGCTCAACAGGCCGTGAAAATCACCATCTCAGCCCAAATCTGACACTCAACTCTGCCCAGACTGCAACTGGTCCTGGCACAGGAGGATCCTTTCCATCAAATGTGCGCCCCTTTGATCTTAAAAAGTGGAAAGGAAACAATTTCTTCCTCCATCAAACAACCAGATAAAGAGCTGGCTGTACAAAAAGACCAATGAAGTGTGCCAAAGTGCTCATGGCTCATCTCCAGACTCCAATTTCACAAGCTGGAAAGCAGAAGTTTGAAGGAGGGACATCTCCCAGCCTCCAAGATGCACCTTTTCTGCCTGAAAGTGGAGTTTTTTTGCTTCAGTTGTACATTCAGATGGAGAACAATGCAGCACTTTGCAATATGCCAGCAAAGATCCTTCTCCTGGGTTTCTCAGCTGGACCTAAGGGATGGCAGCACAGAATTGTCTGGCCCATGTCCTGAAGGCTGCAGTACCTCAAAGATGCAGCCAGACGAGCACTGTGGGACAGTAATATATCTTCAGATATGTGGAGAGAGGGTCAGAAGGAGAGAGAATAGGACAGTGGGATGCTTGCAGGGGAAAATGAGGTGTGGGGGATGCTAAAGCAAGATGATTTCGGCAGTTATGCCTTGGCTGCCATGAAAGATTGGGTAGATCCTTACCCTTACTACATTCTCTTGGGAACCACCCAGCTGCCTCAGTCCCACCCAAACTACCTCCCTACAGCCCATCCCTCAGCGCTTTTCCTGGAGAGAGCCCCAGCCCCACCAGGGGAGCAATCATACCTCTTTCCCTGTCCTGATCACAGATTCCAGCAGGGCTCCTGTGTAGCAGATGGAGGACTCAGGAATGTCTGCATGGCTATGTGGGAGAAGAAAACAGAGCATTAGAGCTACAACATTCCAGCCTATCGATATTGACACTGCATGGGTCAGTCCAAGGATGAGAAATCCCTCTCCAAAGGAAGGTCCTGCTGAAAAGACCAATCTCTGTGCATTCCTTCCTGCCCAAGTAATCCACCCAAAGTGAACCAGTAACTTGTACAGCTTAACAGGATGCAAAGACAAAGCCACCAACGTGCAGCCTTCCCTCACAAGGCTCGTTCTCAAGTCAGGACAAAGAGGCACAGGCAAACCCTCCTTTCTGTACAAGAGGGCCTCACTTTTGGCAGATGGTATAAACTGCTGCAGAGGCTTTCCAATGCCATAGGGAAGACAATCTTTTGAACCACGACAAGGTCTCAGAGGATTTCACAAAAATGTCCTGCAAGGTCCAGACAGCTTCTCTTCCAGCTCTGAGGAGTGTCCCAGCATCCCATCTAAATGTAAGGGTAGGACCATGCTGCCTCCTTGCCCTTTGCATTATGTCCAGCAGAGGCTACAGCACCAGGTGCTTGCCCTTCCCACCCGCTCTTGGGAAGCAGCTCACAACATCAGGACAACTGAAATGACTTCCAGCTCTCACCAATCCGAAACAACCCACAACACCCCACAAAGCATGAAGCTGACAATGGGGTCACCAGGGAGAGCACACTTGGCAGGAGAGTAGCAGTGACCCACAGCTGCTGCTCAGTGCAACTTACAGCTTCAGCAGGTGCCTGATGATCTGCTCAGGAATGAGGCGCTTCTGGCAGACATTGCTTGCCTCCCACACCACAGCCTCACAGATGCTGCCATCCTGGAAACGACGCAGCTCTGACTTCTCTCCCCAGAAGGTCCGGAACTCCAAGGCCTGTGGGAGGACATTGACCAAGAGAGATCAGGGACACAGGTCACTTCTGGGCCAGACAAAACCCTCCCAGGATCACCAGCCAGCCTCACAGCAGTCTTCAACCACAGCACTGCACCAGCTCTGCTCTTACTCAGCACAAGCAGGGCTCCCCTCACCTCGGGGTGATCAGCCTGAGGACCCTTCTCCAGCGCGCTGGCAGCAAACTCTGGGACAAACAGGAGCCCAAACATCAGGGGCCCAACATCCTTGTGTTTTGGGGGCTCAGCATCAATTGGCCACTGTGGGAAAATGAGGAACATGAAGCACAAGGATAGATGAGGTTTCTGGAGCAGCAGGTGCTGCGATATTCAGTTGCTAAATGAACCTCCTGCTATGTTCTCCCAGGTGCCCAGACAAGCACAGACAGGGAAAGCCTCATTTAATAGGTCTCCCAAATGAAAAGTTGTCTTCACCCTGCCCCATTACTAGACCAGAACTTGTGCCCAAAGCCACACAGCTGCATCCCACAGGCCAGTGCAGGGCCTCAAGTTCCATATTCCCAACAAAGGAGACAAGCCTGTCTCCTTCCCCAGTGCGCAGAGATGCCATCCCTGTGCTCTGTAGTGCCACAAGAGACAGTTGAGACCCCACAAGCTGCAAAGGATGCAGTGTCATTGCCAAGCTGCATTACCTCGGGGATCTGGGGCAGGGAGTGAGCCACAAGCTGTGCTCTCTGGGACAGCCCACGTGCCAGCAGCGAGATAAGGAAGGGCAGGGCCGCGGCCACGTAGTTCCCACCCCGATCCACCAGCTCATTCAGCAGCTGCATCTTCTTGCAGGTACCCTGCAGCTTGGAGACATGTTTCAGGCTACGGAGAAGAAGAGAAGCTGGTCACCTACCTCTGCCACCAAATCCTTTCTGAGAGAGGGATATGTTAGAGGATAGATGAAATGGGGGACTGAGGGTCCTGGCCCAGGATGGGTACTACAAGAATGCCCTCTGGCACCTCTGTAGATGCTGGTCACTGTTTCCAAGGCTTGCTCCCCTCCTTCTGGGAGGCTATCTAGGCAGTAGAAGTGGAACAGCCCAGTGTAGGGAGGCACCAGTGTCTATCTCAGTGCTTAGCAGGGCCACCTCCCACCAGGTAAGTTCAAATCTACCCCAGACCAAAGCCAGAAGCAGCTCCCTCAGCACCACCCCACTGGCACAGTGAGACTCACTGGAAGACATGGTCAAAAGTCCTGAGCATGGGCTTTGGGGTCATGAGCAGCACCTGAAAGCCATCCACCATCCGGTCATCCAAAATCTCCATAGAGTGCTTGGCTTCAAACTGGACCTAAGCAAGGAGGGAAGGCAGTGCAGGAGCATGAACGCAAAGGTAGAAGCAAATCCCTCCTGCAGTGGTCACTTGTGCTCCCCCATCAACCAGGGCCAGCCCAGTTCCATGGTCAGCAGCACACGCTGATCCCAGTCTCTGTACTTAACATGACGCCAAGTCACAAACAGCTCTCACTGCTGGCCAAACAGACCCTTTTTGATACCCCTGACATCCAGCTGTTTTTTCTTTTTCTCCTTCAGAACAGTTACATCTGCTTAACACCTGCTTGGCTTCACCCAAAGGTGCACACAGAGGGAAACAACTTTCCCACATCACTCGAGCAAGACTGGTAAGGCAGCACTGCACCTAAGTCTCCAAATTCACTTCCAAGCTTCAAAGCTGGAGATGCTAGAAGCTTAAAAAGCCACACTGAATGCCCATCCTTGGTCCTAACAATCTCCTTGAAGACATCTAACCACTCTCTGACTGTTCGAGCTCACTCCTAAGACAGCACCTCAAGGAGCCACCACGACCTGTTCGGTACCTGGTGGTATTTGCTGGCAGTCATATCAGCACAGAGATTCACCAGCCCAGAGGGATCCACAAAGACCACTTCAAATGCCTGGTGGAAATCATCCAGGACAGGCTGGAAAAGCAAACACAGTCTTTAGTGCTACAGCACATCACAGACACCAAGACACCCCAACAGTGTTGCCATCTGCCATCCCTGCAACAGGCACATTCCTACCCCAAGAGCAGTGGCAGTACAGACAGACACAGGCACAAGACCCCTCAGAGGGCTGCTTACCAGGGAGGGATCTGCATCCTTGGCTAGACTGATTCCTGTCACGCTCAGGTCAGTGGTGGCTGTGGACAGACAGGAAGGAACAAGTCACACCACCATCCACATCTTTCCCCCTGGTGACAGTGGCACAGTTACGTGTCAATAACATCAAGGTCTCATAACCTCAACAGTGCTACAATGCAACACTGGCCTCCACCTTGGGATGGGACTTACCCACCCCTCTGCAAGCTGCACCATCCAGCCCTGCTCTATTGACTCGTCCCCTCCAGTCCATCCCACCCACAGGGGCTCAGCACAAGAGAAAGAAAAGCCACGATGGCCTCTCTGCATCTTCCCCCACTGTGTTCAGGTTTTGTGCAGACACCAACCTTTCCCATCCCAGAGAGGCCCTTGAAAACTCACCTAGGAATTGCAGAGTGCTCCTCAACACCTGGTACCCACTCATCATCTTGACAATCTTGCGCTTCATCAGCAGGTAGGCAACAAGCATGGAGACCAAGAAGCCACTGAAGCACCCCAAGCCCTGTGAAAACAGAGGTACCACAATCCCATTGCAACCCACAGGTTAGCATGGGGCCTCCATGAAACCCTAATACAGCTCAAAAGCAAAGCCACAAGCCACCACCCCATCCCCCAGACCAAACCACTATCCTTCCGCCCTAGGAAGGAGAGCGGACCTAACCTGGCAGGTTAGCCAGGTAAGCAGAGCCCACCTACGCACAGGACATACCTTGCTGAGCTGCCGCTGGTTCAGCCAAATTTTGAGGAGGGCCAGGCCATCCTTCATGCCTGGGAAGTCTGTGGCTGCATTAGACAAGAAATGCAGGTGGGAGAGCATCACTGTGTCACAGAGGATGGAGTTGTTGTAGTGTGGGGTCGGGGGCTCGGCAGCTCCTGTGTGGGGAGATGACAGCATGTTGGACCCAATCACCAACAGCCTGCCCACAGAAAAGGGCTGCAGTGAACCCACCTGCAGGCACTGGGTGCAGTCTCTGCCTGAAACGAACAGCCTCATGTTGCACCAGCCCCAGGCCCTACCTTCTTTGGGAGTGCTCTGCTCCATGAACCAGGCAGTCCGGATGTTGTTCTTGCTGGGATAGAAGCGGCTGGGTTTGAAGAGGCCCAAGTCAGGACAAGCATGGAGCCGGACAGTGACCATCTTCTCATCCTTACCTGTAAGCACCCACGGGGAGATGTACAAGAGGAAGAGATGTCAAAGATTGAACCGGGAAAACACGGAGCACCCCCAGCCTGGGCAAAGGAAAAAGCTGCTTCCCAACAAAGTTCCACAGCAGTGGAAATCATCTCAGAGCAGAGAGTGGCCACATCCCAGAGCCAATGATGACCTTGATGTCACACAGCTCATGCCCCAGTCCTGCCTGCCCTGGCTTTGCCATGCCACGTCTGTCCCAGACCCCAACCCACTATCTCCTGAGGGCTGTGGGAACAAGCAGCACTCAGCAGCCCATACATCCATCTTGGCATCAGGGAAGAGCCAGACTGCACACAGATTCCTGGGGAAGGCAGAAGTATGATGGGGAACAGGGCTGGGGAAAGCGGGAAGGAAGGGCAGTGCTAGACACAGACATGTTTTGCAGGGTTTACTTTTTTATTCCTTGTACCCACATGATGTGCCAGCCAGTGAGGCCAAGGCTAGAGAGCCCAGTCAAGCTGCAGAGAAAGACTGGGAAGGGGAAAGACCCTGAGGACTAGACTCTGGGTGAAGGAAGAAAACAACTGAGAAACACCCAAAATTTATCACCATTTGAGATGGCAGCCTCAGACTGTTCCCTCTCCAAAGGGCCGTTAAATGGTACGAGACCACCACCATCACCCAACACCAGTACCCAGTCACACCCCCCACTAGAGCAAGGCTCAAGGGTCACCTTGAGGCCTCAGGAGAAGAATGGGCTTCAGATGGTTGCTGTTCATGTAGGCAAATTTCACACTGCCAAAGAGCTTCTCCTTGGACAAATGCTGGGCGATGTGGGACAGGTACAGGGCTCGCTTCCGATGGTAGCGTTGATTCAGGTTATCTTTGTCCTGGAAGATTTCCTGGGAAAAGAGGGACAGGGCAATGCCACCTCATCTGCCTGCCTAGCTCAGTTCAGCCCAAAGCACCCCACCACCCAGAGCTCTCCCAGGCCCCATTGGCAGCCCTATCTCAGCCTCAAGGAGCTCCAAGCTGGTCAGGAGCTTGCTGCTGGCCCACCAGGCTCCGGGACTGCAGGAGACAAGAGAAGTCAAGCAGCCAAAGAGGGTGTGCGTGGTCTCAAGCTTTTCTTAGAAGCAAGTCTCGGCAGCAAGGGGACATTACCAGCCTCCAAACATCTCCCTCCCTGTAACACAGCCTTGGGAGCTGGGGTAGAAGTGCAACTGGGTACAAAAATAGACAGCATGCATCCCCCTGGCAATGTTCGGTCCAGGCAGAGAGAAGGAAGATCCCGATGAGGAACTAAGATCAAACAGCTGCAAGCTCTGATGGAGAAAGAGACCAGACTGCACTCCCCAGCTCCTCATGGGAGTCACCCTGCATGTCCAGATGCTGTCACCTCACTGAGGAACAGAGAGGGCAGGGCAGGGATCATGGATAACAGGAGGGGACAGGGCTCTGGCAGGCCACAGGCTATTCAGGAAGTGGCATGGCCAGACTCACCCGTGGCATGGTCACTGCAATGTCCACATTGATCTCTGGCCTAACACAGGTGCCCAGCAGGTAACTGCCCACCACCTTCAGCTCGGCTGGGGGCACAAAGTGGAACCTTCCCTTGACATTGAATGGCACTTGCAGGAACGGGACCTTCACATCCTTGGAAAGCCAGGTCTGGTCAGTGAGCTGCGAACAGGCACGACACACAAAATGCTCTGAGCATTGACAGCAGCAGATGTGCAGGAACCAAGACCCCACCCCCTACACAGCTGCACCCAGAGCTTAAAGACAGTATCTCCCCTTCTTCCTCGAACAAAAAGCGAAGTACTATTTTTTCAGCTTCTAAGGCAGACAGTCCATGAGTAGCTCTGCTTGCAGAGCAACAGCAGAGCCTGCTCATGCTCCATTCAGGACAGGGGTCTTGCCACCTCATGCATAACCCTGGAACATACTTCAGTTTCTGAAGTCTCTGGGATGGTACTCAGCAGGCTGTTAATTTCATGAAGGAAAGCATCAATCTTCTTCTTCTTTGTCTCCTTCAATGTCACCTCCTTCAAAAGCTCTTCAATCTGTAGGGGGAAAGGGGACCATCAAAGGCAGCTGCAACACTGGAACTGCTCCTGCCTTTTACCTTGTCCTCCAGCACCAACCATGAGCCTGGTGCAAGGGGCAGCTAGTGAGCTGGGGAACACACCAAAATCTCCACAAACCCTGCCTGGAGCTGGCACTTTGATTGGCTCCTGCTGTTTTCTGTGAGTGCTGGATTGCAATCATCTCCATCCCTACCGAGATCCAGGCAAAAAACCCTGGTGTAATTCCCACAAGCATAGCTTGCAGGAAGGCTTGCATGACAATCAGCCGCAGGAAACCACACAGGTTCCCACCAAAAACCAGGCCCTAGAGATCCTGCCACTGACACCAGCAAGAAGCTAGGAGATCAAAGCTGTTCCTCATAAAAATCACCAATGTTAGAACCACCTGAGGGACCAGTTGCCATCCAGAGGGACTTGGACAAGCTCAAGGAGTGGGCTCATGGGAATGTCATAAGGTTCAACAAGGCCATGTGCAAGGTGTCAAATCTGGCTTGGGGGATAAACAGACCCAGAGCAGCCCTGCCCAGGAGGACTTGGGGGTGCTGTGGGTGAAAGGCTGGACATGCCCCGGCCACGGCACTCACAGCCCAGAGAGCCAAACGTGTCCTGGGCTGCATCCAGAGCCCCGTGGGCAGCAGGGCAGGGAGGGGATTCTGCCCCTCTGCTCCGCTCTGGTGAGACCCACCTGGAGCTCTGCATCCAGAGCTGGGGTCCCAGCACAGGAGGGACAGGGACCTGCTGGAGTGACCCCAGAGGAGGCCACCAATATGATCAGAGGGGTGGAGGATCTCTCCTATGAGGAAAGGCTGAAAGCACTGGGATCGTTCAGCCTGGAGAAAAGAAGGCTCTGAGGAGACTTACTGTGGCCTTCTAGTACCTAAAAGAGCTACTAGAGGGCTGGAGAGGGACTTTTTATGAGAACATATTGTGATAAGAAAAGGAGCAATGGCTTTGAACTTAAAGAGAGTAGGTTTAAATTAAGAATTGGGACGAAATTCTTCCCTGTGAAGGTGCCGAGGCACTGGCACAGGTTGCCCAGAGAAGCTGCGGATGTCGCATGTGGATGCCGCATTTCTCAAAGTGTTCAAGGCCAGGCTGGATGGGGCTCTGAGCAACCTGCTCTAGTGGAAGGTGTCCCTGTGGGGGAGGGGGGGGGTGAAACTAGATGATCTTTAAGGCCCCTTCAACCCAAACTGTTCTATGATTTAGTTACCAGCTGATCTTCACCTAACACAAACACCTTGATAACCCAGGTCATCTCCAAGTTCGGTGTCCCGCAGCCCCCCGCGCTCCCGCCGTGGGGCACTGCGCGGCACCCCCGGCTGACCTGCAGGCGGAGCAGGCTGGAGTGGAACAGATCCTCCGTCTCCTTCAGCTGGGTCAGCTCCTCGTTGGTCGGCGGCTTGTAGAGCTCGGCACGGCTCAGCTTGGCCGGCTGCGAGGCTGCGGCTGTCGGGGCAGCCCTCTTCCTCCGCCGCGCCGCGCCCCCGGCGGGGGGCTCTGAGCCCTGCTCCGCCTCCTCCGCCGCCTCCGGAGAGCCCTGCAGGGAGAACACAGCACAGCATGGCTCGGTTCGGTTCGGTTCGGCTGGACTCATCTCACCCCCGCGGTCGCCCCCAGCCCGGACCCGCCGCATCTCACCGCCATGGCCGCCGCCCACGTGGCCCCCCGTCACCACGTGCGGCGCCGCGAGCCCCGCCGGCCGCCGAGAGCCGCTCCCTATTGGCCGCGTGCAACGGCGCGGCGCTTCCCATTGGTCCCCCGTCCGCGCCCCGCCCACGGGGCGCGTGACCGCAGCGCCGCTCCGTTTCCGCAGCAATGGCGGCGCTGCTGGCGGGCAGCGTGGGCCGCGGGGTTGCCGAAATCACCGCTTTTCACCCCAAAACTGCGGCTCTCGGGGCAGTGTGGCGGACTTACGCCTTCAGGCGGGCGAGTGCGGGGTTCCCTGCGCGCCGAAGAGCCCGGTTGTGGTATTTGATGCCTTACCGGGGTGGACGTACGGGATGTGGCCTGCCGAGAGCCTGAGCCGGCCCGGCCGGCAGGAACGGACACCGGGAGCCAGGAAAACCCTTCTGGCCGGGAGGAGTGGGCACCGGGAGACATCATCCTCCTGTCCAGCTTCCGCAGGGACTGGGAAGGAGACCAGGAGCCGGTGGCATCCTACGTGCAGTTTACTGGAGTGTGAGGAATCTCCCCTTTTTATAAATTAGATATATATGCCTTTACAGAAGCAGCCTTGAACACCGGCTCCGAAAAGATTTGGGTTGTCAGGGCATTTAAAAGAATACCCCATGTGTGTCCCTGAACAGGAGGACACAGATTCTGGAGCCAGGTAATTTTAATTCTCTTTCCAGCTCTTTGGATGGCTTTTGCTTAACTGTAGTCAGTTAATTCACTTCTCTACATCCTACCATGAAATAGGGATGCTGTGTCTCCAGGGGGACCCTCTTTCTCCAGGGAGACTGCTCTGGGATAGCACCCCTGGAGTCTTGTCATCCTCATGCCAGGTCCAAATTCTCCCTGAGCCCTTGCCACACTCAGTACAGTGTTTTTCCTGCACTGTGAGAACAGTACAAGCAGGATCTCTTCAAGAGCAAAGGTGCATGCGTGTTAAGACAGAGGGTAGAAGATCACGTATCCATCCTGAAGGTAAACATGGGAGTTCAGAGAACTTGATGAAGTTAGCTGAGCTCTCTCCCCCTCAGAGGACCCCTAATCCAGATCAGCCCACTGCTCGTAGGCTGTTGAGGAAGAGCAAGCAGGTTTGGGGTAAAAGCTAAGCTCTGTTGGAGGCAGCGGGTGGGAAACAAGCTGTGTTCAGAAGATGCTTGCAGCTGATACTCTGCCGTGGTGATCTTTCCTGTGTCTGACTTGCCTCAGAGTAGGTCAGGCTCTCACCCATCCTTCTGCCAGGGAAAGCAGAGTAATGCTGTGTCCTGCCCATTTCTACACTCTGCAGCATCTCTGCCTGGGAAATCAAGGTGCCAAGCTCCTGCTCAAGGCATTGTTTCTGTTCCCAAAGAAGGCTGGCATTTCACCTGCTGCTTGCCTGAGCTGGCCAGCAGCGTCATTGCCAAGAGCCCCTCAAGCCTCACATCCCTCCCTCATATTTAATGACTTCCATCAGGGAAATCTGCTGGAAGTGGGATCTCAGCCATGTGTCAACTAGGCTACAAGGACTCCTGCAGGTGGATGTTTTGTTCCTGCTTTCCAAGGAGAGTGTCTGTGTTGCAGTACTGGGGTTCATCTGTGCCCCTGGCTGAACTGTCTAGCAAAGACCTCTGCCAATCAGGTGTACTGAACTTTTGAATCAATCCCCCTTTAAAAGAAGCTTGGAGTCTCAATAAAGGAGTTCAGTTCAGTTCCTTTGTTACTTACACCACGAGGCTCGTCTCCTTTCTTTATCTCCTCCTGGACCTACACCCACATGTCTGGAGACCCAAGCTGCTGTATTTGGGGAGCACATCCCTCACACAAGCACGTGTGGCAGGGATGCAGGTGGTGGCTGTAGGTGTGACATGAGGCTTATGGTCCCCATTACTGCTTATGGCAGCTGCTGCCTGACTGGTGCACCACAGCCTCTCTGGATCCCAGCCACCACCAGCAACTTCCCCAACCCTTTCCAGAGGATCCCAGAAAAGAATTTTTGCTGATTATAACCTCCAAATCATTTTTTCCTCCATCTCAGTGGCCTGGGTCGGATCCCTCAGGCTTAACCCTGAACCTTGACCTGGGTAGACAAACCCCCTTCATCCATCTGCATCCATGCACACACTCTGCTGCATTACAAAGTTGCCTCCAGAACTGACTTCCAGTTACTGTGGTATTTACCTCCTGTCCAGTTTTGCAAGTAATTCCTGAGTGCAGCCTCAGTGACTCTGCCAAGTAAGAATAAGCTCCTAACTTTGGAGGTCTTTATCTTCCCTGTTACCAAAAAAAATCCCGTTTCTTGGCCGGAGGAGCTCCTGTTCCTTCCCCTTCTGAGAGGGCCAGGACTGCCACACTCGTCTCTGCTCCACTCCCTCAGTGATTCACTGCGAGGCACCTGCAGGTGCTATGGCCATACCTGCAATGTCAGGCTCCCCTCTTTTTTAAGATGAGGGTAATTACAGCCCTGTGCAGGATTTTTAGGAAGGCTGGGCAAACCAGTTTGGTCATCCCTGTCCCCAAGGACACATTGTCCTATTGCCTGAGAGCAGCAGAGGAGGAGGGACTCACTCAGAGGCAGGTCCAGGGTGGGTTGCTAGGGTGTCCATTGTGCAAATCCCTCAGCATTCCCCATGCACCCCTGCTGTTCCTGGGATGGCTTGTAATGCCCAATTGGTGTGGAAGAATGAGTTCAGGGTCTGTTCTGTGGGCACTTGGGGGAGTTTAGGGGACTGGAGGGAACAGGACAGGTCAGCTCCTGGATATGTCACCCCAGGGCAGCTGAGCCAGCTCTGCAATGGGGAGCAGGACCACTGATGCTTGTCCCAGAACTGGTTCTTTAATAAAGCATTTCAGCACATAGTGAGTCATTAATTACATGCAATCCTGCAATGCTAATAGTAGTAATATTAATAAAAAAGAATTTTACTGGATTCCATACCGTGTGCCTGCCCTTGCAGGCATCATGCACCTCCTCCCATCCTGCCTTGCCCAAAGAGCCACTGCTGAGCTCCTGCTTCTTGTTATCCTTCATCCTTGCTGCCTGAAAACGACTGGGGCATTGGAGGAGCTCTCAAGGTGGTGCGGTGAGGACTCTGTCCTCAGAAATCTGGAACTTCCTGGCTCAGGTGAAGCCATTCTCAGGTAGGTTTTCAACAATGGTGAGCATCCCCAAACTCTGTGTACCAGCATCTCCTCAGCATGACCTTCTGGAGCTCCAGCTTTCCTAAGAGGCACAGACAGATAGTGTGGCATCGATGCAGCCCCTGGAAAATCCCACTCCAACACCAGCTATCCAGACACTGCCATAAAAATTCAACAGTGGCATCACGTAAATGGCAAAACCCCACCAAATAGTTTGCACAGTTCCTTTAAAACATGTACATCACGCTGCAGGAGCCATGACACAGTCCCTGGCTACCACCACTTAGATGTCCCAGTCATCCAAATTTCTGATGTTGTGTTGTACACATTTAACCCCAAGCTTCAGAAAGTTCATGATCACCAACCTGAGGGCAAAGCCCACACTCCATCCCTTCACTGCAAGTAAATGGAACTCACATGTGAGGAGACAGCCTGCTGGCCCACACGGCGACAAGCTGGTGATAGGCTGAAATATCTGCTGTGAGATAACAGCACTGGTGGAACCAGCAGGCCAGGGATGAGGTTTTTTCTCTCCACATTGGGTTATTTCTATATCCATCTGTTTATCACTTGGTTCACCTGTGCTGATGGAGCACTGCTGTCCTTTACCCTGGGATGCAGGGAAGGCTGGGGGTGATGTTGAACCACTCTCAGTGATTGCTGGTGTCCTTGCTGGTGTCCCTAAAACAAGAGTTTCAGAAGAATAAAGAGGTTGCTGCTTCCCACCATCTCTTTACTCTTGAAAAGCCTTGAATGAAAAATGAAAATGAAAAATGGCAAAATGAAAAGCCTTGGGCTGATTTTCAGATGTGATTCTTGGTTGTTTTTTTTTCAAGGGACACAAATCCCTTTGGCCCTTCAAAGCTGTTTGTAAACAGGATGCTAGATTACGGCCTGGCATCCTCTTGCACACAGCTTTGGAACCCAGTGTGCTGACGAAGGACTACTTGGAGCATGTGGAGCCACATCCTCGGTGCTGTCTTTCCTGGGAGCAGCACCTGAGCACCTCCAGCCCTCAGCTCACCGCGGTGGTGACGGCCTCAGTACACGGCTCAAAGCACACGAGTGCACCCCCGCACGCACACCTGTGTACACACATCCCCTGCTCCCTCGGCTCCGGCCTCAGGAATTCAGGAATGCTGCCGGCATCACGTGCAGCTGCCAGGAAGGGGCTGCGGTCGATGCGGCTGCCGAGCAGGTTTAGCGGTCACATTGATCCCGGCTTGTGCTGTGTCCACTTAACCCCCGCACCTCCTTGCCCCCTCCTAGGGTCTTCCCAAAAGCACCGCTGCTGTGGAAATGCTACACTCCCCTGGCAGCTCTGGAAAGCTGAACTTGCAGCAAAAATCTTGGCACAACCCTGTAGCTTGGCATCACCTGCAGGTGTCTGCAGACAAAGCCAGCTCCTGTTCAGAGCTCCCCCTTCCAAGACTTTTGCATCCATCCTCTGACTCTCTTTGGCCACCCCATGGCCATGGCCGGGTTTTTTTCCCAAGTACCCCAAAACTGCATCCCAGTGATAACACCTGGATATGGCACTTCTCCTTGCCTGGCAGCTTCACCCAGACTCGATGGAGTTTCTTGCTTCTTCTGCGGAGAGGGGGCTCTGTCCCACTCCAGGAAATCTGCATTTCATTGTAGGATTAAGTAGTTCCTCCCCTTGTGTTCTGAGGTATTTTCAAGTGTTTTAAATTCTCAAGTATTAACACATGACAGAGTCATTTGTAACTCACAAAAATAACCTGGCACACAGGCTAATGACACACTCTCAAAATGTTTGACTGTCCATCCTAAGTATGGCCATATCACAGAAACACGTGGCCACTGAGCAATTTTCACAATGACCATAAGGTGGGGGACTTCATCAGGGCAATGGGGTAGGGTAAAGTAGACGTTTGTAGTTTTACCTTCAAAACATTGAAGTTTTAAACAAAACCTCGAGAGCTTCAACCTGGCACATTCCTGGCAGCCAAAAAAATAAGGTCCAAGGAGAGCTGGATACCAGACACTGCTTGTGGGATGCAGTCAGAGGGATACCCAGGTCTGTCCTGGTGCTCAGGGACTACCCAGGCAAAACACTGTTGCACTGATTAAAAAGAGCCTCAATTGGATGGATGATTGTTTGTTAAGTCTCACCTGGTTCATTAAGTCTCAGCCATCTGCATTGGGACATAGAAAGTACTCTGCATCCCCCTCACCAACGGAAGCAGCAGCTTCAGGGCTTTACAAGGGCAACGCCGAGGTTCACAGGATGCTACAAGAGCCACAGCCCTCTTGGGTGAGGAAAAAAAAAAAAAAAAGCTTAACCAATCCATACATATATGTCAGGGACAGAAAGGGAGAGACTGATTTTGACTGTCCGAAGTCAGTCTCTGGCAGCTTTATCTCAAAACTGTGGTGACCTGAGTTACACAAAGAGAACTAATGGGAAGTTGATATGCTTTGAAATGTACCGTCAGTGTTTTGCCTCCTCTTAAATTACCAATTTGCCTTTTGCATAGGTTGTTTTGTGTACCTTGTTTTTATTCTCTGGTCACTTTGTTTCCCTTCTGCAACAGGCAAGAGAGCAAATTTACCTTATTTTCTGTCTGTTGCCGGGTTGGCTTTACACATAGCAACAAGGAGGAGAAACCCTTTTCTTGGTTTTTTTTTTCTGGTAGTAAAAAAACAGCCTGCAGTCTCTAAAAACCACATTGGAGACACTGAAGGAAAAGCTCTGACCCCTTTTCTCTTGCAGTCATGTCATGTTTTATCAGTGATGAGTGGTTTGCCTTGCCCATCCCACCAAAGCAGCCCTTGGCAAGCTCTCTGCAGTAGAATAACGCTCTGTTTCCCATCCACAACAGAAAAAAATTCAGTCTTCAGGCAGCTCCTGAGACAGGAGGGAGTGGAGAGAGCCAGGAACATGCAAATGTGAGCTTTATTTATTTATGGCTTAAACCTCTGAGTGCCAAATTGCCTGGCAATGTGAGTGCCCTCCCAGCCTTTCATCCAAACCCCACTTGCATATTGCTGAGCAAACGTCAGCAGAGGTCATGGTGGTGATGATGATGATGATGAAAACATGATTAATTGAAATCTTCAAGCACACCTGATTCAGAATTAACAGCTCTGGCCTTTTTTATTCTTTGGTCCAGCCCCACCACTCCAATGACTCTTCAAGACAGGCATGTTATATCCTCATTCACCTAACGGGGAACAGAGGCAAGGCAGTGGAGGGTTTTGCTGGAATGCAAAATTCAGGAATTCAGGAAGAGCATTCAGGAAATTCCCTCACAGTTCTCCATTTTGCCTTTGCTTATAGGGATTAAGCAACAGTGTTGACTGTGCCTCTGCCACATCCCTCCTACTTTGTGATTTTCAGCCTCACCTCCAGATGCAGCTGTTCAGAGCTGTTTTCTGGAATTTGGCAGCTCAGCTGGGTGGAGGAGAAAGACCAAATTCTTCCACCATGTGGAGGAAGATAGTGAGGCACTCTGAACCACATTACTAGCCACCCAAAACTCCGCCTAAGATGGTGCTACCAGAAATCAGCTTCAAAGCTCTGCCACTCCAGGAACACCTTGCAAAAGACTTACCCTGTGGGTTTTGAATCCTCGTTTTGCCCTGAGATGAGTCCCCAGCATGTGACCTTACCCCATGGTGTGCTTTTGGACTGGGAGGAGCACGTTGGCTTTGGACTGGCATGAACCCCTCTTTCCTCGTCCTTACAGCCCCAGCAAGGCTGCTCTGCAAGCCAGAGCTGTCATCTGCTTAGGTCAGAAATATCTTCTTCCCCAGCAGGGAAGACACCTTTGAGGTCTACATGAGGGTTCTCCCACCAAAATAAAAACCAGGCATCAGTTTTGGGGAACCTTGGCAAATCTTTGCTGACCTTTAGCCTTGTTTGACGTCAAAAAGTAGGAGTTACCTGTCCTGGCTTAGACACCAGGGAGAGACATGCCCCAAGATGAGTCACGGGAACACAGGTGAGGCCAGATGCCTCCTGGAGATGCTGAAGGTTGCAGAGAGAGCTGAGGGCTTCATGCTATTTAATGTTCAGGTGGATCCTGAACTCCCAAAACCCATGGATGATAGGCATGCCTCCCAGCTGAATGTTCTTGCTCCCATACCTCATCCTGCCCTGCTGTGCGTTACCAAGCCATGGACAAAAGACTGCCTTGCCCCTTGGGAGATGAGCCTCTGTCCTGAAACAGGATGGTTATTGTACCCAAGTTTTATGCTGGAGACGAATGGCTCTGCTGTCATTTGGGGTTTCCTTTGCCTCCCCGGTACGTGGTGTGGGATGAAACACAAAGAGAGAGATCCCATAGGAAGCAGGTCTTGCAGTCTGTGTGAGGGCAGCAGCAACATCCAGGGAAGAAAGTATGGGCATGGGACAATTTGAAGTCGCCTGGCAGATGGTGGGCATCTCATTTTGGGGAATTCCCCTTTGGTTTGTTTTTAAACAATCTGTGGAGTTGTACCCAAGACTCATGGAGCTTTTTATGAAAGGAATGGAGACAAAAGAGAAACCATTTTCAGATGATCATAGCACTACAAAGTCTTTGTGTCCATGGGAGGAACAGCTGTGCAGGCTGGGAATCTTCTGCAAGAAAAAGACATGACAGGAAAGGTTATAGTACAGCCTGCAAAGTTACAAGGGGCAGAGTGTGATTGCATAGGAAAGGACCATTTATCATTTTCTCCACTGTGAGGATGAAGGCATCAAAAAAGCTATCAAAACAAGCCCAAGGAAATGATTCTGCACCCAAACAAGTCATTAGATTGGGCAGCTGTTTGGCACAGGATGTTGCAAATGCTTAAAATTTATCTGCCTTCAAAAAATAACTAAACAAATTAATGGGAGAAAAATTTACTGAAGGCTATTATGTATAAGGACACTTCTGACTCGGGGAGTCCGAGTCACAAAAAAATGTTGGACGTTGAGGAAATATTCTGGGGAAATATCACTTGTCCTTACACCCTTCCAAGGGTAGACTTGCATGAAGAGAAGTACTGGGATTGATGGGTCCTTGTGGGCTGTTTCTAGATTCCAGAATAGAGAAGTACCTAGCACTGAAATTTGGTGTTGGCTATGACAAGTTTGCTATCTACCTGTGTGAATCTGCCCCAAGATCTCACTGCTGTGCTGTGCAAAGCATCTCCGGGAGGTTCGAGGGAGATAGGACACATGGCCCCCAGCAGGTGGGGACTGAAGATAGTGCCTATCAGGACCTGTGCAGGCAGGTCCCTGGAGATAAGGCGGTGTCTGGGGAATCACTTAGTGCAGTGCCTTGATAGAGCAGCAGCTGCAGGCTCTCCAGCCAAGAAACCAAACCTGAAGGTCATAAGATAAAGTGAAGGCAGAGGGAAACCATGACCTGGCAGTGAGAATTTCCAAATTTTCTTTTTCGTTCCTGTGACATAGAAAACAAGATTAAAAGGGAAAATATTCAAAGCAATACATACCTCAAGCAGGCATAGGTCATCCCTGTTGACCCAGACCCAGCTGCAAGATCAGGCTCTGAAAGCTTGTGTGCAATATCTTCACAGTCTTCACAGTCAAGATGCCCTGAGAACTGTATGAGGAATGGACTGGCAGGAGCAGAATTCAATGTCATCCCAACAGATAGGAGCACTTTTCAATCTTCTGGGCTGTTCTTACAGCTGTATCTATAGAAGAGGCAACTTCACTGCCTCCAAAACAGCCTCCAAGTCTTCAAGCCTTCCATTACCCCCATATTCATATTTTCCACTGGATGGCTGCACACTGTACCCTGTACACCAAGGGCTCTGCAAAGCATTGTCATCCCTTTCTCTGTGTGCAAAATATCTCTGGTGCAGCCAGTGTCAGTGCTCACAGAGAGCTTCAAAGTCTCAGGTCTCACTTGGCAACCACCTCCAATGTCAATAAAATATGACTCAAATTGTCCCATTTGATGACCACAAAACAGGCAGGGATGCAATGCCATCCAGAGGGACTTGGACAAGCTCAAGGAGTGGGCCCCTGAAGGCACACCTGGGTTGGAGCAGCCTCTGGTATCAGCACAGGCTGGGCATGAACAGACCCAGAGCAGCCCTGCCCAGAAGGACTTGGGGGTGCTGTGGGTGAGAGGCTGGACACACCCAGCCACGGCACTCACAGCCCAGAGAGCCAAACGTGTCCTGGGCTGCATCCAGAGCCCCGTGGGCAGCAGGGCAGGGAGGGGATTCTGCCCCTCTGCTCCGCTCTGGTGAGACCCACCTGGAGCTCTGCATCCAGAGCTGGGGTCCATGGTATAAAAAAAGCACAGACCTGTGTGCTGGTTTAGAGTACAGTGGCTGGGGTAGAGTTAATTTTCTTCACAGTTGGTTTTCCTCACAGTTGGTTTTCCTTATGGGGCTGTGTTTTGAGTTTGTGTGGAACACAGTGTTGATAACATAGACATGTTTTTGTTATTGCTGAGCAGTAACAAAGAGCCCAAGCCTTTTCTGCTTCTCATACCACCATGCTGGCGAGGAGACTGGGGGTGCACAGGAGGCTGGGAGTAGACACACCCAAGACAGGTGACCCCAATTAACCAAAGGGATATTCCAGACCATATGAAATCATGCTCAGTGTATAAAGTGTGGGGAAGAAGGAGGCAGGGAGACATTTGGAGTGATGGTATTTGTCTTCCCAAGTAATCACTATGTGTGATGGAACCCTGCTCTCCTGACGGTGGCAGATCACCTCCCTGCCCATGGGAAGCAGTGGATTAATTCCTTGTTTTGCTTTGCTTGCATGCGTGGCTTTTGCTTTTCTTATTAAACTGTCTTTATCTCAAGCCACAAGTTTTCTCACTTTTACTGTTGCGATTCTCTGCCCAACCCCACCAGAGAGAGAGGCTGCCTGGGGCTTGGCTGCCGACTCTGGTTAAACCACTGCAGCCTGTCAGAGAGGTGGTAGATGCCTCATCCCTGGAAACATCAAGACCAGGTCAGACAGGACTCTGAGCAACCTGCACTAGTTGAAGATGTCCCTGCTCACTGCGGCGGTTGGAACCAGATGGCCTTTAAAGGTCCCTCCCAACCCAAGCCATTCTGATTCCATGATTCAGTAAGTGAGAATCCTTTTGTTTTCTCCTGCTTTACCAAGATTTTGGAAATACCTCCATGGATAAGAACAGCCAGGAGCTTCACGAGCTCCTGTTTTCCAAGAGCCCCAGATAAAATATTACTCAAATGGCTTTTATTATTTAGTAATCATCAGAATATGAGGGGTAACAGCAGGGTAATTTGACTGTGCTTTGTTATCAGATCATTTGACAGCTTTCGCAGGTTTTTAGACAGTGAGTAGATGTGAAAGCAGCATATATGTATCTATATTTCATATACATGTGAAAGTCAGTATGTGAGTGATTATAAACAAAAAGGAGGGTAGGGCAGTAGAGTCAATGGGACAATATTTTCACATGCATGAAAAAACCCCACAGAAAAAATGCCCTATGGCATTGAAAATTGCTTTGGAAGAAGCTTTATACTGTTATAGGACAAGCTAGGCACACTGTTTGCAAACCCTCCCTTCTAATTTCTTTTGCTAATAACCATTCAGGTAAATGAAAATATGTCTCACTCTAGGGAAAAATTTTGCATTTCTGAAGCTGAGCACATGTTCTATGCTTAGGGAAGGATCTGAGTCTCCTGGCAATGCTCACCAGTGCTGCACTTAAAGAAAAAAAAAAGAGATAAATATATTAAAAATGGATGCTGAGAGAAAACATGCTTGAGGTGGAGAAAGGCTTTTATCTAAGTTTCGTGGCCTTTGTGGAATGTTGGCTGCTTGTTTGCAGAGAGAAGAATTTGCTCCTCGGTAAGTCCTTACTGATTCCTCTGGTTCCCATTTTGCAGTCCCTGCTCTGTACATTTTTCCTATAGAGGGAGAAGTTTTCAGGCCTCCATCCCACAGGGATTTTCTGCTTTACCCCACTCTCATACCAAAGGGGCAACATGAAGAGAGAAATAGCTAAAACTTGCCCTTTTTGGGTGCTTCTTGACCACTGGCAAGTATGTTCATGGTTTTATTTAACTTCCCCAGGGCAAAAGCAAAGAAAGGACCTTTGATTATCTTGGAGATAAGGAGATGTAGACCCACAGGACCAGACTTCAGCCAGCTCACCCAACTGAAAGTGTCCCCTGCAGCACCAGTGAATGTGTCAAAGACAAGAAGAAATACAGCATGTTAATTTAAAGCACTGTGCAGATGAGGGTCCCAATGCAAAGACTTGGCTTGGCTCTTAAACCCCCTCCCTCCTACTCTTCTAGATTCTTTAAATGTCCACACATAGGAAAAACTAACCCATTTGAGATAAAAACCACAGCTTATTGTTTGGGACAGCATCAGAGCCTTCTTCATCTTTAAAATGGGAATTCTGCAAAATGGGCTGACCCTGATGTGCATCCAGATGCAAACATGGCTGTTGGCTCTTTTTGCACACTTCTTCCCCTTGAATTGACACCCAAAGGTTAGAAGAGGGGAAAAACCCATCCTACAGGCCAGGCAGAAGATCTGAGATGTGCTAGATGGGACAAGGAAATGGGATGTGCCAAACCTACCACAGATGGAGAACTTCAGGTTGGTGCGGCCAACAGGTTTCCTGCAGGATGGAGAAGCATGAGGGTAATTAATGGAAACCTCACAGCAGGTAAACAAGTCTGGAGGAGATTTACCTGGCCCTGTAGGCAGCTGTAGATGGGGATTGAGACGTTGGCACAACAAAGCATTGAGGGACAGCACCTGCAGAGAACAGCCATGCTCTGCCCTGTCTACATGCCCCAGGGATCCTTTTGCAGGTCTGAGCCCTCCAGCTTCAGTCACAAAAACAAGGCAGGAATATAACTGTGGTTGCCCCAAGGTGTGCAGCAGGGTGCTGATGGAAATGGGATAACCAGCAAGGGCTTGCTGGAGGGGATAGGAGTGCAGAGCAGCTGGTGGAGCCAAGAGGAAGACAATCAAACCCCTGAACAGTCCCTGCAGGCTCCCGTCCCTCCCTTCTCCAAGAGGGCGTGTGAGCACTGCTCTCCAACCTGGACAGCGCTGGAGGGTTTCAGCCTTGTGAGCTCAGTGGTTTTCTACTGGTTTTTTTAAGACCCCATAGAAGTTCTTTCCAAATTTCCACAGGACAGCAAGCCCCAGGGTGGATCTGACAGCACCTGTCAGCATGCTCAGGCCAGGGAGGAAGGCTTCTCCAGACTTGTTCACCTGTCTGGGAAATTTGCATTTATTACCCTCCCGGTGATTCAGGCTCCTGTAGGAAAGTTCAGCCTTTTCCTTTCCACGTAGGAGTGCACAAAGCAGTTTTCAGGACCGGTGCAAGGGTGTTCCCCTGCCCAATTCTGCTTCACATCCACTACAGAGCGGTTTCTAGAGCTCACAACCTACCGGTGCACACAGCAGAGTGAGACCTGCATGTGCCACACAAGTCCTACAAGCAGTTTTTCAGAGGAACATCTCTTTTTTAGGAAGTTGGAGGTGGAGATGCTAAGGGAGGATCCCTTGTCCCTAACTCTCTCTGGACCTTTTCACCCAAGAGATTCTCTCTGCTATTCAGCCACCCAAGCCTGCTGCCCTTCCTTGGGCTTGGTGCTTATGCTGGAGTTTGGTTTCCTTCCTCTAGATCTGTTCAAATTTATTGTGGGAAGGGTCACGAAAAGGCCAAATTCACCCTCAGCAAAGCAAGGTCCAATTCAACTCACTTGGCCCTCCCTGTTTCCTAATGGAAAGTTTTCCTGTGATCAGTTTTCAAGGCCTCGGGCAGGACCTGAGCTGTGCATTTTCTTCTACATCTTGCTGGGCCTGCACTGTAGTTACTGGCAGAAGGCGAGTGAGTGCATTGCTGGTGGACACCAGCCCACAGAGACCACACAAGGTATGCCAGGGAGTGAGAGCATTGTAAGCTCAGCTGATAGCAGCTGGTATCATGCCATTCAGCATGGAACATGGTGTTGATGTCCCCAAGCCAGGAGTGATGTGAGACCAGAGAGCTTCCTCCTGCCCCTTGCTCACCTTCTGCAAAACGCTGTCCCCCCTCACCACGGCTTCTGCAGAAATACAAAGAGCTGCCTGCTCTGAGGGTAAAAGCAGGGTCTGGTGAATCCACCAGGCAGCTGCTCTGTGCGCTCCAGCTCCTTCACTCCGCTGCCAGTGCCTGCCTAACAGAGACGGCTCATCCCCAGGAAGGGGGATAGCTGTTAGTCCCTCCCTGATGGTCACCCACTCTCAAGGGATGGACAGTCCCACAGAGCTGACCCTGCAGGTGAAGTGAAGGTGAAACACTGGGGATGTTGGCTTAGGCTGATGTCTCTCCCAGAGCAAACCCCATGCTACCTTATTTGGCATCCACACCATCAGCCACACCAGAATGCTGGAGACAGGGATGTCTTGTGTGGTAAGAAGAATCTAAAATTCCAGCTCCCAACACAGCAACTATTCCTGGGACTGAACAATATGGATATACTAGTCACAGCCCCATCAATAAGGAATTATGTTTCACAGATTGCTGCTTTGTAGGGGGCAACAGTCACTTCTGGCTTCAACAGAATCCTGATGGGTCCCTTCCAACTCAGAATTTTCTATGATTCTGTGAGATCATGAGTCTCTGGGGACCACAGCACATACCACCACTGGGCAGCTGCACGACTGTCCCTATAGCTGGCAGCATGAAAAGGCTCACATATGCTGCATACTGAGCCCAGAATGGAAGGTGTAAGGTGACCTGAACAGCCAGTTACACAAACTCTTGGAAATTCAAACCACTGTCTGGCAGGCATAAGGTCACAGTCGTCACACTCCTCAAGCCCTGGAATCACAGCTGAAATAGCATTGTAATGCACTTATAATTTATTCATCAGATGAATGGGAGCAGCAGGCATTGTGATGGCACTCTTTTATCAAGCCGTTGTGATGGACTTCATCCATTTTAAAAGAGCAAACTGGAGTCAAAAGGCAAAAAAAAAGAGTAAAGCCAACTTTATTCAAGTTAAAACAAGCAGAAAAAAGGCAAAATCAAAATAGGGGGGAAAAAAAAGCTCCACTAAAGATCTATGTTTCTCTTCATTTTTCTTCTGCTTTGCTCTCAGTCTTCCCAACTTTGCATTACTTTGCTGGTGGCCACACTGATGTAGGAGGCTCCTGTTAACCCAGATGCTGCTGACTGATGCTCAAAAACATCTTTTCATCCCTGTGATAAGTTCTGCCCAAGGATCAGCTTGCCCTATTTTTAGGTGAAAGAGAGCCAGAAGGAGAATTGCAGACAGAATTTTATTCTCAAAGATTGACAATTGCTTCCCTAGAGTACACTGATGTTGTGGTCCCTAGACAGGGGAACCTATATAGATGTCAATGTGAAGGTGAGGACACTTATACAACTGTTTTGTTTGTTTGTTTGGTTGGTTGGTTTTTTTGGTGTTTGGTTTGGGTTTTTTTTGAGGTGAGACTCACCCCATGCAGTAATACTGCATTGTTCACTTGGGCAGCAGATCAGATAATCACACTTTGATTTTCCTCACTAAATGCTCAGGGAGTTTTATCGGGAAATCTTTCTTTGCATCAGGGGGTTTGTGTCAGGCCTGAGATCCACCATGATGGTGCTTGTCTGTGCTCTGGTCTGGGACTGAGGTATCTAGTGTAAATAAATGAAGTAACCCCAGATTCCTCTGTTACTGCTCCTCCAGGGCAGCAAACCCAGCCTGCAAACCCCAGGTGCTCTTTCCCCTTGTCCCATGGGCAATGTGTGCTGCTGCTGTGGGAATGATGGGCTGCCAACACCTCTGTGGCCTTGGCTGGAGATTTGCATCCAGCCAGGGCAATGGCACTCCAGGAAGGAGACAGAGGAAATAATCCTGGCCCCTCTCTCTGTCTTCCATATCCCTGCAGTGGTCTTGACAAGAAAAAACAGGGTAAGATTTGGGCGGCGGGGAGACCTATCAGCTCTCTAACAGGAAGGGGAGCTGAGTCCAGAGCTGAGCTACATTGACCTAGCTGCATGTGGATTTCCACTTTGGGCAGTCTGAAGGACAAATACTAAAGAATTGGTTGGACAAATATATCTTAGGCTGTTTAGAACCAGCTTTGGGGCAGGACAGTGATGAGGTGGACCTCCAGGTGTCCTGCTCTGTTTCAGTACAGCCTAAGGAAAAGCTGTGTGTTCTCTGAGCTACCAAGAAACACCTGCTCATGGTGGGGTAGCTGTAAGCTAAGCAGAACTCCTATCCCCTGCCTGATCTTCTTCATCACTTCACCATCTTGATTTGCTGGGGGTAAGAATGTGTTAAAGACGAGCCCAGAGTTCCCAGGATCCCTGTTGATGTTTCACCAAAGCACAGGAGTAGGGAGAAGGCAGAAAGAGAGGAAATAGTGTTGATGGTGTTGATGGTATTGTCTTTTATCTCAGGTGAAACCAGTTCCCCCGTGGAAGGAGCAGGTATCTCATCCTTTGAGCCACTCAGGAAAGAAATTAGATAAAGCAGTGAAAAGTATCACATGAGAGGATTCTGTCCTAAGAATGGAGTCACACAGGCACTCCCACATCTTCCCACCTCTTGTCCTCTCTCTCTGACAGCTCATGGAGCAGTAACCCCCTAATGAGACACCAAGACAGGTTTGCATTTTGAAAGCTTCTGCTGTTGCTAAGCAGAGGAGTTAACTCTATGTTTGTCATCCTTCATGAACATGGCTCACAGGAACGAAGAAAGAAATGAGGAAGAGAGATATTAAAAAAAGCTGATAAGAACAAAGCAGAAAGGACTTAAAGAGAAGTTTTCAACTCAGATTTAACCTATTGCACTCGTGACACCTTAAGGTCCAGTTTACAGTGACAAGTTCTGCTTCTGGGGACTGGATGAATGGTAGGTGTAGCCTCCTCCTCTCCCAGTGAGACTTTCCCTTCCTGGAGCCCCATGTTTCCACATCAGACTCTATTTCTTGTTCTCTAAGCCCAAAGAACAAACTGATTCATTCAGGTGAAAATAAAAGAAAATAGAAGAAGAACAATACTGTTTGTGGGAAAGCACACCCCAGGTAGAGCCCTGCTTGCAGGTGAGGAGCGACCGTCCATGAGAGCAGCTGAAGAAGGAGGAGGAGAAGGTTTCATCCTTTCATTATGATATATCAGAGGTGATTAGAGGGGAGAAATGCCATATGATGAATCAAAAAAGTTATGTGAGCCTCGGGGCAGCCTGGGCTGCAGGAAGGGGACACCAGGCAGAGCAGCTGAGCCTCCCTGGAAGCATAGGCAGAAATGCAGGCAGGAGCCTTGGAGAGGGCTGTCAGGCTGTGCAGGCTTCAAAATGCTCTGTTGTTTCAACAGTTTCTATTTTCTTTGAGTGCTGAATGTTTTGCAGGAGAGAGAAAAAAATCAGATGGAAAAAGACCAATACTCTTTCTAAAAGCAGACCCGATAGAAAATTTGCAGTCTGCTTGCTTTACTTTCTGCCTTGCATGATTACATCTTGCGTTAACATTCAAGACAGGCAGCAGGCGGAGGTAAATCCTGAATAACTCCAAACTTTGCTTCTCTCATCTCTTCCAGCATTAGGCAGGTTCAGACAAAGCCTGTGCTGGAGGCTGGCTGCAAGAAAAGATGTTCTGAGGGCAGTGCGATACCATAAGAGCTTGACTCCTATACATTTTTCTCCAAGCATGAGCAAGTCCATGTTTTACCAGCATGCTGGGATGCCCTATTAACAGAGCAGGTCTTTGGTGGCTGGCATCAGCACAGATGTCACAACATGTGTTATGTCCATCAACTAAAGACAATTTAAGAAGGATGCAAAGATCCATTAATATGTCCTGAGGAGTGCAACAAAGGTGGTGAAAAGGCTGGAAGAATGTCCTTTGAGGAGCAGCTGAGGACTTTGGGCTTGTTTAGTTTGGAGAAAGGGGGCTCAGGGTAATGCCCTATTTAGATTCCTGAGGAGGGGGAGTGGAGAGGGAAGTACTGAGATCTTCCTGGTTTCCAGTGATAGGACTGTGGGAATTGTTATAAGTGGGATAAGTTAAATGAATTAGTTAAGCGTTGCTGTTCTATGTCTTCTAATTTGTTGATGGTTAATTAAAGTTAATTAAGTTATGCTGCGCAAAATGTACAGATGTAATGTTCCCATGTAATCAGCAGACGGGGCAGTGTGGGGAGGAGAACAATCTAGAATGGACTTTGACAGAAGATGACATCACATGATACAGGATTGGAGCACTGAGGTAACCGATCACGCGACGCCTTTTCAAAATGATCAGACAGGAATGCACCGTCGGAATGGACCAATTAGAACCCCTAAAAATGAACAAACCAAAAAGGGGCGCTGCTGATCCTACCAAAGACTATAAAGGACTGCCCCAGGGAGGGGTGGGGTCCTCTGGAGATACTTTGCGAGACCCAAGGAGTATCTGGTGCGGTGTGCAGTTTCATCTGCTTTGTTGCTGGGGGTCTGCGCTTATCTCGGACTCCTGTTTCCAGTTGTTAAAATAAACTAGTCAACCTGCCAAAGTGACTGGCATCTGCTTTTGACAGGAATGGTTCAAAGATGTGCTAGAAAAGGTTTAGACTTGGCAACAGGAAGCATTTCTTTGCAGAGTGGATGGACAGACATTGGAATAGGCTTCATAGTGAGGTGGCTAATGCCCCCAGCCTGTCAGTGTTTCAAGGACAGTTGGATAATGCCCTGAACACCATCCCTGAACTTCTGGTCAGCCCTGAATTGGTTGGGCAGTTGAACTGGATGATTGCTGTAGTCCCTTCCAACAGAAAGAGTCAATTCTTTTCTATTCCACTGACATAAATAAAAAGAACATGGGATCGAACTTCGACCAGAAAACACACGCAGCAGGGTACTGCCCAGCCTCCAAGGAGTTTCCCTGACAAACCGTGTTTCATGATCCAGACCGCCAGCCCCCTGCTGAGGAAGTGAGAGCTGAATTAAGCAGCTTTTAGTAAATCTGAACTCACTCCACAGTGGCAGAGTGAGCCACAGCTGCTGACTTGTGCCAGTGGCTGATCTGTCCCTGTAGGGGAACACACACTTCATGTCAGCAGTCAGGCAAGCTGCAGATGGACGAGGGATGTTCCTTTGTATTAACCCTGTGGCACTGAGCAAGAACTCATCCCAGCTTCATGAGAAAATTGGTGCCAGTCCCCATAGGGGCATTGTCCAGGGTGAGATGGGATTTTGCAAGAGCTGGAGTATTTTATAGCCTGGAGGCAATCACAAGCCCTAAACTGGGTACCACTGACAGTCTGGAGCACCTTTGGAGAGGGTAATGGGGACAACTCTGGGGAAAGCTCAAGAGGAAAGAGAAGGTCAAGCAGAGCAGTCTCAGGGACAAGGGGTAGGATGCCTTGCCTTTCACTGGGAAACTGCAAATTTGTCCTGGGAGCAGCTGGAGCTTGGGTAAAACCATCTGCTTCCTGCTCTCCTCCCTGGGCCAAGGTCTGGACAAGGAGACAGAGCCAAGGCTGCCAAGTGTCAGAGACTTCAAGGTCCCCCTGCAGCGCAGGCTGCCCCAACTGCATGATCTCCCACCAATGCAGGGGGCTCTGGCTGTCAATCCTGTGCCTTTGGGAAAGTCCACAGCTTTGGAAAACGCAGGAGATTGATCCAGTGGTCACCCATGTTTACAGGGTTGTCATCAGGGTGGGAAAGCATGGGAGGTGATGGGGGCAAAGAAGAAGGTTAAAGCCATGTAATGACGTAGGGATGATGAGACACATCATCCACCTTGTTTGTCCAAGGAACAGGTGCCTCTGTGAGGTGGCCTGAGCCCTGCCATGCGCAGAAGGATGAAAGAAGTGCCAAACAGAAATGGGCCATCCTCCTCCTGGACAATTACTCTTCTTTTTTTTTCTTTATTTTTTTAATGAATATTGTTTATGTTATTCATTAAATACTCACTAAGGAATGGGTGCTGGCTCATGTTTACTGGTTGATATATCTCCACACTTCTGCAAGCATTTTTTACCCTTAGCTGAGCCATGGAATGGGAGGAAGGCTGGAAATGGCATATTCTGGTGTGACCATATCGCACATCTGTGGAGAATGTGAGAACAACAGGTTGAGGTGAGAGATGGCAGATGCCTATTCATGTCCTACTGCAGCTTGGGAGCTGCTTCAGGATTTTTATGGGGTCCTGAGTCATACGAGTTCACTCCTCAAAAGCCATGCTCTATTCAAAACCATCTGATTTGTGACCATGGGTGCCTGTCAGTGGGCCAGCCATGTCCTGTTGTACCCACTCATGACCTGTGACTATCTGGACAGGCTGGATGGATGGACCAATTGTGTGAGGTTCAATAAGGCCAAGTGCCAGATCCCGTCCCTGGGTCACAACAACTCCTGCAGCTCCAGGTTGGGGGCAGAATGGCTGGAAAGCTGCCCAGTGGGAAAGGGCCTGGGGTTACTTGAAAGGAGCTGAACATGAGACAAGAGCAGTTTGCCAAGGTGGACAAGGCCAATGGTATCCAGGCTTGGATCAATAATAATAAAAGCAGCAGGATTAGGGAAATTGTCTTTGCCCTGTACTTGGCACTGGTGAGGCACCTCAAGACCTGTGTCCAGTTCTGGGCCCCCCAGTCCAGGAAGGAGATTGAGATACTGGAGCAAGTTCAGAGAAGGGCAATGGAGCTGCTGCAGGGTAGGGAATCCATGTCCTGTGAGGAGCAGCTGAGGGAGCCGGGGGTGTTTAGCCTGGAGAAGAGGAAACTTGGGAGGGACCTTATCAGTGTCTGCAACTCCATGACAGGAGGGTGTAGCTGGGGGTCAATCTCTTCGCCCAGGCAACCGTGACAGGATGAGGGGGTGTAGAATCACAGGAAAAGCTGAGTTGGCAGGGACCCACCAGGATCATCAAGTCCAACTCCTGGCCCTGCACAGGGCACCCCAAGAGTCACACCCTGTGCCTGAGAACATTGTGCAAACATTTCTTGAATGGTGTCAGGCTTGGTGTTGTGTCCCCTTCCTTGGGGACCCTGTTCCAGTGCCCAGCCACGCTCCGGTTAAAAACTTTTTCCTGATATCCAACCTAAACCTCCCCTGACACAGCCTTATGCCATTCCCGCAGGTCCTGTAACTGGGCACCACAGAGATCAGTGCATGCTTGTCCTCAGCCTCTCAAAAGGAATTTGTAACTGCAATGAGGTCTCCCCTTAGTCTCCTCTTCTCCAGGCTGAACAGACTTCAGCTGCTCCTCACATGGCCTCCCCTCAAGACCCTTCACCATCCTTGAGGCCCTCCTTTGGACACTCGCTAACGGCTTAATGTCTCAAGCTGTGCCAGGGAAGGCTTATGTTGGAAGAATTTCTTCCCAGAAAGGGTCATTGTACATAGGAATGGGCTGCCATTCCAGCACCATGGGGTATGGTGGAGTCACTGTCTCTGGAGGTGTTTAAGGAAAGGCTGGACGTGGCACTCAGTGGTGGTGTGGGTCACAGGTTGGACTCGATACTCTTAAGAGATCTTTTCCAAACGACTTGACTCCGTGGTTTTGTGACCCCCACGCTGCACCACCCTCCCGTGTCCCACTGCCACTCCCACCTCGCCACGTGGCCCCTCCCCCCGGCACGACCGTGGCGCCGGCGAGCGCGGCGCCTTTAAAGGCACGCGGCGAGAGGCGTGGCGCGC
>WEKY01054343.1:52792-74726 GCA_013390045.1 Picathartes gymnocephalus
GAGGGGGCGGCCGCGGCGGGGGCCGCGCCGCGCCATGGCCCAGCAGCAGATGAGCAGCTCGCAGAAGGCGCTGATGCTGGAGCTGAAGTCGCTGCAGGAGGAGCCGGTCGAGGGCTTCCGCATCACCCTGGTCGATGAGTCCGACCTCTACAACTGGGAGGTGGCGATCTTCGGGCCCCCCAACACGCTCTACGAGGGCGGGTACTTCAAGGTACGGGCCTTTCCCCCGCGCCGCGGGCCGCGGTGTGGGGCTGGGCCGGGGCCGGGCCTGCGGGAGGGGGCACGGGCACGGCCTGGGCAGAGGGGGAGCCGCGCCACAGCCGCTGCTGCGCTGTTAATCTGCTCTTTTAGCCCCAAAGAGCCTTCTGTAGGAAGGCCCGTGCTGGGTGAGAGTTCTCCCCTTCCGCCCCAAGTTGCCCCCTGGTCTCTGTGTGTATTTCACAGAATTGTTACGGTTGGAAAGGATCTTTGGAGATCATCTAGTCCCATATTATCGTATCCTCTCAGTACATGAAGGAAACTTAGAGGGAAAATGGGGCGAGACTATTTACAAGAGCATCTAGGGACAAAACAAGGGGGAATGAGTTGAAACTGAAAGAGACTAAGTTTAGCGTAGGTATTAGGATGAAATTGTTCATTGCGAGGGTGGTGAGGCACTGGAACAGGTTGTCCAGAGAAGCTGTAGATGCTTCATCCCTAGAAGTGTTCATGGCCACATTGGATGGGGCTCTGAGCAACCTGGTCTAGTGGAAGGTGTCCCTTCCCATGGCAGGAGGGTTGGAATTAGATCATCTTCAAAGTCCCTTCCAACACAGACATGTTATGATTCTGTGATATTTATTTCAAAGTAAAGGGCTTCAGAGCTATCTCTGATAGCTTCACTCATTGATAGCTAATTCACGGTAAAGGGAGTGTTTTCCTCAGGACTCCATGGGCTTCAGGGCTGTTTTACACAATTATTTTTCTACCCATATGTTCTTCCTCTCCAAACTTTAAGAAGGCAGCCTTCAAAGGGCTGCGGCAACACATAATAGGTGAAGGTAGATTCAGTTCCTCTCTCAGCCTTCCTGTTAATACAAAAAGACTTTTGTGGCTGCTATTTCCACTCTTGTGAGTACAGCAAATAAGAAATCTGGCACAGCCATCCCAGAAAAGAACTGAGGGGAGTGTACTTAAATTATCAAAACAATTGGAGAAGGAGGAAGAGTTGCACTTTTTTCTTAAAACAAGCAATTAGAAAACCTTGGTGCCTGCAGAAGATGTGTTGCATTAGGCACACTCCTCTTTGCTTGATATCTGCTTGATCTCTGACAAAGTATTGTCCCCATGAACTTGCTTCTCCCAGCAGTTAACTGTTTTAGTTGTGGCTCCTGCATCTCCCCTTTCATGCCCTTTGGCTTCTCTTAAACTGAAAAAAAAAATTGGATGATGTCTTTGCTTGACTAACGTGCACCTTTGGTGCCTCTTGGCCTCTACGGGTCAAGGTTTAAAAGCTTTGTTCCACAAAACCAAAATAACCTGTAGCTTGGGGAATAATGGATTTGAGTCACGTTCAGTTTGGCCTCATTGTTTGGAAGGAAAGGAAGGCTTTGACATAAGGCTTGCCTTTGTAATGAGTTGGCTGGCTTACTCATGTAGGTGTGATAGGTGTATTCTTAGACTCACCTCCATTATTACTTATTCAGGAAGTCGCTCGAGTCTTTGGTTGGTAACAGTGTCATCTTTACATCGGAATGGTCTGGTGACCTCTTCCTGCACTTATATTACTCATCCATTTTTTTTCAAAGAAATCATGACTGATTGAAATAGTTTTGTTTGGTTGTGGAGCTCTCTGGACTGCATATTTGCAGTTGCTCCTGGAAAGAAGATGAAACTGCCTGAGAAATAATTTGGGGATGTGTGTTAACACATGTAGATTTAGGCAAGGCTCCCAGTTGCCTTACTTCAGCACTACGATTGTGGTTTTTTCGGTATTTGATGTCCTTGAACTGCTGTGCCTTTCTTCTAAATTCTTTTGACCAATCCTGTGATAGTTGTTTTGAGAGTGGGAAGATGACGTCTCATGATGCTTCCACCCTTCCCCGGCAGTGGGACTCCCTTCAAGCACTGTGGCTGAAATCTCTTGTGCGTTTTTTCTGTCTCATCTTTCCTCCATGAGGAGCCCTGCATGGTGGATTTATGTAGTGTCTGATCTTTAGTTATGCATCTTGACTTCTGAGACACCAAAAAAGTGGTCACGGACCACTCGTTCTGTCCCTGGGGAAGAGTCTTGTGAGAAGGGATATTCTTGGCTCTCTTTGTCTTAGGTCTTCACATTTGTTAGACTGCTTATGGAATTGTTTGGAGATACGAATAGTACCCTAACTTTACTTGACATGTGACTTCTGCAATATATCAGTAGTACATTCTGCTCTTAACTAGAGCTCACCTTGCATGTATTTCATTTTCCAGATTTCTTAACTTGATGAAATAGTTAGTTTCATCTTGTTTTGTATTTTCAGTTTAGTAAGGTTAGGAAAGCAGGCTTAGAAAGATGCAATTACAGGATAGAACTTTTTTCAGCTTTGTGGCAGTGAGAGTTTGGGAATTGTGTTCCACTTGAAGTGTAGTTTGAGGGCAGGAACTGGAGGGAAAGTACACAGGCTTCTAGCTAGAGCATAAATATTTTGAGGAAAACTTTTGGTTAAGGAGACTTTAATAAAGTGTTAGGGGTGGTTGATTGGGCATACAACTGCTTGATTTGTGTTTTGAGAGCTCTTAGAGCTGGTCACATCAGGTTTTGGCACATTGTTTTTTCTTGAAGAAATACAACCTTTCTCTGTGGGTTGTTGAACTAGCGAAATAAACTGAATTGAGGGAAGTGCTCTCTCTGCACCTTCTTGACAGAAGCTACTGTCTAAAGCTGGTGCGACATGTCAACAGATTCTGGTTTCAGTTGCAAGTCCTGTAGCTAACATAAATTGAAGCAGAGAACAAGTCCCCTTGAATGTTTGTTTAAATTGTAGGTTGTCAAAATGCTGGCTTTAGTAAAGTTGGGGACTTCTTAAAAATTCAAGCACAGTGCCTAAGCATATTTTATCAGCTAATATAGCATGCTCAGTTCTGCTGCAGTGCTTCAGGGTTTAGGACTGCCATCTAGATGGAAAGGGCAGCAGCCTCCAGGAACAAGAACCATATGAAGAGCAGCTTGTATCAGCAAGGGATCATGCAGCAGGCCCCCCCCACTCCACTCGTGTGACCAGCTGAAGGTGGACATCTGAAGTGCAGGGTACATCAACCTTTGTCTTACTTAGTGACTGTATTCCCAGTCGTGCTTAATAGCTTTGTAATGTTTTGAGCAACCCTTTAAGTTCCTGACTGCCATCCTCAAGGAAGGAGTTGAGCTAATCCATGCACTGATTGCCTCTCATTCTTTGCTGGCAAGGCAAAAATAGTTCGGAGCAGTGTTGTTAAGTCCTTCAAAGAGGTTGTGATAAGAGCAAATGTCTGTCCCTCAGCTGCTGGCAGTAAGAAATTGCCAGTTTGATGAAAGTTCTAGCAGAATCAGTTGTGCTGAGCCACAGGTATTGAACTGCACTAGGTGAACTTGGTTTTTGGTCCCAGACTCACTCACAGAGTGTAAAGATGAAATGTGGGTAGACCTTGTGTGTCTAAGATGTTGCTTACATCTTATTCAGTTGCTGAGTTTTTTGAGTGACAAAGGGAAGATTTTTCTCAGAATGAAGTGCTTCATGTCCAGATCACACATGGTGACAATTGCTTCTTTCTTAGCTCAGCTATGCAGGGCGTGGTGTGGCAAGATGGGTCTTTAGATCAGATTCCACTGGGCTATGTGGTAGTTCTGAATGGCTCTAGAAATGATGGAAATGTGTTTTTCTGGTTTTGCAGGCAGTGCCTGAGCAGCAGAGAACCAGAATATGCCATAATCTGCAGAACTAAGTGTGAGCAGTTCATCAATGCCACCTTTATGCCGTAGGCATCTTCCGTTCATCTGAGAGGGTCCTTTGCTACATGGCAGGAGAGCTTCTTCACCTTAATTTTGGCAGCTGATACATAAATGGGGACCGCCACAACAAAGGTTATTATGTTGCACTCTGGTGTTTTAGGTGCTAGTTGGGATAGATCTGGGGGATTGGCTGAGGGCTGTGCGTGGTGAAATCCTTACCATCGCAGGTGACCATTCTTCTCTACCTTGAAATCCAGTGTCTTTAATGCTTGAGCCTTCAGAGCCTGTAGGTTGATGAACCTCTGCCCAATGCTTTGATCAAGCAGTGGATACTTGCAGGACCATTGGAGAAATGTCTCCTGATGGCTTGCTTGAGGTCCTAAATGTTTGGTGCAATTGTACCTTAGCAACAGAGTTTTTAATTGTTTTTGAAAAAGACAGGTCTTCTGATTTTTTTTAGTTGCTTGGTATTCTTGTGCTGAGAGCCAGGGTTTCAGGGAAGGTACCAGTGAGAAATTACACAAATAGAAGCTTCATTAGCACTGCTCGGAAGCATGATTTGACCAAGTACACGGTGTCAAGAAGCATGTTTAATGTAGGCCAAAAGTCAATATTAAAAACTTACTTGGAGGTGATTCAGGCTGGGTAAATTAAGATGAATATACCTAGCATGAAAGGAAACAAGAAAAAGTAACTACATTGTTAGAGTTACTATTTCACAGTTCTTAAGGCAGTTTTATTTCATAAGGTACTTTTCCTACTTGAAGGAACAAGCCTTGACACATTAGTTGGAAGGGGAGAAAACCACCAAGCATAATGATTAGTTTTGTCAAGTAATTTGGGGGCTAAATACTTGTCAAGGCATTGTTGTCCTTGCTTTCTGTAATTCATTAGCCCTATGCTGTGTAAAGTTCTGTATTGTTGTATCTCAGCTTCTTCCAGGTGATTTGATTTCAAAGTAATTTGCAAAATGTGTTAATATTTCAGAGGAAGAAATAGAGAGCTTACCAATAACTGATGGCAAGAATGAACACCACATTTAAAAGTTTGGTATTGTAGTCTAATTCTTGTAAAGCTTAAAATTAAGCAAATAGAAATTTTCTAAGCAGTTAGAATTATATGATTAATTCTAATATGATACATTTAACTCCACAAAAATAATCCTTAATGCCAGGATAAAAATGTGAGGTACTCTCAACACAAAAACTGCCTTCCGTGGGCCTCTGCATTGCAAAGTGCTACAGAGTTACTCTCTGTGTACTTGATCTATTTTTGTTGCCTTTAGGTATCATTGGTACTAATAAGCAGTGGTTTGGTGCAACAAAGGGACATGGAATTGCAGGTGAGTAGAGCCCTGCTTGCTCCAGGTGTGTGGAGCTCCTGTTCAGTCTCAAAAGCCAAGGAGCCTCTAAGCTGTCAGAAGGCAGGGAAGCAAAAGACTTCTTCTAATGTTGGTTCATGGATCAAAAGCACAGACTCTCAGGCCTGGGCAATACCTGATTGTTCCTCACTCTGCTGTATCATATAGTTTTTTGGATGACTGTGCCTCTGGGCTACACAGGCTAGTCACCCATCCAGTAACCTGTTCTGGACATCAGTGTATGATAAGGAGGAAAGGGGCCAAGTCATGGTGGTGGCTAGCTCCCAGTCTTTTCCCTAGGGCTGCTCTGATCCAGGTAGGGTTGTGGTGTGTGCTGAGAAGTACCGATAGTGGTTTCCAAGTCTGATACTGCCTGAACATGTGCAGTTGGGTCTTGTTGTATGGCAAGAGGAGAGCTGGAGCACAGCCCAACTCTTCTATCACATTAAAATAAGACAGAAAACTTTCTGTATCGGTAAATTGAGCAGTGTTCGTTTGCCTAATTTTTGTACAGTGGTCCTTGGATAAGGTAAAATATAACTTGAGTTCTAGGGTTTTTTTCTTAGGTAATGCAAGGAACTGTGCCTCTTGAAACTTCTTGTCTGTCTGTTCAAGAGATCATAACTAAAAGTGTGTAGGTTTGTATGTGGTTCGTATTATAGGAGTCAATGGAAGGTTTTCATTCTATAGTGTTAGAAAAGTGGGCTTTTTTACTTTTTTTGTGCAAATCCTTTAGATCCGGTATTGCAGTGATGTTATGTTGGTGTGTGAGGGTTTTACACATCTGTAACTTTTCAAAAACATGTTTTTGCCTGGCTGTTTCTGAAGACACTCTTATGCTGCCTTGCTATTTTACATGGTAATACAGTCACACAGGGTACCTTCTCTTTAATACTACTTTAGGTCTAGTACACTATGCTTATTTTGCATCTAGAGGGTAGGGAATGGCAGAAAAAAAATGCTTGCAGAACCTTAACTCTGATCTTTAATGTGCAGTTTTGTTGTGTGGTTTATGGCATGTTCATCAGGTGTTCAGGGTAATGAATAGTATGGGCTAAATGGTGGAGGTTTTATGTTGAACTGAAATGTAGCTGAGTTCAGGTTGGAAATGCCACAGTTATACATTGTCTGCAGTGTGGATGGACTAGAGGTGATGTGATTCATAAATACAGCTGCTCTTATGATTTGGGCTGCATGTGATCAGATGTGTACATTCACTCATGTACATAAAACTAGTCAGCTATTTCCAGAATGCTGCTTCATTTTTAAAGCCTTTGTGTTTTTATCCGGCTTTATGAGTTAGGGGAATAGCAGTTCATCTTGCTAAGCTTTTGTGGTAGTGACTTGCTGAGAACATCCCATCTCACCAGGCCAGTTTGATAAGTAATAACTTTGGTATTGTGTACCCACCCTTGAAGCACTAGTAGCCAAGAGTAACTAAATTGATTGATTGATTGCCTGTCGTCACAGGTGCTGAAATATTTAAAATGCATTTACCCAAAGTGGCTTACAAAGAGAAGAAAAATGAGAGCTACTAAATTAGGGTGTGTTTAGGATATTTTGGAATCTTGCTCGACTTGAAGAAATGTGACCTCAAGACTTCCTGGATGTTCATTTTAAATTGAAACTTCTACCTGGAGAGCAACAAGAACATAAAGGGGCTGAATGTTGAGTGGGTGACACTTCTAGACATAGTATTCGTGGTTTAGAAAGAGAAGGCTGCCTGGCAGGCAGGCTGTATCTTACTACTTAAGGTTTCAGTACTAAAAGCTTGATATATGTTCCTTTTGTTGCTTTGTTGTCTTAAAATTGTACAGGTAATTTAGATATTCAGGTAAATAGATTTTGTTTGAGAAATCCAAGCTGATAGCAGTAAGAACATGCTTGCAGGAGCTCCATGACTCTTCCCAGAGTTAAGTATTCTAGTTAAGATTTAAATTGTATGTTTTAATGTTCATAGTAGCAAAATATTTGAGGAGGTTAAGATGCAAAACCCTCTGCCACAGTATTGAAACTGTGCAAAGACCAGTGTTTAATCACTTGTGTCATTTGGGTCACTTTTTGAGTGATAGACACTTGTCCCTTGTGCAAAAATTCTTTGGTTTTAAATTGATCTTCAGATATCTCTGCAGCTAGAAACCTTTTGCTGTCAGACCTAGGTAAAAGCTGAAATAATATTCTTTTTTGCAGTACCCTCTTTGGCCTTGTCAAAACAAAAGCCATGCAGTGGAGTAGCTTTGACCTACAATACATTCTCTGAATACACATTTGTTCTTGCATGAAGTCTGCTCGTATAAGCCCCTTATTCATGGATGTAAACCACACTGGTGTGCAAGTGTTTGCTTATCTTGGCTAGAATAACTATCTGAAAAAGCACTCACCTTTATTAAAAGAATGGGCTTCTTATGATGTATTGAAGAAAACTGAATTTCATCTCTGTGCTCCCAGTTACTTCTCTGCAGAAGAGTAACTGTACCCGTATTTGGTGGCTGACTACCTTTCAGCAGTGCATAAAGCAGTATAAACTTGAGAGACTGACATCTCTTCTGCACTTTTTAAGTATCTTGTAGCTATTATCTAAATCCCTTCTAATTTGTTATTCATGTGGTAACAAAATGCCCCTACCCAAATGCTTCAGATGAAGGTGCATGGCACTTTTTGTTTAAGGTGGAAAGAAAAAACCTCATCTGTTCTTAATGATATTGCCACTTCAGTGGCATCTCTGCCTAACCTCATTTTTTTACTGCTGTGTCCATGTTACTCAAAATGCTAAGTAAGAAAGATGTTGAGAGACAACTCTTATTGAAAACATATTGTTTAATGTCAGTGGATGTTCGTAATGTTTCTTCTCTTGTATAGTTCTAAGAGTGTCAAGTGGCTGTTTCTTGAGTCAACCAACAGCCATGTTTAAACAAGTCTCTATAGAGGACTTGTTGTTACCTTTTTTTTTCTTGAAAGCACCTCCAAATGAACCTAGGCATTTTATACTGCTGTATGATCTCTACTAGAGCATATAAAAATCAAAATTTTGAGACCAACATATGGAATGATTTCAATTTCTCAGTCTCTGCCAGAAACCTGAAGGCCTATGTCCTTCAAAATTTGACTAATGTACTTTCTGTGAAATTTAACAGATTTTCCTTTTTTCATGCTGGTTGCTGTCTTTGATTCGTGTGGATGAAGCTTGGCTGGCTTTGGCTTGGAATACAACAGTAGTGGCACTGCTGGGGAAACTAGGAAGGTAGGGTAGACTTGATTTAGGCTGTGGACATTTGGGCTTTTGATTTTTGAAACTGGCTGTATTATTGAATATTTTTTGGTACTGAAGATGGTTTTGACCCTCAGAGGCTTATGGACAGAGTCATCAGGGGCTAAAAACCAGATCTGGAGATCTATTTAAATTACAGTAATAGCTAACTGTATGGTCTTGTACCCATATCATCCATGACTGTGCTCCATTTGGAAAGAGATCGGAGTTGTACTGGCTGCCACTAAGGAGGGATGGGGTAAGAAGTCTGCTGGTCTTGGCCACTTTCTTCTCAGTGTTTTGAAATAAGCCTGGGTTCTGTTGCTGTTAGAGGTGATACTCCAGTTTCACAGATTCAAAGCAGCCTGCTTAATGTTCAGCTTGGATAAATGACTGTTAATTTTCACCCAACTTGCAGGCTTATCCCACACCTACTAAGTAGTTGTTCACTTTTTTTCATATCTCTAATGGAAGTGATACACTCATGCTTGGGCTCTTCAACCAGGGATCATATTTTGCTTACAAAAATCAGCTAAGAAACCTGCTGGTGGTCAACAAAAGCTGTGAGAAGCCATGGTAGGATGACTGCTATAGGTGTGTGGTACCTTCCTTAGCCAGGGAGCTTCCTGCTGGCAGTTGTGGATATATTCCTGAATGGTGGATCAAGTCAGGTTGGGGTAAGGGTCATGATAACCATCCCAAAGTACAGTATTGCCTGTTCCTGTGCCTCATGGGGACGCAGTGAAATGTCACATGGGCACATCTTTAGCATGTGCACCACACCTGGGATCTCACTTGCTGTCCAAGCAGCTAATGCTACGTCCCGTGGGATCAGCCCTGTGTGTGCAATGGCAGAGGCATTTTAAATTGAAGCTTAAATGGAGGAAGACTCTGGTATGCTTGGCCATAAAACACCTATCATCATCATGCCACCAGGTGTCTTCATTTGTCTTGGAATCTTTTGGAATCCAAGCCCACCTCAGGCATCTCCCTCTTCCTGCAACTCTTCCTAAACTAGAATAACTGTACTTGAGTCATGACTGCAGGCTCACATGAGGTCACCACATGTGGCTTGATTGGTGCTCCTGGTGTCACAGCCTTGTTGCGTTTCATCCTCTCCCCTGCAGCTGCCAACTTTGCTGAGCATGTGGATGACTTTCACCTCCTTAGAAGCACAGAAGGTTAAGATTGGAAAAGACCTCTAAGATCAAGTCCAACCACCAACCCACCACCCACCACCATGTTCACCACAAAAACATATCCACAAGTGCCACATCCACACTTCTTTCCAAGAGAGCAGTGATGTATTTTTGACCTGCGTACATCTGCCCTGTACTTCCACGTTGGCTAGTGTCTGCTTTTAAAACAAAAATGATGCTGGAGAGAGCCTCTGAGTTATACAACAGCAAATTTAAGAAAGCTTTGGCTGGAGATCAGTTTTGTTATATCTTTAACTCTTTCATGCTTCAGTTTATTTCAGAGTGTGTAGCTTTTTGTTCAGATTGCATTAGTGTGGATGCCCTGGAAAGGCACCCTCTAGGTTCTGGCTTCTCCCATGGAAAGACCAAGGACCCGGATATCAGTTACCCCAGTTCCACTCCACTTGTTTGCCTTATATGGCCAAGTTCCAATACACCATTGGTTGATGGCCCATTGGCCGGCTCACCCCCCTGTTTGTCCCCTAGCCACTCCTTCCCTATCCTCCCATTGGCCCTCATACCCTGGCCCCTCCTATGTACCACCCCCAGGCCCTCAGATCATTGGCCATGATGCTCTCCCCGCCCCTTGGCTTCCCAGTATAAAACCCTGGGACTCTCCACCCTGTGTGTTCTTCGTCCCCATGTGGATGCGCATTGAGGTCCGCCGCTGTGTAGGCATCGACCTCTGCTGCTTATAAACACCGCTGGGAACTCATACGAAGGACCCCTCTTGCCTCTGTAGCCTCATTTCCACCAGCTGCGTGTGCGAGTGTGGTGAGCCCCCTCTGCCTGACTGAAGCATCTTCCCCTGTGGAGACGCTTATAGGAAGGTTGAGGTGCCGGGCAGCCTCCACCCATGCCGCAACAATTGGCACCCCAAACAGAGACCTCTGCTGGAGGTTCCCTGAAAGCATCTCCAGGCAGCTGCTGCTGCTTGGATTTTAAGTCGCATTCAGAGCACTGATTCCCTGAAGAGAGTTCACAGTTTTACATGGACTCTCGGAGGGGTTGACCGATAACCCCAAGAAGGCTAGGTAAGAGCCAAGGGACTGGTCGTAGTGGTGGAGCCCCCGCAAGATCCTTTTCTTTCACCCCTTCGGTGAGTGTGATCGCGGTATTTATCTTTCTGTTTCTCCTTTTAATCTTGCCGTGGGATAGTATTGCAATATGGGCTCTAAACTGTCCCGCTCGCAACAGGAGGTTTATTTCCAAGTTTGCAAATCCCTTTTAGATAAGAATGTTAAGTTTTCAAAGGGGGAGTTAAAAGTCTTTGAGTCTTTGTTCATTTACTTTTTAAGTATTGTCCTAATTTAATGAGAGCATCAGTTCATTCTCTTAGTTTTTGGGATCTTTATTCTATGTTTCATTCTACTTATTTGGTGGTTGCGGGGTTAGAAAGGGATTCGGGGAATGTTAGAAGTTCGGGAAGTTAGGGACTCCCAGTTTTCTCCCCAGTTATCATGTTCCTCCCCCACGTTCCTATGCCTTCTTCCCCATCTCAGGAGAGATCGGGAGATGGATCCCAGCTGAGGGATGTCTCCCTGACATCTCCCGATCTCCTCTGTCCCCCTCCCAGGATTGTACCAGCCATATGGTCCTCCTAACCTCCTAACCCTCCTTTCTTCACCCACTTACCTGGTTTCATCTTCCCTGGTTGCTCTCCAAGATGGTGCCAGCCACGTGGCCAGCCCTGCCATCTTGTCTTCTTCTCCAGCTTTTTCTGCCGCTACTCCACAAAATGACGTGGAGCCTGCCAAAGCGGCAGCTGTTTTGTCCTTGTCCCCACCTACCGAATTCATTCCCTGCGACCCCTCCTTTTGCATCCAACATCGCACCCAGCCCCTCCTCCCCTGTGCTGGTGGGCATGCCCACATCGGGATCCCCCCTGTCCGTTGGGAACTGCCTCCCTGTCACGGACCAAACCTACCCCTCTGGTAACCCCATCCCTTCCCCTGGTGGCCCTGCCCCTTGCGGCCAGCCTACTTTTGGTTCCCATGATACCGGGACCAGAGGCTGTTAGGAAGGGGACCAGAAAGAAGCCATCTTGGTTGCCGGCTCCCCACACCACCGAGTCTCGCCAGTCAGGCACAAGGCCCGTGGCTTTCCTATTGGACCATACCCTTCTCTGGAGGGATCCAGTGGGTCCTCCGGCTTCAACACCAAGCCTGAGGATCCCTGGATGGGGGTGCTGAGACAAGCTGCCCTGGAGGGGGAATGGAAAACGGTGGTGAAGCTGGCACCAAGGGTTGTTTTTGGACAGAGAGGCAGCCCTGGGTGGGAGTCCACTCCATGGGGAGAGGTTGGAGAGCTCTGCGGGGCTTGTGAGGTTTGTGAGAGGAGCAGCAGCAGGCACACCACTGCCATGGCCTATGCTGAGCACATGGCAGCGGTGCCTCCACCATGTGCAGTATCCGCGGCCCCCGCCGCAAGAGAGGAAAGGGAAGCCCACAGCCCCCAGGAGAGGCAGCAGCAGTAGAGGCTGCCTCACAGCCCAGGGTGACCGTGGACTCGGCTACCTCCGCTGTGGCACTGCCAGAGTGACTGCAGCGAGATGTGCCGCTGCCGGAGCTGCGCAGCTGCCGGGTACAGCTCCCCAGTGTGACTGCCACAGCTGCGCAGTACTCTGCAGGCCCATGTCTGCTCCTGTACTGGTGTACAGCTGCCATGACTGTCTGCTGGCAGTGAACTGCCAGTAGCTCTGCCCTGCTGCCCCAACGCTGCCAGTCGCTGCAACCCTTGCTGGGACTCTCTTCCTACCTGATGCCCTGCCTGCCTTATCCCTGCGGTCCTGCCTACAGTGCATGTGCTGCCCTGACTGCTTCACCTCCACGTTCCTGCCTACCTCTAGCCTCATTCTGCCGGCCCAACCTGACGATCCTCCATTGCTCCACCTGTGGGACTTTGTTAAATTTTATTCACAAATGTTGTATTGTTACGCTCCTTTGTTTTGTGAGATGTACTTATCATTTTATAGTTCTGCACGTGTTTCCCTGTACATGCAGCTCTGCTACTATGTGGTGCTGGAGCTGCCTTAAGGTGTGCAGGTGGACGGAGCCAAAGGCGCCACGTTGAGCGGCCATGTTCACCACCACTTAGGCGTTGACGTCCACCTCGATGTAGGCGTTGATGTCCGCCTCCTGTTTGTAGGTGTTGATATCCGCCATCATTAGGTGTTGATATCTGTTGCTGTTAATGGAATCCAATGTTTGTTTTGTTGTTTTGTTTACTATTTTCTGTCTAGTTATATGTTTATGTTTTGGTAGTTTCCATATTCTGTATATCCCCTTTTGTGTATACCCCTGTTTGTCTACCCCAGTTGTTTAACTCTGGGGTTAATTTATGTAACCGTTGTTTTTATTGTTTTGTTTGTATTTTCCTGGTTAGCTAAGGGTCTGCAGAAACCCATGGGAGAAGCCTTTTTAAGAAATAAAAAAATGGGGAGTTGCGGATGACCTGGAAGGGTGCCCCCTAGGTTTTGGCTTCTCCCATGGAAAGACCAAGGACCCGGATATCAGTTACCCCAGTTCCACTCCACTTCTTTGCCTTATATGGCCAAGTTCCAATACACCATTGGTTGATGGCCCATTGGCCGGCTCGCCCCCCTGTTTGTCCCCTAGCCACTCCTTCCCTATCCTCCCATTGGCCCTCATACCCTGGCCCCTCCTATGTACCACCCCCAGGCCCTCAGATCATTGGCCATGCTGCTCTCCCCGCCCCCTGGCTTCCNACACCGCTGGGAACTCATACGAAGGACCCCTCTTGCCTCTGTAGCCTCATTTCCACCAGCTGCGTGTGCGAGTGTGGTGAGCCCCCTCTGCCTGACTGAAGCATCTTCCCCTGTGGAGACGCTTATAGGAAGGTTGAGGTGCCGGGCAGCCTATGCCATAACACATTAGTTCATAGCTGGGGTTATAATTAAGTCTCAGAGTTTTTTCTCTCCTTTTCTTTCGAAGAACGGAGCAGTGACATCTGTGCTCTACAAAGAATGTTTTGCAGAATCAGGTTGGTTGGAAAAGACCTCTGAGATCAAGTCCAATCTATGACCAAACACCACTGTGTCAACCAGACCATGGCACATCCAGTCTTTCCTTAAATAGCTTCAGGGACACTTGACTCCACCACCTCCCTGGGCAGTCCTTTTTAATGTCTCGTCACCATTTCTGTGAGGAAGTTCTTCCTGATGTCCAACCTAAACCTCCCCTGGTGCAGCTTAGGACTCTGTCCTCTTTTCCTGTCACTGGCTGTCTGGGAGAAAAGCCCGACCCCCACCTGGCTGCACCCTCCTGTGAGGCAGTTGTAGAGAGCGATAAGGTCACCCCAAGCCTCCTTTTCTCCAGGCTAAACACCCCCAGCTCCCTCAGCTTCTCCTTACAGGACTTCCCCTCTAGAGCGTTCATCCGCTTCACTGACTTGTGATCCTGCTCCAGGACCTCGATGTCCTTCCTGAATTGAGGGGCCCAGAACTGCACACAGCACTCAAGGTGTGGCCTCAGCAGTGCCAAGTACAGGGGGAACTAACTGGAACAAACTCTGTGTAACTACTGGGTTTTGTATGGTTGTCGTCTAACCTCTATGCAGAATCTCTTTCTAGTAAAAAAAATATACTATGAATGAGGTGTTTTATGGAAGAGGAACATAATGATGATACTGGGAAGGAGTTTCCGTGTTCTCAGAAAAGACTTCAGTTTTGTTCGGTTACTTTTGTGTGATGCATAATTTGTACAACTGTAGTAATGCAGAAAAACTGAGGATAATGATATTTGGGCTGAACCTAAAAGCACTTTTAATGCTAGGTTGGTGCATGGAATTTGATTCTTGATTTGCAGATTAGTTACTATTAAATGTCAAGTTGAAATAAGAAGGTTATGAGAAATTAACTTTTCCAAGAAAAGTCTGTCTGTTATGGCAAGCCAAACATCATCTCCTGCTAGGTAGCAGCCAAGAAGCCTTGTTTGGTAATTGTTTAGCTGAGTTTTATTTGGTGAAACTATTAAATATTGCTGTGTCACGTTTGCTTTGATCTCAAATTGCTACAATCTGATGTCAGACTGGATGAAAGGGATGCACAGTCCAGAATCCATCATCTGTTAGGCCCTTTGTGTGGGTAAAGCACGGCACTTGTCCCGAATAGTCTACGGATGCTACACAAACAGGATGAGAGAGCCACTGCAATGCTTTGTTCATCATGTGTAGTGACTGTAAGAGGTGCTCATGTGAAGGACACTGGGCTGGCCTTGAAGGAACCTTATAGACACACAGGGCATTTTACAAAATGTTCTTTGTCTTGTCTTGTCAAAATGTTCTTTGACAAGAGTAAGAGTAATTCAGTGATAGAGACTAAGCCTTCTATCTGGTTCATATTCATTATTCTGGATAAATTAACTTTTTTATGTAAAATACGTATATCTTATAATAGCATAATTGACTAAATCTGGAGGTAGAAAGTATTTTGCTTTTTATAAATAACTCACGGGAAAACTTTCTGCCAAAAGAAATCCAACATATATGTTTACAAGTCCAGTACTTAATTTTGGAATAGCTGAAGAAATTAAGTGAATATGTTTCAGGCTACTTAAGCACAAAAGCAAAGAGATTTATTTCAATACGAACTTCTGCTTATTCGTGGTTTTTAAAAATAAAAGCCTGAGCAGTTTCTTGAAGCGCCCCAGCACAGAACCTGATGTACTGACAAGTCACACTCCTCTGCACAGACTTTGTCCATGAGGCAGCTGCAGCAATTCTCTAAGAGCAAAAAATAAAGCTGGGGTTGTGTAACTTAACCTGGGGGAGGAGGGGGACATTCCTGGTGCTGAAGAGAAAGCCATCAAGTCAGGGCCTGGGTATGTAGGCTTGTGAAACGTATGCTATGCAGGCTTCACAAATAAATCTCAGAGCGTATTGTGGAGAATCTCTGTAAACTTCTCATTGGAGGAGGCAAAGTTATCCCATGCCTTGCCTCATAATTTGAAATGTCAGAGGGACCTGCACTGAGTTCGAAGCAACCCTGCTTTTTTACTTCCCACCTCTGGGATTTCTTTCTTGTACTGTGTTAATTGCTCCAGCCTCTTGTACACTTCCATTACAGCCACCCCAGGTCTTCTCTCCTGTGCTTTGAAGGGTAGGTTCAAAATAAAGCCTCTCAGCATAGAGAAACCAGCATGTGGGATTTGATGTGAAGTGTGGAAGTGTGAAAGGGCTGGCAGCTCTGCAGCACAGCCAGGGAAACAGCCTGGTGTGGCACGTCGTGGAGCTGACACGTTCGCAGGGCAAGATTTGGTTCCAGTCAGTTAAGACAAGGTTTGAAATCTATAACTGACATGCCTCTGAGTTCTGTTGTGCTTGTCACCCCAAGTGCAATTACCCAGCCTATGCCACAACACTGAGCTTAAAACACATGGGCAGAAAGCCAAATTCTGCACTTAGCGAGCACTTTAAATAGAAAACTACAGCACAACTGACCTACAGGTACCTTTCCTTTTATATGGAAAACTGGCGTTTCTAACTGCTTTAATTATAAATGCATTGATAAATGCTGCTTTATAATATTTATTCACTAAAATAATGTTTAGTTGCAGCTTAATGTGATTGCTATGTGTAGTTTGAGTTTTAGGCAGAATATAAAGCCTTTACCTTCTCTAATTTTGTTAACTTTGTGGAAATAGGTACAGCAAAAGGAATACTTAAGGCATTTTCCAATCATGCCGTGGCAACCATGGCGAATCACCAAAGTCCACATTAATAAACCATTGAGATCATTCTGTGGTGTTTTAAGTATGTCTGTAATGCAGCAGTGGCACAGTTGACCTGTCTCAAGCACAGCAGTGGGGTCTGTTAGCGACAGCATGATATTTAACACCAGTTGTGAACTGACCCAGCTTAAAGTTGGTTTTGCAGCCCATGCTTAATCCCACGTTGCCATGGTTCAGCCACCACCTGTATCCCTGATAATGGATGCAAAGCCAGTACAGTTGCAGCTGTAAATCTCTAAGTCACAGCACTGAGAGCCATGTAGACAGCAACTTGTGAAGCTGCTCTGATGTGGCTTCAGGTGCTCATGGTACAAAGATGCTGGTAGCTTTGTTGGTGTTAAAACTTAATCAGACCTGGCTTAGTTGTTTCTGTTGGCTTATCCCATAATTTTGTAAAATGTAAATTCTGATCAAAGCTCATGTTGTGATTGAAGTTGTGAAGCCTTCTTGTTTGTGTCTAAGGTAGATGGACTAGGGGAAGAGGAGTGCCATGCAGGATCTTACTGCCATACTTTTACTATTGAGAAATTCCTGGAAATTGTATTATATCATCCTAAGACTTGGCTGCCTGCAGAGCTCAGCTGAATTTGCCACTTGGTTTCATGGCTGTCACAGCTGGAAAGTTTAACAGCTTAAGCCTCACTTAGTTAAAACATCAATATGGTTATGGGGATTATCTACTTACTAATTGCTTTATGGACATTCTATGGCCTTTTTTAGAAAAGATACGTGCATTTCAATGCCTAGATGAGTTTAAGAAATCTTGTGTCACTTTATGTCTCTTTGTGTCTCTTGGTAACAAAATTGAAGAAGATTTCAGTTACTGAGTTATTGAAAGTGACAGTGTAGGTGCATAAACCTGGTTTGGATATTTACCTCTGTGATTGCCTCAGTGCCTTGGAATTTAAGCTATCAAACTTTTTACAGCTTTACAGGAAGCCTCACTGCTGAGGGTATAATTAAAAGAAAGCTGTTCCTATGTCACGAACTTGAGATTCTTGGGACAGAAGATCCCAAAGTCTACTAAAAGTTAAAAAACCACAAAATCCAGATTTCAATAATCACTGTTTCAGGCAACTGATTTCCTAGAAGTTATGGTGAACGGAAGCGAAGCCCAAGATAGATGAGCTGAGGTGCTGGTGTTGATGAAGTGGTTGTCTTGGCAACTGCAGTCACTTAAATATCCTGAGGAAAATAGCAAGCAAATGTTAAGATTGAGAAATGGCAATGGATTGACAGAAGAACCAGGAGCAATGAGCAGCTTAAGGCTTACACTGGGAGTTGGTCTGACTACAGTACCTCGTTGCTGTTTTCAGTGGTGGGATTCTTGAGTGTTGTAACCCTCATGGTTCTTCTCTTGTAATGACAGTGTTCCTGGCTGCCTACTTGCTGCATAGGGCCAGATCTCTGGGGATACACCTTCCAGGGTATATTTGTCCCCAAAAGGTGACTGATGCATGTGGTGTGAATTCAGTGTGCTTCATTTTGCAGCCCTGCTGTTCAATGTAGTCATACAAGTATTGCAGTGAAATCCCAGTGCAAGATAAATCCCTCATACAAGCAGGTACTAGTATGAGAATTGTATTCCGTGTCAGAGATAAACTGCTGAAGCTGCAACTGTGTCAGGGATTGCTCTAGGTGCCTGTAGTGCTTTCCATAGTGAGAAATTGAGCCATCTTGCCATGTGTATTTTGCTAATTGTGATTACACGTTCTGATTTGTGGTTCTGTAGGTAAAAACTAGTAAGTTTTCATCTTTTGCTTCCCTCATGAAGCATTTAATTCTCCTTCACTTCAGCACAAAAAGCACAGCCCAGAGGAAGCCCAACTGAGTAAAACAAGCAGAATTTGAGCCAGTTTTTTCCTGCTGCCACAAGCATATTTGTAACTGCCAACTATGACAGGTATTTCTACAGGCACTGAATCTTAAGCAGAACACCATGTGCTCAGAGAAGTTGAAGAAGACTAGGTGTACTCTTTCTGCCTTTCATCTAATACTTGGTTTCTGAGTTTGTGTAGTAACTTGTGAAAAGTCACAGTTGAAAGCTTCATTCAAATCAAAGTGAAAAACTCATAAGCTACTTCTTGCCATAAAGGCCAGCAAATAGTGAAAACTGCTGGTAGGATTAATTTCCTATCACATTTATTCCCTTCTTTTTTTCTAGGAAAAATCCTACCCTGCAGATACAGGAACAGTCAGTCTATCAATATTTTTTTTTCTTTTACTTGCATGCTTAAAAGCTACCTGGTTCTACTGGTAGTGATCAGGATACTAGGTAGATTTGATGATTCTGTGATACAGATACAGCTTGGTGCTCTGGTTATTTCATGCAGTCATTTGACCATGTATTTCTGCTTAGCCACATTTTTCAGCACAGGCAAAATCTCTGCTAACTTTCTCTAATAGCAATGTAAGCCTGTGCTACAGTTAATAGTTGATTTACTTCTGAAGCTTTTCCTAATTAGAGGGAAGTTTTCCTTGGCAAGTAATATCAGCTTCTGCAGTACTGAAATGTTAGAAATTGCGATCCTTGGTGTAATGCAGATACTGATGGTAGGTGTTTTATTTGTGGCTAGCTTTTGCTGAAGGAGGAAAGGTAAAAATACCTATTTAGGCTTTTCCCCTTCCTGGCTTATAAGTTTCTAACCTGTATTACATGTCCCTCTGACCCTTCAAGGTTTTTTTACACTGAAAGTGCTCATCTGATACCGGACTTCTTAAGGTATCTGTAACTTCATCTGACGCCAATCAACGGATTAAGGTTCACAAATCAGTTCTGAAAGCAGAGTGATATGTTTTCCAAATGTTTCCTATCATTGCAACGAATATTTTTAATTAAAAAGTGAGGGAGTATGAGATGATGGATCACCTTATGTAATCACTTTGAATTGTGTGCTTATAGTGGTCTGCTCTGCTGTTAAAATCCACTATTTTTATCATTCTGTTTTCACTAGTTTAACAGCTAAAAGTTGCAAATAGGCCTGGTACAGTCAAACCCACCCTTTTGTCAAAATGAATCTTGATATAGGAAGTTTTGTAAACTAGACACTACTATTACATAGAGTAGTCTGAGTTTCCTGAAGAGAGCATATGGTAGCTGGCACTTCAGTGGAGATGGCTTGGTAATTATAGCTCCTTTGTCTGAATTCCTCTGCCATTTCATGGGGCTAATGGCAAATTAAGCTTTTTGTAGATGCAAGGAAAGCAGGCTGCTAAAAATATTTGGGTTTTGTACATCTTTAATTATATTGGACTTGGACTAGAACAGCATCTTGGAGTCCAAGGTGTGAGGTCAAAGTGGTTAAATTCTTCTGAAATGAATAGTCCTGCCACTGGAGCAAAGCTTCTTGTGAACAGAGATCTTGATTCTCTGAACCCTTTTACAAAAGGACAAGGCAAGACTGATAAGACATTTTTTGATTTTTTTATTTTTTTTTTAGCTTTAGAAGGTAGCTGTTTACTGAAATCAGCAAAGAATTGCTGACTTAGGTGATCATGGTGATAGTCTGGGTGTTTTGCTCTGATGATCCTCCTTTGAGGGTGTCACATCAAGTTCTGTGCCTTAAACGTCTCAATTCCAATTTAATGTGTTGCAAGCATTTGTGAATATGAATCAGCTAAGGTTTGGCTTGAGTTGCTTTTATTCCAAGATAAATGTCATATACAGTTGTATAAGCTAACTAGAGGAACCTGAACCTGAGCTAGTGAAATCTAGTTTGATTTTGGTTTTTGTAAGCTGATCCTTAGTGCAATTTACCTGTTAGTTGCTAGAACAGTGGGCATGGTTTCTGCTGCTCTGTGCTAAGCACAAACAATCAGAAAGAAAAATGTATCTATGATATAGCGGCTGACTTATACCACAAGGTGTGGTATTCCTTTAATCGTTTTATAAACTGTTTTAGCCTAGCTAATGTAATTATGGATGTTCTTATTACCCATACAATGCCTAATGCCTTTTGAACTCGGCTGAACTGTTGGCCTTAATGTTGCTTAGCAATAATTAGCAAAACACAGGTGGTTTGTGCATTAACTCTAGATCAAACCTTCAAAATTTTGTTTGTGCTGACCTGTTATGCTTTTATGTTGGTAAGACTTCCACTGCTGAATGGTGGATGGGGAACTCGTCTAGGTAGGTGCTTGAATCAGCCTCACTGCCAGCCCTTAGCTTGGATCTTTTCTTAATTTTTTCTTTAAAGCTCTTGTGTTGTGTTCCCACTTGACATGGTAGGTTTTTAAGAATGCTGGATAGCCTCCTTCCCAGACTGTGGAGTATGCTATAGGAAGCTTCATCTTCACAAAGTAAAAAAAGCATCTGTGTCCCTTTCTATGGGAACTTAAGATGCATTGCTGGATCTCATTCTGCTCCTTGCAGTTTAACCATGCCGGTCTTACAGGAACATACAGGTTATAATAAAGGATAAAGCAGTAGTGGTAGTTGGTGTTCAGATGTTTTAGATGTCTGATCTGAAGGTTGTCTACCTTTGCCAGGATACTGGAGAACCCTTCATTTTCTGATTTTGATTCCATATTCTTCCTTTCTCAGATGTTTGTTCTAGGCAAGTTTGGTTGTTCAAGGTCTAAGTTCCACTTAAAGTTAAGGAATAATACAAATTCTTAAATAATCCCTGCTGTGCTTTTGTAGCAATATTTTTATCCCATACATTCTTGCCTTGTAACTATCACCATTTTAGAGCAATCTGTGATAAGTAGGGTAAAGAACTAAAATTGTGCAGAGGTGCCTGACGTGTCAACAACTTCAGTACAGAAGGGTGGCATTAAGGGCCAGCACACTTATTTTACATGCCCAGCTTTGGAGTGAGGCTTTGAGAGGTTCAGCCATCTCTTGTCTGGAGATAACTGTGTCCTCCTCAGGGCTTTGGCTCCTGCAGGAAATTTAATATGTGGCTCTCAGCCAGAAGTACTGGAGATGTATTTAGTTCCCACTTCAACTTAAAGGGCCTAAACACATATCTTCTGGGGTTTTTTTTGGGTAATGGAGTTATCAGACTTTGAGTTTATATTGAGGAATCCTTCCTTTCCCTTGGTGAAAATTTTGCATTCTGGGCTCTTGGCTGTATAGTGGGATAGAGCCAAAACCCAGCCAGCAGTGAAGGAACTTGCCTCTGTAGCTTAAGGTGCTCAGCTGGAAGGAGGGATTGCTCCTGTTTATCAGCTCACATGCCAGTGTGAAATGTTACTGATCTTGACAGTTTTTTCCAAGCTTTGTGCTCTGAGCTGTCAGTCTCCTTTTGTTTTCTGGCCTGGGCTTTTGCATTCCTGTCTGGACAGTGGCCCAATGCCAAGGGGAGAGCTGAGGAGAGCTGTGCTTAATGCCCTTTAGCATAGGGCATCCACCCAGAAGGTGGAGGATGCTAAGTGTGTTTAGGGCAAATACTCCAGTGCCAGCTGATTGAATAAGGTGTCCCAGTTTAG
>WEKY01054344.1:11253-37803 GCA_013390045.1 Picathartes gymnocephalus
TGTTATCTTTTAGAAAATCCTCAAAAAAAACCCCTCAAAAAAAAACAAACCTCAAAAAAAGTTCCCCCTCCTCCAAAAACTCCAGCCCTCCTGCATCCCGAGCACTTTCTCAACTTTGATTTTTGATTTACAGTTGATTTTTTTCATCAGACACAAGTCTTGGACATGCCATAAACTCAAGTGTCACCTGGCCAGCTGGGGACTGCTTCTCATTAAGGGAAACTGAGGCACAGAGGGAGGCACCTCTTAGAGCTCAGGGCTTTTGAACACTTTGATGGAAAAAAAATGGGATTTGAATCCAAGTCTGCAAGCAAAAAGTCCCAAAATCAGGCAATTTTCAGGCTTTACAATGCAGTGCATTTTTATTGCAATGATCAGTATTTGGGAACTGTCTGGATACGGAGAAAACACAAAATCCCAGGGAAAGTTTCCTCCTAAAGCATAACTGGAGGTTCATTTGTGTTCAGGAGGGTCCTTATGTAAGTGTTTGTGTAAATATATATCTATTTAAACCCCGGATCCTGTGGTGCTCTGTATAAACATCTTTTTTTTTTTGGAAGTCAGCTGAGCTTTTAATCTTTTGGGCTTCTGAAGAAATGTTCTATTTAGGGAACAGCGCCAAAACCCCAAGCTCCTGACCACTTGTTAGCGCTCAGCAGAAGGAAACCTTGTGCCTCGGGGCCTCCGGGGACTTTGTGCTTTTGAAGGTGAAGTCGCAGGGAAATCCTTGCAGCAGGAAGCGCAGCTCCTGCCTCATCACTCCGATAAAAAAAGAGGAAAAAAAAAAGAGAGAGAGAAAGGAAGAGAGAGGAAGAGCTTTCGGTGATCCTGCGGTCTGGGTGCGGGGATGGCATGTGGGGATGGGATGCGGGGGGGCTGTGGTGGTCCTGCAGGCGGTGAAGGAGGATTTGTGCGGTGTCTCCGTGCCCAGGGCATCCCTTTTGGATGAGGAGGGGACAGGGCAGGCACGGAGCGCAGCTCGGGGTCTCCCCGGGCAGGGATGCGGGTGCACAACTCGGCTGGAGCATCCTGGTACCTCCTGGCCGGCCGGTGCTGCGGTGAGGACGGGAATGGTGTGCGTGCAAAGCCCCGCCGCTCCAGCGGCCACAGCTCCTGAAATGACCCCGCCGCCGCAGGACCGATCCCTTTATCCGTATCCGCGGTGCGCCAGAGGAGGGGATGGAGCCAGGAGAGCCACGGAGAGGGGAGGAGGAGGAGGAGGAGGAGGAGGAGGGGGAGGCTGCGAACTGATTGCGTGGGAGGCATTTTGTCCAGCAGCAGCAGCACAGCAGCAGCAGCAGCAGCAGCGAAGATGCAGATGAAAGGATCATCCCGCCGCGGGGAAAAGGCGGTGGCCAGGATGGTCCGGTGTGCCCAGGGATGGGCTGGCACGGATGCACCCGGCTCCAAACCCCTCGTCTCCCGGCACCCCCCGGCCCCCGGTGGGGCTGCGCGGCTGCCGGGGCCGGGATTAAGATGGATAGATTGGTGGGAAGCGTTCGGTGTGACCGGAATAGAAAGCACGGTGGCTTCGTGCTGACTTGAGGGCATGGATCCAGAAAATAGCATTGCTCGGGAGATGATTACTTTACTATTGGAGCTTGTCCTTAAAATAGCAAGCTGGCTCCACGCTGTCCCTCCTTCCCCTGTGCCTGTGCACAGTCCTGGGGATGGCTGTGAGATTCCTAGGGTGGTTTCCTCCCCAGGTTGATTCCTTATTTATTTCCTTATTATCCCTGTCACATCACACTTTGTAAGAACGACCTTGAAGGCCTCTTGGTCTGTGCAAAGCTCACAGGAGGTCCAAGCTCAGCTCTGACCATTACATTTGTAGCAGGGGAAGGATTTGAGAGGAGCTCCCTGGGGAAAATCAATCAGGGCAGCCATGGGGTGACAAAGGCAGCGTGGGTGACCCCACACCCGGGGTGATGCTGGGATGTCACCCAGGAGCGTTTTTGGGAACACCAGAGCCCTTCCCTGGGCATCTCCTCCCAGCTGGGTGCTGCTGTGGCCCTGGGCAGGGTCCTGCAAGGCCGTGCTGCAGGGCTTGGTGGGGAAGGCAGGAACACTCTCACACTGTCTCTGTGGCCTGGCCCCGGCCACTGGGGTTTTGTTTCACGTGGGGAACAGCAAGGAGGAGAACAAAGCCAAAACCAGAGCAGGGAGCAGCCCACCGAGCCCTTGGAGCCTTCAGCACAGGAAGAGCCTGGTGCTGTCCCCACGGGGGTGACGTGTCCCTGCCACGTCCCACGGGTACATTTACGTCTTCTTTGCTGGCTCGGGCAGAGCCACCCGTGGCAAAGGAGCCATCGGTGCCAAGGGATGGAAGTGGAAGCTCCTTCCACGGGCTCAGCCAGGGGACCGCGAGTTGGAGACCTCAGCGAGGGGTCTGAGCTCATTTCAGGGCTAAACTTAGTTCAGAGAGTCCCAGCAGCCACTCGGCAACACTGCCAGGTTGGGATGGAGGCCTTGGAGCAGCATTTTGTAGGCCAAGCCACCCGGATATTATTGTTAATGTTAAAAATATTCTCTGCTGAGTGATAGAGGCTTTTGCTGCTCTTAGGCTGTCTCTGGGTGGATGCCTCCTGTCTTCCCATTCTTACATAAAGCACTGAGTCCTTGGGAGGGGAATGGGAATGAGATTTATGGAACTGAGGATGTCCCAAACTGGGGTCACAAGCAGAGAGGGGAAGAGCAGTTGGGAATCCAGGGTGAAGCAGGGAGAGCCACAGGGAGTCTGTAGCAGTAAAAGCAGCACTGCTGGGACCCTGACACGGGGTCTGCATTTCACTGCCTGCATTGCTCCTCGTCCTGCCACTGATGGGCCAAGAACAACCAGCACTGACCCACACAGTGCCCGGGCATGGGGCAGGGACTGTGCACCCACAGAGGGTCTGGGAACAGCCACCCCCCTTCAGAGGGGGGTCCAGAGGAGGCCATGGAGATGCTCTGAGGGCTGGAGCCCCTCTGCTCTGGAGCCAGGCTGGGAGAGCTGGAGAAAAGAAGGATCCAGGGAGAGCTCAGAGTCCCTTGCAGAGCCTAAAGGGGCTCCAGGAGAGCTGGAGAGGGACTTGGGACAAGGACATGGAATGACAAGGGGAAATGGCTTCAAACTGACAGTATCAACATCTGACCACATCATCTCCTTACAGAAGAACTTTGACAAGAATTACCAGATGTTTCCTGATCCTCTGCAATATCTGAGAATGATTTGGGTTGAAAGAGACCTTAAAGATCATCTCATTCCAACCCCCCTGCCATGGGCAGGGATTTCTTCCACTGTCCCAGGCTGCTCCAAGCTCTGTCCAGCCTGGCCTTGGACACTTCCAGGGATCCAGGAGCAGCCACAGCTTCTCTGGGCACCCTGTGCCAAGGCTTCACCATCCTCACAGGGAAGAATTTCTCCCTAATATCTAATCTAAATATTCTCTCTTTTAGGTTAAAACCATTTCCCCCTTGTCCTATCACTAACTGCCTGTGTAAAAAGTCCCCTTCCCTTTTTTTCATAAGCAACCTTTAGGCCCTGCAAGGGGCTCTGAGCTCTCCCTGGATCCTTCTCTTCTCCAGGTGATCACCCCCAGCTCTCCCAGCCTGGCTCCAGAGCAGAGGAGCTTCAGTCCTTGAAGCACCTCTGTGGCCTCCTCTGAACCCACTTAAATATATATTAAAAATTAAATAAATATATATTAGTTTCTACAGAATTGGTGTGGTTTTTATATTTATACGTTTACTTATTTCAAATGATGCCAACATCTGCATGGACACGCTCACGTGGGCTTCAGCTGGGCTTTCTTCTGCTTAATTAATGGTGATGACTCTTGCAGCGTGCTTGGCATTCCCTTATAAAAAAGTGTCATAAAGGAGCTGCTTATTTCATCTTTTTCTTCTCAATAATAATAATGGGAAAACCAATATTGAACAAGCTCAATACAAACTTGGAGGAGCCCTCTGGACACCAGGGTGAGGTCTCCTGCAGACAGCTGTGGGAAAGGTTTATGTTTGGTGTGGGGGGGTGAAAAATTTGTGGACAAGCCCACACGGGAACATCTCTGTTCTCCCCATGAATGATAAAAACAACCCCCCCAATAAACCCAGAAAAATAATCTCTCTGTGCTTGGTGTTTTATGTCATCTTCTGGCAGGGACACACAGAGAGAGGGGACAGAGCAGGTGTGGGAAGGGGGCACAGAGTCTGTGCCAGGAGGAGGGCAGATCCCAAGGTGTTAGGGAGGGTTTGGAGAATGAGGGAGAGAGGAATGACCTTTTCCAGCCATGTGGGGATGTCCAGGGAAAAGAGAGGAGGGAGGAACATGGAGGAGAAACAATGAGGTAAAGACAATCCAGAACCGACATCGAAATAATCGCCTTAAAAGAGATTTCTGGGGCCATTCTGGTAATTTGGGGATTTATGTTTTTTTATGACTGCCCGTTCTGGGATTAGCTCTCAGGAGAGCAAGGACTGGAAATATTTTTCAAGCTATTTGTGACTCAGCAGCTGTGAAGCGCTGATTACTGGCAGCAGCTGACGTCCGAAAAGCATCTAAGTCTTTATTATATTATCCAAAAAGGGCACAGACTTTTTTTTTCTATCACCCCAGCCTCAGAACAGCGAGTTCCCAAACCTTCAAGGAGGGCTGGGGACACAGGGCAGAAGGCGGCGCTGAAGGAAAATTTTAATCTTTCCCAAAAGCTCTTCAAATTTTCCATTTTTTTGGTGCTTCCAACCACTTGTGTTGCCTCGGGATGTTCCCTTTGGATTTAGGCAAGATGAGTGATGCCAAACCAGCCTGGTGTCCAGCTGTGCCCAGCTGCAGTTGGCAGATGAAGTTTGTGGTGTTTTTAGGGAGCATCACTTCTGTGTTTCCATTGGGAGAGTGCTGTGCTTTCCCATGTGTCCCTGGAAGGCTGATTTCCTTCAGGAAATCACCATGGAATGAGACATGGAGCTCCTGGAGAGGGTCCAGTGCAGGACTACGGAGATGATGAGGGCAATGGAGTGTTTCCCTGCCGAGGAAAGGCTGAGGGAGCTGGGGCTGTTCAGCCTGGAGAGGAGCCCCAGCTGAGAGGGGCCCTCATCCCTGTGTGTCCCTGGGTGCAGGGAGGGCTCCGAGCAGGGCCCAGGCTCTGCTCCAGGGCCCAGCAATGGCACCAGAGCCACGGGCAGGGACTGAGCCCAGCAAGTTCCACCTGGACATGAGGCAGAACTTCTGTCCTGGGCAGTGACCGAGCACTGAACAGATTGTCCAGAGAGGGGGTGGAATCTCCTCACTGGAGATATTCCAGAACTGTCTGGACACAACTCTGAGTAACCTGCTCTAGGGGACCCTGCCTGAGCAGGGGGGGTCAGTCTAGAGGACCTGCAGTGGTCCCAGAGGTCCTGCAGTGGTCACAGTCATCCTGTGATTCTGTGATCCAGAGCAGCACTGACCAAATTGGTCACTGCTCTGTGCCTCAGTTTCCCAGTGCTCACAGACCCAGCAGGTCACATCAGCCCATGAGCGCACAGCTCTGACAGACACACTGATCAGTCGTTAATTAGTGGTTATTTACGCAGCCACCAGAGTCCAGCAGGCTGCTCTGGCCTTGGCAAGACCTTTTTTAACAGCAATTCAAGTCCAGCTCTGAAATGCACGGCCAAGAGTGGAGAGCTGGTGGCCACAGCAGAGTGTTTGGTGCTGCTGTATCAGCTCGGGGGCGAGGAGGGAGATCTGTAGCCCCCTTCTCTGTAGCCCGTGCCTCAGTGCAGGCCAGGCCACTCTCGTGACTGTTCATCCCTTTCCCCTCAGCCTTTCCAGCTCCTGTTCGTCATCCCGAGACAAACTCCCCCGCAGCTTTCCCCTCTGTTGCAATTACACACTCGCTTCCTCTGTCAGTCTCCCAGCTCAGCGTGCCCAGCAAAGCCGATAGCCAGGAAGATCCCGGGATGCTGCGAGCCCGAGCAGCCGATCCGTGTCAGCAAATGAGCGGCGGGATGGGGCCAGAGGCACAGCCGGGATCCGTGGGGCGGGCGGAGGCAGCAGCACGTCAGCACCTTCTACCCAAACCTCCATATGGATGGGCAGCATCCCTGCGAGCTCCGCCACGGGCACCGAGCTGCCCGCTGCCAGCTGGACAAAGGGGCCTGCCAAAGCCGGGGAGGGGGCAAGAGCATCCCAGCCGTCGCATCTGACAGGCACAGCGGAGGCAGGAGTTTGGGATAATGGCTCGGGAGACCCTTGGCTCGTTGCTTGTTTTTGCCGGCGATGAACGGGAGTGGGGATAAAGTGAGATGAGTGAAGGGGAGGAGGTTTCAGAATACAGGAGGGCACTTTGTGCTGGAAATGAGCAGGATCAGAGTGGTCCGTTTTGGCCCGAATTGTGTGATGCTGGGCACAGCTGGGTGGAGAATGTGGATAAAATCACTAAAATGAGAAATCCTCGGTGAAGAATCATAGAATCCTAGAATGATTTGGGTGGGAAGGGACCTTAAAGCTTGGGCAGTTCTACCCCCTCCATGGGCAGGGACACCTTCCACCATCCCAGGTTGCTCCAAGATCTGTCCAACCTGTCTTGGATACTTCCAGGGATCCAGGGGCAGCCACAGCTTCTCTGGGCGACCTGTGCCATGTTCCTGCTGGTGAATCTGTGGGAAGATCCTGACCTGCACTGGCACCATCCCATTTCTTTGTGGGGTCTCTGCTTGGTTCTTGGTGTGGTAATGATGACTAAGAAAAGGCAGTGCCAACCCTCTGGACCTGCAGTCATTCCCCGCTGTGATTCCTCCTCCAGCCCCATCACCTGAGAGCAGCCTGCAGGCCCAGTGGCATCACCTGCTCATCCCTCATGGATTGGCCTTTGCAAAGGCAGGGACAGCATTCCAGCAACCATTTCCTGGTATTTGTATATCCAGTGTGTAGGAGTGGGATGAGTGATCCTGACTAGAAGGCTGGTGAGATGCCTGGGAGGATAATTCCCTGAACAAGCCAGAGCCAAGGCTCATTCTGCTCTCTGCAGTCGTTGCTTTTATGACTCCTCTTGTCTTTCCTCTGATGTGAGCACGGGAAGTTGTTTCAGGATAAATCCCAGCCCATTCATACACATATGCCACCCACGAGGATGAGTTATGTTCTCTTTCCTCCCCCTGCTCTGCTTTCAGCCCTGCCCCTGCTTCTCACTTTGCTTCCCTCTGGGCAAAGAGCTTCTCTGAAATCTGTAATTACCAAAGGTGTGGGGAGGAATTGGAATATCCAGTCTTTGTATTCGTCTCAAATGGATGTAAGAAGTTGACCTTTAGGATACGTGTGTAGAATTCGATTACTGAAGTAGTTTCCTTCAGAAATAATACCAGCAAAATTTAGATATTAAATCTATATTTGTGTGTGCATGTGCTCAGCTGTGTGGACATAGATACAAATCCAGATATTGATATGGATATGTTTGACTGGAAAACTGCCCAGCAGGAAAGGAAAGGACCTGGTGGTGCTGGTCAGCAGTGCCTGAACATGAGCCCAGGTGGGCAAGAGGCCAATGGCCCCTGGGCTGTGCCAGCTCTGGGGTGGCAGCAGGGCCAGGGCAGTGCCCGTCCCCTGTGCTGGCACTGCTGGGGCACCTCCAGTGCTGGGGACAGCTCTGGGACAAGGACGCTGAGGAGCTGGAGCGAGTCCAGGGAAGGGAACAGAGCTGGGGAAGGGGCTGGAGCACCAGGAGAGGCTGAGGGAGCTGGGAAAGGGGCTCAGCCTGGAGAAAAGGAGGCTCAGGGGGGACCTTGTGGCTCTGCACAACTCCCTGACAGGAGGGGACAGCCAGGGTGTGTCGGGCTCTGCTCCCAGGGAACAGGATGAGAGGACAGAACCTAAAATGGCACCAGGGGAGGTTCAGGTTGAGCATCAGAAGGAATTCCTTCCTGGAAAGGGTTGCCAAGCATTGGAGGGGCTGCCCAGGGAGGTGTTGGAGTCCCCATCCCTGCAAGTGTTCATGTCTGGACGTGGCACTCAGTGCTCTGGGCTGGTGGCAAGGTGGGGATCTGTCACAGAGGTCTTTTCCAACCTAAATGATCCTTTGAGTCTGTGTACAGAGACATGGAGGCTTGCAGAGCTCCCAATCCCTCATTGCATCAACTGTTCTTCAGAGAACTGCTTGAAAAAATCAATCAAGTAGCAAAATATTGAAATGAAATGAAAAATATATCTGTTTCTCAGTAAATCACAACTTAATAGTCTCATTTTCCTCCCCACTCTTTTTCTTTTTTTCCTTCTTTTCTTTCTTCATTTCTCTTAAAATCACAAACATTGGTGAAGTTAAGATGGAGCCTGTTTCCAAAGCTGGGTAAATCTGCAGGAATTCATTAAGCCCCACTGAATTTATTGAATGTTATAAAGTTTTTAAGTCTACAAATGTCTGACATCTTTAAAAACTTACTAATTAATGAAACCATTAAATACTGTTAAAACTCATGTCACCTTTATGGAGCATTTGAGCTTCATTGAATATGCAGATCAGGTAATTCGTCTTTTTAAGTTCTATCACTCTTTTTGCTCCCCTTCCAAAAAAAAAAAAAATGGGGTTAACACGAAGGAGGAAAATCCAAAGTTTGCAAACATCTTAGGGTGGGAGAATTCACAGCCAAATTCAGGATTTCTCTGTTTCCAGGAATTTTCAGCTAAGACTGAATTTTTGCTGTCCTCAGCTTTGTAGCAGTGCCCAGTGGGGTTGATTAAGGTCACAGCCTTGTCCTGGGTCATTGCCCTTCAACCACTGGGGGCTGAGGTGGGATGGTGAGAGCAGGCTGAGAAAAGCAAGGTTGTGTATTCATGGCAGCCACCTGCAGGTGTGAATTTTCTCAAGGAGAGCAAGGAGAGTTTTGGAGTACCTGGGTGGAAAATTCCTTTCAGGTTGCAGGACAATGATTGCTCTGAGAAGAGATTGAAGGGGTTGAAGAAGACATCTGGAAATCTGCTGGAAATCCAGCACATGGGGATCCTGGGAGCAGAAGCTGGTGTCCCACAGGGATGTCCTTGCTGCCACACCACAGTAGGAGCCCATGCATGCTTGGGGTGTGCCAGATTTGCACCCAGAGCTGTGTGTAGAGGGGCAGGTGGAAAATAGAGAAAATACAGACAGAGGGCCTGAAGATGACTTTGTTTTTCCAGAAACCCCAGGAAAATGAATGATATTTATGTTTTTTAAAAAAGGAAAATCCTTTTTTGATCTCTCCACACCATCAGCTACTGCTGGGGTTGTAAACTTGAGGGTTATGCTGGGCAGAGCCTGTCACCTGCTTCCCAAGGGGTGTGCACAGTCCCCAGGGCTGATCCCAAAATCTCTGGCAGGTGAGGACTGTGGATGAGGAGCATCCACATCCATTTCCTTGCAGAAATGATGGCTCCTGGAGACCTTCACCTCAGTCCCTTCTCCTGTGTGGCACTTCCCACGCTGGCTCAGCTCTGCTGTGACCACCACCAAGTCTCACCATTGCTACGTTCCAGGAGCTCCAAGCTCCATGAGGAAGTCGTGGAAGAGTCATCCCCACTCAGTTTGGTTGATATTGGCTGGAGGTTTTCAGTTGTCCTTCTCTAGACAAGATCATCCACCCAAAATCTCCCCCATTGTACAGCTCTCCCTGCCTTAAGAGTGGATGGATCTCTTCATGTCTCCGTCATGGCCTCTAGCAAAGTTCCTGAAACTTCCCAGGATAAAAGGGAAGTTTCTGTCATCCAGCACATCCACAATCCAAGGTTTTCAGGATAACAAATCTTTTCAGATTTAAATTTGACCTGCTTAAGCAGATGCACAGGAGGTGCTCTAATTTGCACCCAGAGCTAAACAAGGTTTATAACAGGACAAGAGGGAATGGCTTCCCACTGCCAGAGGGCAGGGATAGATGGGATATTGGGAAGGAATTGTTCCCTGGGAGGGTGGGGAGGCCCTGGCACGGGGTGCCCAGGGAAGCTGTGGCTGCCCCTGGATCCCTGGAATTGTCCAAGGCTCGGTTGGATGGGGCTTGGAGCAACCTGGGATAGTGGAAGGTGTTAAGGTTGGAATGAGATGATCTTTAAGGTCCCTTCCAATCCAAACCATTCTGGAATTCTATGATCTGTATTTGGCTGAACCCTGATAAGGCGGGGACTGTGATCTGAGTGAGTTTTTAGACAAATAATCCTGGTGACTTCCAGGCCAAGATCAAGCCCTAAGTGTAGGAAGGACTTCGCACACTGAGCACCCCATTCACAGAACTGGCCTTGAGTGATCAGGGGTTGGAATGAGGTGAGGACTAAATATCTATGTGACCATTTCGTAGCCATAAAATCATGGTATGGTTTTGGTTGGAAGGGACCTTAAAGATTCTCCAGTTCCAACCCCTCTAGCATGGGCAGGGAACTTATTTCTTGATGGGCAGATTGAGAGACATACAAGGAAAAAAAATAATTTTCTTTCGAAAAAAATTAGAGATTATGGCCTTAAGCTGCATCTACCCAAGGACTTATTCTGGACTGTGCACTTGACATTAGTGGTTCGTAATGAATTCCCTGTGTTGATGCTCCTATTCCAGAATCAGACACGCCTTATTCCAAATTAGTTCAATCCACCCGGGACCCCACCACAAAACCAGGTTAAGAAATTAGCACAAAGCAGCCAAGCTTTGGTAACCAACTGGAGAGGCAGAAGAATCCATGGAAAATGCAAAGGAATTCAGCTTCATTTTACATCTCAGACAGGAAGAAAAATTCACTTAAAAATACCTGCCTCAGACTAAAAAACACACATGTGAGCAATACCCAAGTCTCGGCAGATGTGTGGTTGTATTTTAAATTGCAGGAATGTGATTTAGTGTAAGAGCCCCCAGCACCACTGGGAAATAGCAATTCTACTCTAAACTCTCTTCTTGATGTAACCAGAGTGATTTTTTTCCCCCTGAAAATAAATCTGCACAGAAGATTTCATGGATGAGTAGCCTGAATGGGACAAAGAGTTGGGAGAGTGTGAAAATTCAAGGCACAGAAAGTTCTCGTCTCTTTCTACAATCGCGATAGGAGAACTCCATTCTGGGCACAGTGCTGGATATTTTCTGAGGAATATTTGACTTGCAGAACCCGAAATGAAAATGCTGAACCGCTCTTTTCTCTGATGCTGCATCAGAATTGCTGATGAGTGAGGTGACAGCTTGGACCTGGACGGGGACACTTCGTACTCTTCATCACCTGGAGTCTCCAACACCCCTGTGGGGAAGGCGTCGTCCCTTTCTTGTTGCTTTCTTTGGCTTGATGGGATTGTGATACTGTTTGTTGGGAAAAGTCCCCACTGGCATGAATTAAACAGAATTCCTGCCTGAGTGCAGGAAGGGCCTTTTTGAACATTCTCAAAGGAGATGGAAAGCAGAGTCCTGACTTATTAATGGAAAAAGGAGAGGTCCCACCAGTGACTAATCTGGACTGCTGGAGCACAGACCACCCTGCTCTACCCCAGAGGTTTCCAGCTCTGGAGCAGCATAAAGAAAATCACTCTGCTTTTACAAAAAAAAAAAAAATAAAGGGTGAAAAAAGAGAGAGAAAAGTCTTAAAAGTGCCTGAAAGTGGCTTGAGATATCAGCTGCTCCATCATTTCCATGAGCAGATTCCAGCTGTCTGGATGGATTAGGCAGTGCCAGAGTGTGATTTGGGGCCAGTAGCTTTGGCTCAGGTGGTTCCCAGGAGCACTTTTGGAATCAGCACAGAGCAGGGATACTGCTTGGGTGGTGCACTTTTGGAATCAGCACAGAGCAGGGATACTGCTCGGGTGGTGCCTTAAAGGTGGGAGATCCAAAAGGAAAATGTTTCTTCATGGTTTGAAGCCCATTCCAGGTTTTGCTCTAAGAAATGGCAGGAGCTGCCCTACCCAGGGAGCTCTGGAGCAGCAGGAAGGCACCAGGGTTAGTCAAATACAAAATACACGAATTTAGGGAGGGAAACTCTCTGTAAATCATCTGTCTGCTGCCCCCGTGATGTGACCAAGGGAGACAGCTGAGGTGCCCAGGGAGGCTGGCACTAACGAGGCCTGGGGTGAACAGCAGGGTCAGACCTTCTGCCCAGCTGCCCTTTGGCTGTGGGACTCAGTCCTCCCGGGAGCAGGCTGACCAGGGATCATTGTCACTTCTGGAACAGATGATGGTGAGGCCCTTCTCTTCACATTAACTTCCTGTTGATGTGCTCCCGGGGGGAATGATGATGGTGATGATGTTAATGTGTGGACATTGGCCAGGCTTTCTCAGCCAGGTCTGCAGTGAGGAGAGGGGACTCTGCTCATTGGGGGAGGAGGTGTTGGTGCATCCCGAGGTGGTGGCAAGACCGCAGCTCTTCTTCCAGGAGCTGCAAATTCACCTTGCTGTGCTGGGAACCCACCTGTCAGGGATGCTCTTCCCCGAGGGTCTCGGCACCTCACGGCACAAGGTGCTTGGGGGCAGGAGGGATGGTCTGGCTGTGATCCTGCTCACAGTGCCACACTCTGGTTTTCCCTTGTGTTTTTCAACGGAGTCTCCTTCCCTGGAGATTATTAAAATCCATCCAGACACAATCCTGAGCAGCGTGGCCCCTCTCCCGTGTGACTTCACAAGGCCTTGTTGTCGTGGACAAGAAGTGGACAAAACTTGAATGGCATCTCCATTTTGACCCATCCTAAGGCAGAGCAGCTTCCAGAGGAAGTGGCAGGTGTGCAGTGTGTTCAACTGCTTCTGTCCAGGGAAGAGTCAGCAGCAGGGATCCACAGAATCACAGGATGGTTTGGGTTGGAAGGGACCTTAAAATCCTCTTGTACCAACCCCCTGCCGTGGACAGGGACACCTTCCTACTGTCCCAGGCTGCTCCAAACCCTGTCCAGCCTGGCCTTGGACACTTTCAGGGTTCCAGGGGCAGCCACAGCTTCTCAGGGCAACCTGTGCCAGGCCCTCTCCACCCTCACAGGGAAGAATTTGTTCCTCAGATCTAACCTAAATCTCTCTTCTTTTAGTTTAAAACCATTCCGCCTTGTTCTGTCGCTGACTGCCTGGATAAAAAGTCCCTTTTCCTCTTTTTCAGAAGCCCCTTTAGATACTGGGATTGATCCTAAGCTCTCCCTGGAGCCTTCTCTTCTCCAGGCTGGACATCCCCAGCTCCCTCAGCCTCTTCCTCAGGGCAGTCAATATGACACCCTTTCTTTACCCACGGGAGAGGGAAATTGTCATTGCCTGTCTGCCTGATTGTGGGGTTTGCTCCTTGTGTCTCCAAGCAGCAGCAGCAGCCCAGAGTCCCCATCAGCCACATGGAACGTGGGAAGGGGGGGGTACAGGGCTGATTAAATGAAAGCACATCATAACTGGAAATAAAGGGCCTTAAATGAAATCTGTCACAGCTGTGAGGCCACAGCTGCAGGTAAAGGACCAAGAAATATCTACAAGAGCTCAGTAACGCAGGCAGGCGGTTCTTTATGAGTGTCTCACAAGGTGCAATGAAAATGTCGTTGGATTTGTAGGGGCTGTGCCAAAAACCTGTGATAATGTGTGTGGTAAGAGTTTTAATGAAAATCTTTTGAAAATAAGGATTAATAGAACTTAAGCTTTCAGGCCTGGATTTTGCAGAGCTGGGCTATCTCAGCTCCCACTGAAGTCAACAAGGGTTATACCTCCAAAATCAGTGAAGGAGCAGAGCTGCTGATTCTGAGAGCTTTGGAAATGCTCACCCTTCACATATTTTTGGCTAAGCAGGCAAAAAAATAAATATCTTCACCAAAAAGAAGAAAACAACAACAAAAAAAAGAGCCATATCCCCAAAAGCCCAGCTCTGCCATCCTTCCTTGTGGGAAGAGAGAGAAGAGGATGATTTCCATAATCCTCCCCTAAACCTGGAGGGACACTAATGATACCAAAGGATTTACACCTGTCATCAAGGAGAGCACCTGGATCCCTGTTTCTTGGGAATGTAATGTCAAGGGATGCCTCTCCACCACACCTCCCCCTCCCACAGCAAAACCAGGGATGAAAATGATCCAGCTTCTGCTTTCTGTCCCTGCTGGATCTCTCAAAATGCTTTTGCAGCCCTCCCAGCTCCAGGTGAGCCAAGGGGACGGGTGAGGGGACAGGAGGGGATGGAAGAGGGGAGTAACACAATCCTTTCAGACAGTTCAGGAGCAGGAGCCTCGGAGCATGGAGATGCCTTGGCTGGAGCAAAAAGAGGCTTTCAGGGCATGACACAAGTAGGTCATCCTGCCTCCCACTCCTTGCGGGGTGGCAGGAGCAGAGTGCAGAGGGAAGGAGCCTCATCCTCATTCTCCTGCCCACAGGGATTGTGGAGACACCGCTTCCACCTGGTCCTGCGAGGGTGAACAGACCCAGGGCCAGCGCCTGCTCTGCCCTGAGCACCAGCACAGAAAAAGCCTTTAATGCTTCTAAAATGGAGCAGTTTCAGCCCTAAACTCATCCTGTGCAGGGCAGCCAAGGTGAACACGGCTCTGCCGCCTCCAGCAGGAAAACAGCCTTAGGATACCTCGTCAGTCGGCAGCTTGGCTGCCTCTCCTCCTCGTGGGCTATTACACCTCTCCTTTTCATGGGTTTTTGTATTTTTATCTTCCCATTTGGACACTTTTCCTTGCTACTGCAAACCTGGCTGGTTTGGCTTTCTCTTCCCTGCTCCTGTGGGCTGTCCATGCTCTGTGGCCACATTGCAAGGGACCAACCTCCAGGGGAAGGAGAGTCTTGTTGCTTGGCCTTCCTGCTGAGCCTAATTCCCTGTGGAAAGCAAGTTTGTGGAATTTACCTGCATTTTGTCTTTGCTATCAAACTTTCTGACCATCTTTCCAAGCAGGGCTACCTGTCCTGTGCTTTGCTTTGCTTTGCAAGGGATTCCTGGAGCCCACAGCCCTGTCTGGATTTGGACTGCGTGGCTTTAACTGGACACAACTTTCCCCACTCCAGACATTTCCCAGAGTCACGGAGGATTTCCATTTGGAAAGGCCCCCAGGAGATTGTTCAGTCAACTCAGTTGACTGAACAACAACAGTTTTTGCTTTCAGTCTCAAAATCACCAAATAGGTGTGTTTGGGAATTGCCATTGGCACCACTCCTACTCACTTCCTGTGTGCCTTTGTCCCCAGCAATGCAGGGATAAAAATATGTGTGTTTTCCTTACATATGGCCTAGTGGAAGGTCCCCTGCCCCTGCCCTGAGATGATCTTTAAGGTCCCTTCCAACTGTAACACTCTGTGATCATTACCATCCATGTTCATCTCAGCAGCTGGCCTCAGTTCTTCCCATGCCTGTATGGATTGATTCCCTGGCAGTCTCCTGGCTGCCTTAATCTCTCCATGCTGCCTCTTCAGATTCCCTTCCTGGCTGCTGGGTTGTTTCCCTGTTAATTAGGCCTTTCCATGCTGCCTCTTGCCACCCTGCTCCATGTAAAACCTGCTGGAATGTAGCTCCAGAACCAAAAGATCCATTTATTAAATGAACTATTTAGAGAAATGCTGTAGCCTGGGAGGCAGCACCAAGGCCTGAGAAGCCGCGTAACCTCTGTGTCCTGTTTTACCACAATGTGGTTATTCCTCTCCTCTGGTCATCCTGCAGCTGAAAGCACCAACACTTGTATTTTGGTAACATCTGAGCATTTTGCATCCTTAATATAATAGTGATAATAGTAATAGTAATAGCAATAGTAATAATAATAATAATGTTAATAATAGCAGCAATAATAATACTACTAAAATAAATTATATTACAATATTATTATATAAATATATTCATATATTCATCCTCCTGGCACTCAGGGATTTACTGAAGGTGGGACAATGTTGCTGGTCCTTCATTCCCACCCACGTTTGGAGACAAATGGCCACAGCACCACCATTCTCAAACAAGTTAATTAATTTTGCTTAATTCAGCCACGTGGGAAGTTTGGCAGGACATCATCTTTTGTGATGGTTTAGCCCTTTCCTTCCCCACCAACTCCCAGCTTTTGTGCTTCTCCCTCTGGTCACCCCTTTCCTGTCACCAAGGGGAATCCTAAGGCAAGCAGGGACAGCAAAATTCCTGCTTTGTGTACAACGCCGGGGATTGATTTAGTCTGGCTCACTAAATAAACACCAGGGACATCCCCTGCCCTAAAAGGCTGCTTAATTTATCAAGTTCAATCACAACAAGATCCCAGCTGCTGAATTGGCAAAATTCAGCCTGGAAGTCAATGCAGGACCAGGGACTTGCAAGCAACACTTGGACACAAACAGGATCAGTCATTTCTCTGCTGAAGAGACAAGATATTTTTCAGTCTGCCTCTAAAGGCAGCTGGGAATTTGGTCCCCAAGGGTATAACTTGGTCACCAAGGGGTGTAGATGGTCTGAAACTCATACCTGTGGCCAGAGTGCCCAGCAAGGCTGACTTCAGGCTCCTTTTTAGGGGATGGAAGAGATTTGCCTGAAATAGGAACAGCCATGGGCTGGGTTAAACTTCCTTTCTTAGTTGGGCTCAGTGCAAATAGCACATATTTATGTTATCAATCAACATATTTGTGTTATCAATCAACCATTGGCCAATTTCACTGACCAGTGTCCTTTCCAAATCCACTCTTTGAAGTAATGTATTAAATCTTTAGGAGACTGTCCAGACACCAAATGAGTTTTACTAGCTAACTGCCAATAATCTTGCGCTTTCACAGAAATAGGAAATCCAGGCAGGACTTTGCTGGAAATCACACACAGGATCACAGAATATCCTGAGCTGGAAGGGACCCACAAGGATCATCGAGTCCAGCTCTTCCTGTTCTCATTGATTTCCTCAGATCAATGTTTCCTGGGTCACAGCGTGTGACCTGCCCTGAAAATGTCATTCCCATTGGATGCTTCCAGATTTCCTTCAACCTTTATTATCCACTGGGAGAGCTACCCCAAAGGATGAGCCATCACCTCCACCCAGCTGAGTCCTGCCTATGCCATCAGCTGCCTCAGAGACTTGGGAATGCAGCTTAGGATCTCTCTGCAGACATTTGCAAACATTTCCAATTCCCTACTGGACTGTATTTCTGTGAGGTGATGGTCCAAAAGCCAGGCATGACCTCCTTTATAGCCACTGTCACCACTCACTGATTATTATCAACAGATTTAAAACTGCCAGCTGTGGTCAGTGGTGACTCCTGGGGACTCACCCCTGCTCTGTGTCCAGCCAACTCTCCCAGCACTGCTGTGGCTTTGCTTGTGATCCCATTCGCTTTTCCCAAACATCCCCTGGACTTATCAATTATTGGCTGCCTCCTGAGCCTGGACTGGAGTATTTGGGATGCCCAGTCCTGGGAACCCCATAATTGCTCAGGCTGTCAGTCACAATGGCTGCCACCACTCCCCTCCTGCTCCCTGAGAGCCTCTGCTTTGCAGCCCCATTAATGACTGTAATTATTTCCCTGAGCATAAATTGTTCCTAATGACCACAGTCATTTTTAGCATGAGAGCACAGCAAATGATGCATCCATGGCACGGGATGAAGGCAAGGAACAGACCTTTTTAACCCTGTGGAATGTCAGGCAGACATTATTTACAGGGCCGGGTTGTTCCCAGTTCTGGTTTGGAGGCTCAAAAGGTTTGTCACTTCTCCTTGGCCCGTTTTTGGCTGTGATCAAGGGTGGTCTTGGTGTGTGTTTCATTGCCCCACTGCTCAAAAATAGATATGTTGCTCCAGTGGGTGAGACTCAATAGGTCTCTTTCAACTGCTAGTCATTGAGTGGTTTGTAAAATTATCAGAGATTTCAAGAGAATCTGTCAAGTCAAATTTGTCTCAAATAATTCAGCACTCCAAGCTGCAGATTATAGGTAGCCTCCTTCTTTGAAACCTACAAACCTTTGTTGTTTCGTGCCCATCACCCCATTTAATCACCACTATTTCAGTGTCTGCTTTGGGGCTCTGTCAGAAGTATCTGCAGCTCACACAGAATGGATGTCTTGGGTGTAATTTTCTTAGGAAACTTCATCACACATGATTAACTCATTTGTAGTCTTAATTAGATCTTGATCCTGGATGACTATTGAAAGATCTATAAGTTGATATTAGATTATTGGAGTAGTTAATTGTGCCCTGGGCACAGGCACCAAGGATTGACCCTGCAAAGCACTGAAGGCAGAAACACCCACGGTACAGCTACAGCATCCAGGTTAGGGACAGGACTGAGTGACAGCCAGTGACTTCTGCTCCTGGGATGTCATCACCACTCAGGATTTCCAGTTTTTCCTCAAGCTCCGGCATCCTGAAACCATTTTGTTGCTGGAGAGTCTTTGCCTCCATTGAAGAGGTGTTTCTGTCTATCACACTTGTTAAGAAAAGCAATTTGAGTAGTGCCTGTGAGCTAAAAACTTAAATAAAAAATCTATGGCATTATTCCTAATGCCATCCATTTGGAGAGGGAAAGGTTTCCCAGGAGCTGAGGTTTGAGGAACTGCAGGACTGTGCAGGACTGGAAGTCCCAGGGAAGCAGGAGGCTGTGTCTCAGAGGAGCTTTCTGGGTCTGAGTGACTCACAGACAGCAGAGCCCTGAGGCTCCTGGTGCTGTCACGAGAGGTGTCCGCTGTCATTTGTGGGAGCAGGTGCCCTTCCAGCCCCGCTGCTGACTGGGAGTGTTGTGGCTGTGGTGACTGAGCTGGGCCTGCCTCAGGAGCAGGCAGAGGTGTGTCCACGTGGAGGTGCCCGCCCCAGGCCAGGGATGGTGTTTGCCAAGTGCTTGTTCACCTCAGGAACAGATTCCCAGATGTGTTTCCTGGCTCTGAGGCCGATTGATGCAATCTGGCCATGCCCTTACTGCCATGTTTCCCATCCCTCCTGTCCTTCCCAAAACAGCATTTCCATCCACTCGGCCAACTGGGAACTGTCCCCCTTCCAGGCCACCTCCCAAACCTACCTCGGGAATCATTTCTGGGCTTTGCTTCTTGTTGGGGGCCAAAACACTGCTAGGAACAGGTTTCCCAAAGAAGCTGTGGCTGCCCCTGGATCCCTGGAAGTGTCCAAGGCCAGGTTGGACAGGGCTTGGAGCACCCTGGGATAGTGGGAGGTGTCCCTGCCCATGGCAGGGGGTGGAATGGGATGATCTTTAATGTCCCTTCCAACCCAAACCATTCTATGATTCTGTGGACATTTTAACAAGCCAGACCACCAAACTGCAGTGCCAATTTCCTTGGCCCTATTCCAGGGAGATCTTTGCTGGCTCTGAGGCCTGACCTACCCCCCTGAGCGACGGCCAGGCTGGAGAAGGGGTTTACGTCCCTCGGGATGATAAGGAAGGGCTTAGGAAAGGCAGAGACTGCACAAAGGAGGCCACCAGGCTGCTGAGCTAACCCCTGCTCCTTCCCAACACAGCTTCCCAGGAGCTGGGGTTGAAAGGCTGGTTTGGGGCGAGGCTCGGGCCGTGCCCATGGGCTCAGACCAACCCTCCCTCAGCTGCCAGCATGGAACCCCCCCTGAGGGAGTGCAGAGGCTCTCCTCAGGCTCCGAACCTGGAGCAGCCCTGCTCACCTTGCTTCACCCACGAACGCCTCTGTCCCTCGGGCTGTGCCCGGCGTCGGCCCTGCCCGGAGGGAGCTCCAGCTGCTCGGCTTTGCCCCGGGATACAGCCGGGCAAGGGGGCTGCAGCAGCTGCTTCTGGAGCAGGGCTCGCTGCCTGCGCCGATTCCCTGCAGGCAGGGCTAAATCCCCATGTCAGGCAGGAGGTGGGACCGATCCCGTGGATTTCCTCAGCCCGACGAGTGTTAATTTGATCCACGCTGCTGTGGCAGGGGGGGGAAACATGGGGGCGGTGCGGCTGAACACTGAGATTCTGAAAAGGGTGATGGAGAATTTAATGGATCTTGGCGGCTTAATGCTCCATTTTTCTTGTGATTCCCCCTCGTTTCTTATCTCTCGTATTTACATAAATTATGTGGACTCCAGGGAAGCCGCAAGGCATAGAAATTTAATCAACCTGAGTCTCAGGAGCCTGGTCACCGTGCAGCAAAAGGAGGAAAAGAGGGGTGGAAAATGAAAAATAAAATAAAATGGAATAAAATAAATAAAAGAAAAGAAAGAAATCATCAGAGCACAGGATATGTCAAAAGGGACTGTTAATAACACCAGCCCTGAGCCACATCCAGCGAGGAGCTGGATTTCAGGAGCAGGGAAGCAGGGATGACATCACCTTTTGCTGCACACAGGTTTTCTTGCAAGCAGGAGGGATCTGGCAGGTGAACAACAGCCAGGGAAGCACTTCCACCCCTCCCAACCCTGCACCTCAGCTCTTCTCCTTCTGGGATGCTGATTGGGACACCCTGGCGTGGGATCTCCTCTTGTAATACCCATCCCCTGGGGCCAGGCTCCTTTTTTTTTCCCCCCAGTTCTTCAGCAATGCTGCTAGAGGAGGGATTGGATAAAAGGGCTTGGGAAGAAGTCATAGCAGGATTGCCCAGCTCCTCCTCGCAGGATGACATAATGCCTGCTGTGCTCTCTGAACTCCTGGTTTGCTGCTGGGCTGCAGCGTGGAGAGAGGCAAACCCACAGCTCGCTTCAGGCTGAATTCAACCACGGGTGGAAATCCAGGAGTAAACCTGGAGGAAGAGGGATCCACCCCCGAGTTTTCTACATGATTTTAAGTGCTCCTGCTCTCTCCATGTTCAGCAACTAGACCCTCCCCTTCCCAGTGCAGCTCAACCTCTGCTTTTGGATAGTAAAAAAAAAAAAAAAAAAAAGTTCCTTTGTTTCAGGGTGATTTTTTCCTTTTCTTTTGAGCTAACTGCTGACATGGGAGATTGAAACACTTGATTTGTGAAATGTCAGTCCAAAATTCTTTCACTTTTCCACTCTTCCTTTGATGTCATTTTATTTCTAATGCAAAACTGATACCAAAATTCACACTTTGCTTCCCTTTTTCAGTTAAGCCATTTTTTTTTTTCCAGTCAAGAATTGTTGGATACTAAAAGAGGAGAAATTTAGATGAGATATTGGGAAGGAATTGTTCCCTGGGAGGGTGGGGAGGCCCTGGCACAGGGTGCCCAGAGAAACTGTGGCTGCCCCATCTCTGGAAGTGTCCAAGGCCAGGTTGGATGGGGCTTGGAGCAACCTGGGATAGTGGAAGGTGTCCCTGTCCATGGCAGGGGGTGGAATGGGATGGATTTTAAGGTCTCTTCCAACCCAAACCATTCTGGGATTCCATGACTGCTTCTCCAAGATGTTGGGATGTTCCGATGGAACAACAGGAAAGGCTTTTTCACAGGAGATTGTGCAGCACTGGAAGAGGCACTCAGGGAAGTGGGGGAATCTCCATCTTTGTGGAGCCTCTCTCTTGGAGGCTGTGGAGTCAGGGATGCTGCCAAGCCCTGGCTGACCTGCTCAGGTGGTGAACACAGATGGTCAGAGAGAGACCTCCAGATTTCTCAATGCTTCTCTGATTCTCTGCAACCCCAGCCAGACAGGAGATCTGCTGGGCTGCTTTTCCACCTGAATATTGCACAGCACAAAGCCAAGTGTGTGACAGAAAACCTCTGCAGTCCCCTTATCAACCAAAGCTGGTCTCCGAGTAAAGGAAGATGTGAGGAATTATCTGTGGGGATTTCAGGCTGCCACCACACTCTGCACCCTGTTACTGATCCTGCCCTTCCCCTGCCTGCTTCCCCACTCTGCCAGCAGGATCAGCCCAAGGAATACTTTGGAAAAGCCCCATTACACTCCTCCCTGTTCCTTGCCGACAGCGTGGGGAATCACCCTGGCTGTCAGTGTTGAGGACAGCTTTTATCAGGTGCTGGGCTTATCAGAGCTCACCTTTCTCATGGTGACAAGCTGCAGTGACTGCGTGACCCATCTGACAGCCAAATGCTCCTGCACCAGGAGGACAAGGCCAGGGTATGAGCCATTAGACCCAGGGATCCTCCTGGCCAAGGTGTGGAGGGGGAGCATCTCTCCCTGCCTTGCCCATGAGCTGGACTGGCTGCTGCCAAACTGCTCGGGGAATTGGCTGTGGAGACCAAGATGCTGCTCCAAAGTCCATGGAAGCAGGACTAGACCCTCACTGGAACCAGTGAAGGGATGTTTTGGCTGTTCATTGTGTTTAATGAAGCAGCTGAGGAGGGGTTGAGGAAACCTTATCATTAGTCTAGAGTAGAGGGCACTTTTTTTCCCTCTGTTTTCTCCTGAAAAAATCCCTCTTTAAGGTTGTTATGACCCTCCATCCCAGTGATTTATGTGGATTGAGCCTGCACAGAGCTGGTCCATCAGTGACAGCAGAGCAGACGCAGCAGAAGCTCCTCTGTGACACCGTAGTGGGAGGGGTCAGGCATTGGAACAGGCTGCCCAGGGAAGTGTGGAATCCCCATCCCTGGGAGTGTCCAGAAGGTGTCACATGGGGACACAGCACACAGCAGTGCTGGGTTAATGGTTGCACTCAAAGAAAAACAAAACAAGAGTCACCTAAGCAGAAGAAAAACCTCCAAAATGGAGACACATTTCTGAGCATTCCCTTGACCTCCTTCACAGTTCATGGAAGGAAACCTGTTCCTAAAGGAGCACAAATGGATTTATCCCAGCTGGTCACAGACAGCACCTGGGGAAAGCACCTCAGAACCAGGCACACATTTTACTCACTTAAGGGTCAGCTCAGCTCGTTGCATCATTCATTTCTTGCTACTTTTTCAGCTTTAGCATTTTGCTATTTAAAGGTGCCTTGCAATAAAAGGGACCTTAAATCTCATCCTGTTCCACCTCTTGCCATGGGTAGGGACACCTTCCACCAGAACAAGTTATTCCAAGCCCCATACAACTTGGCCAAGACATGTCCAGCATCCCATTACCTTGGTCCCTGAGCCTGATAAGCAGTGATAACCAAGTTAATCTGGTGGCCCCTTCAACCAGGAGCCAAACTTGGACCCCAGATCATTCCTGATGTGTGATTTCACTGTCACAACCCACTAAAGCCTGGGCTCTTCCAAATGTTTGCAGTGATTTATCCCCCACAATATAAAGAACAGCTTTGTACTGTAGTTTTCTTCAAAAGTTTAATTAAAAAGTTCTCTTCCGTTTTTCCTTTTTGTGCACGGGAAAATGTACAAGGAGAAGGGAGGTGGATAAAAATAAAATAGAAGCGAAGTTTAAGCATGCAAATGTTGATTAAAAAATATCAACCCACTCTCCTGTGAAATGCTAACAATGGTTCCCATGGCTCCTGTCTCCCGAGTCAGAACAGGCCCAGTGGGTGAACTTTTGATTTCTGAAAGCACAGGCACTCCTGCAATGGGCTCCACTGGTTACTCACCCTCAGCAAGGCAATCTCTGCTCTATGGAGGAGATAAAATCACCCAGTGAGCTCCAGTGTTTGAGAGGGATGTCAGTCAAATTCCAGCTTCGGAACAAGCTCCACGTCTTCGAACAGCGTGGGAAGGCAGTAATGGGAACAAATCACCAGCAGGGACCATGGGTGTTTTTTCCTCCATTATTTGTGTGGATAAGTCAAACCTGGATAGCTCTGGAAGCCAAATCCAGGGATCTGATGGCATTCTCATGTGAAATTCCCTGCTCCAGGTGCTAAGGGAAATCACTCCAAAGCTCATTCCTGACCTGTTACACCACCTCCCACTCTGTGCATCCTCCAAGGAACAAATACACCTTTAAACAGCCATTTATTAAGTATCTAATTGTCACTCTCACTTTGCCCACTTCACAGCGATATTTAGCACTTCCACCAACATGTGGGAATTTCACAGTGTTTATTTTGGCTGGATTGAAGAGCAGTAGCAGCCTCAGCGTGTTCCTCCAGAGCTTGCTCCTTTACTTCCTCCTCCTCTCTTCCCAACAGCTCCGCAGATTTCCACTCACAACCCGTATAAGCACTAGAAAGACATTCACTTCCCATAAAGATCCCCTAATCCTTTTGGAAGCCAGAATTTAGGGCAGGGAGCAAGGTCAGAACAGTGGGAAGAGCTGTAGGTTCTTTGTAAGATCTTGGAGCAGCTGCACCACTCCTTGATGGAGAGATCACAGCAGGTGGCTTTGACATCCCCAACCACCCTCAGGGGGCCCCAAAACACATCAGGTGTGTGATGTCCTTTGCAAGCGGGATGTGGGATGTGGATAAATCACCCCATACAATTTCTGTGGCTAAAACTGCTTCAGCTGGAGCAGATTTTGTGGTTGCCCTGGGAAAGCCAAGGTAAAGCCATCTGCAGTCACAAGCATCAGGCTCAGCACAGGCTGCCCTGCAGATATTAACTTTTGGGTGGAATTTGCTGAGAAATTTGAAATGGGCCATGTTTGGGAGTGAAAAAAACAACAGGTATGCTTAAAGTTCACCAGGAGCAGGTTGAGTAACAGCAGGAGGGTGCAAGAACAAGGCAAGCACACAGGGATGTATCCCGGGATGCCCCTGAGATAGATGTGATGCTGTTGATTTAATAAATTTAATTTGTTGTCCTTGGTGGTTGAGTTTCTCTGGGATTTTTTTGGGTTTTTTGGTTTGGTTTTTTTTTTCCGAAATCCTAGGCATTATGATAAGGAGTTGCCCAGTTTAGCTGTGCTTTATAGGGAAAAAAAAAAGAGCCTTCCTTTTCCTACATTTGAACTGTCACCCAACAGTCGCATACGGAGCTCCTGGCTCTGGTTAGGAAATCCTCCATTGCAGGGCACTCTGGATTTTACAGCTCTTTATCTTGTATGACATCAGCTCTCCCTTTCCTGGACTGAAGAATCTTGGTCTCTGTGACACATTTGCCTGGAGTCCTCAGCATAAGAAGGATGTGGAGCTGCTGGAATGAGTGCAGAGGAGGCCATGGAGATGCTCCAAGGGCTGGAGCCCCTCTGCTCTGGAGCCAGGCTGGGAGAGCTGGGGGTGTTCACCTGGAGAAGAGAAGGATCCAGGGAGAGCTCAGAGCTCCTTCCAGAGCCTAAAGGGGCTCCAGGAGAGCTGGAGAGGGACTTGGGACAAGGGATGGAGGGACAGGACACAGGGAATGGCTTCCCACTGCCAGAGGGCAGGGATGGATGGGATATTGGGAAGGAATTCCTGGCTGTGAGGCTGGGGAGGCCCTGGCACAGGGTGCCCAGAGAAGTTGTGGCTGCCCCTGGATCCCTGGAAGTGTCCAAGGTCAGGTTGGACAGGGCTTGGAGCAACCTGGGACAGTGGAAGGTGTCCCTGCCCATGGCAGGGGGTGGAATGAAATTATCTTAAAGGTCCTTTCCACCCCAACCCATTCTGTGAATGTATAGAAACTGTTCCATCCCTCTGATCTCCTTCACCATCCTTCTCTGAGCCTTTTCTTGCTCTGCATCTCCTTTGGGAGATGAGTGAGGGCCACAAGCACACTGCAGGCAGCATCCTGGACAGTGCAGCAGCAGCAGCAGCAGCATGAGTCCCTGTTTGCTTCCTTCCCTCCCCAGCCCTCCCTTGTATCCGATTTTGCTCTTCCTGCCCCGTTCCCAGCTGCAGGAGCTGTGGTGGCTGCAGGGCTGGCAGCAGCACATTGCAGCTGTCTGGCTGCAGAGCATGTGGAGCAGTGAGAAGGTTCCCAGCCCTCCCTGCAATGCTTTTCCCCCCTCTCTGCCCTGTCTGGCTGTGCACTGCTCTCCCTCCTCTGGCACAGATGGCTGGAGGTTTTCCTGAAGCTCCAATCCCACTGTAAGGACTCCCAGTGCTCCTGTGTGAGGCTCAGGGAGCTGTTGGCCACCGTGGCCACCAGGCTGTGTCAGCTCCTCGTCCCCCTCTCTTCCCCTTGACCCAGAGTGGGTTTTGTTACAAACAGGTTGGTGGATTTAATTAGGAGCAGCAAAACATTTTGATTTATTCTTCCTACCCGCCTTACCTCCTCCCCTGCCTCTCTGCCTCTCCAGCTTCACGCTTGTCAGAGCAGATATTTTTAATATATATATATTTATCACAAGCTGCTCCTTCAGCGCTACAGGCAAAGCTTTTAGCAGGGGGAGAAGATGCCCGGCTTACAAGTAGCTCTCCAATTACTATTGCTTGCTTTAGTGATTTTTCTAGGAGAGGCAAAGGGCTGGATCCTGGCTCTTTCCCTTTCCTCCACAGCAAGATATTCACTGCTTCCCGTGGCAGCATCCCCCAGCTCTCCTGGGTGGCACAGCCACGTCTCTGTGGTGGAGAACAGTTCCTCTGATTTGCACGCGGTCCAAGGAGGTGAATTCTGGCTGCTTTCCCCCTTCCCCGAACACCAAGGCATTAATAAAATACCCCCCTGACCTGTTAGTCTTGAGATTACCAAAATCTGGACTAAATCCCAGTGCTGGCGTGGCAGGAGAGGAACATCTCCACAACCACAGTTTGTCAGATCCGTGTCTGAGCTTGGATTCACGAACTGATGTGAACGAGATTTCCTTTCTCTCAGCCCGGGATCCACGTGTGGGTCTGTCTTTAATCCAATGAATCACTTCAATGCTCTTTTTAGGTCAAATTTAAAGCTATCCCTCCTCCCAGAGCAAGGACTGGGGGACGGGAGTGGCGGAGGAGGGGATGCAGGGATGGGATGGAGTGGCGGAGGAGGGGAGGCAGGGATGGGATGGAGTGGCTGAGAGCCGATCCTATCTCACATCCACGGCACGAGAGGCTCCTCCATCCCTCCCTCCCTCCCTCC
>WEKY01054344.1:38052-61652 GCA_013390045.1 Picathartes gymnocephalus
CGGGACGGGGAAAGGACAGGGAGAGCTTGGCCATGGTCTCCTGATGCCTCCATGTGGAGCAGCAACCTGATAGAGCAACTTTTCTCCTTATCTTGAGCTGCTTCCTTGCATCATCCGTGAGCAAACCCTTTCCAATGACAATAATTCCTTCTGTATGATGTGACAGCAGCCTTTAATATTTTATTTTATTTTATTTTATTTTATTTTACTTTACTTTATTTTGTGTTATTTTATGGTTTATTGTGCCACAATAATGTCACACAGCAATGGATCACTACGAATGACAGGCACTGAATGTGAGGTTTAAAAAATGAAGTTCAACCAGGAGGAACAGTTTTGCCAAGACGTGATATTCCCTATATTTCTAAAAAGGGCTTTCCCAAATTGTTCCAAAGGTCTTTTGCATGAAACCATCAAAATACTCATTTATTTACTCCAGCTTGACCTCAAAAATGAATTCACATCTTTACATCACACAGCAATTCCTGGTTTCACTTCTCTGCCAGGAGATTGTTTGTATAGATGTAGAAATGAATAAATAAATCATGTAGATGGTCATATATATTGTATATATAAACATATATGGTTTATTTACATAAACATATAGCTCATGCATCAGATTTTATTATTTTATTTATATATGCCATATACCTCTCTATATACAGGTCTATGCACCTCAAATGAATAAATAAGCCATAGATTCATATAGGTTTGCACATATATATGAACCTGTATCTATGTTTAAGGTACGTGTTTATATACGTGGTGTGTTTGTTCACCACACATTTTTCCTTGGAATGCATTGTCCTATGTGACGCTCACAAATGTAAAAAAAAAATCAAAACTGCTTAAAAATTAATTCCAGAATCATTACATAAAAAAGATTTTTGGGCAAAATCCTGGGAAAGAAGAAAATGGTGCAAGGGTCTGGTGCGGGAAAGAGGATTTCGGTGAATATGGAGGCAGTTTCTAAACAGGAGAATGGTTGGACCAAAAGTGTGGGGTTCACCCCACACGGTACTTAGGCAATGGGGAGATTTCCAAATGAAGTATTTAATATAAATTTGCTCATCATTTATCTCAGCCTGACAGGCGTCTGAGAGCTGGACATGACCCATCCCAAACCCCTCATGCCCTGAGCTGATCCCCCAGGGTGGGCAGCAGGGGAGGGGGGAATTCTGCCCTTGTGCCCCACTCAGGTGAGACCCCACCTGCAGAGCTGCCCCAGCCCTGGGGCCCAGCACAGGAAGGACCTGGAGCTGCTGGAGAGAGTCCAGAGCAGGCACCAGGGTGATCAGAGGGATGCAGCAGCTCTGCTGTGGGAAAGGCTGAGGGAAGTGGGATTGTTCAGCCTGAAGGAAGCTTTGGGATGACCTCATTGTGGCCTTGCAGTGCCTGAAGGAGCCACAAGAAAGATAGAGAGAGACCATTTACAGGGGCCTGGAGGGACAGAACACAGGGAGTGGCTTCCCACTGCCAGAGGGCAGGAATAGATGGAATATTGGGAAGCAATTGTTCCCTGAGAGAGTGGGAAGGCCCTGGCACAGGGTGCCCAGAGAAGCTGTGGCTGTCCCTGGATGCCTGGGAGTGTCCAAGGCCAGGCTGGACAGGGCTTTGAGCAACTTGGGATAGAGGAAGGTGTCCCACCTCATCCTCCCTGTCCCCATGCCAGAGAGCGATTCCTCCACAGGATGACAGTGTGGGAGGCTGGCAGTGTGACCTGAGCCACCCTCTGCACTCGCCCCTTGCTCTCCCTGGGCTGCAGAGGATCCCCAGCTGACATCAGACATCTGTGTTGGAGTTGGGAATAACCTGGAGCCCTGAGCATCCACTCCCCACAACCCCCGAGGTGCTGCCAGCATCTCAGGGAGATCTGCAGTCCCCAAACCACGACAAAAACCTGGACCAGCAGGAGAAGCCAAGGGCCATCTCCCCATCCCACCAGGTGTGGCTGCACCACAGCATTGCCCCCATCCACCCATCAGAAGTGTTCCACACAGACCTGCTCAGCCCTGGCTCCTCACCCAGCCTCTCCTCCTGCTTCTGTGACCCAACCCTCACCTTCAGGGCTGCTGGCACCAGCCTGGAGCTGTGTCAGGCGTGAAGCCACACCGGCTGCAGGTGGCACTCCCAGCCTGTCTGCAAAGGGGCTCCTTCCCACGAAGTCGGTCAGGAATTCTTCCCTTCACTGACTGATGAGCCTAAAATTCTGTGACAGTGTCCCTGGAAGGCACTGTCAGCCGTGATTGTCTTGGACGTGGCACCCCCGGCGCAGGCAGCCTCTCACTGGTTTGGGATGAGAGAGGATGGGGCAAGGAAGGTTTAATTTATTGCTGCTTTTCCTTCTCCACCTGCCTGTCCATCCAGCTCGGTAGTGGTGTGGAATGGCACGAGCAATCCCACAGGACTTGCTGTGCACCAGGAAGTCTGGGCGACACCCTGTCAGCTCCCAGGGGACTCTGCAGAGCTCTCACTGTGTTCTCACCCACGGGGTGGGGGTCCCTGCAAAATGCTCATTAACACAAGAGAGGCATTTTGCAGTGACTCTGTTTGCTGTCCCCCGCAGGGAGATGCCCATTTGTCAGAAGGAAATGCTTTAAGTGGGAAAACATCAGTGTCGGGAAAGGCAATCAGGAGTTGTCAGCATGGATTCACTGAAGGGAAATCATGTTTGACCAACCCAATTGCCTTCTATGACGAGACAACCACCTGGATGGATGAGGGGAGAGCAGTGGGTTTTGTGTACCTGGACTCCAGCAAGGCCTTTGGCACTGTGTCCCATCAGATCTGTTGGACAAGCTCAGGAAATGTGGGCTGGAAGAGCAGATGAGCTGGACTGAGAACTGTACCACAGATGTGGTGCTCAGGGACATGGTTTAGTGCTGGACCTGGTCCTAACTTACTGGTTGGACTCAGATCTTGAAGGTCTTTTCCAACCTTAATGATTCAGTGATTCCATGAACTGGCTGAACAGCAGAGCCCAGAGTGACCAGTGGCACAGGGTCTGGTTGGAGGTCTGTCACCTGGGATGTCCCTCAGGGTCCAATACTGGGCTCAGAATTGTTTAGCTTGCTCATTAATGACTTGGATGAAGGGACAAGTGCCTCCTCAAGAATCTCAGTGATGACACAAAGCTGGGAGGAGGGGCTGATCCCTCCAGAAGGACCTTGATGGGTTGGAGAGATGAGCAGAGAACTGTCTGAAATTCAGCAAAGGGAAATGCAGGTCCTGCACCTGGGGAGGAACAACCCTGGGCACCAGCACAGGCTGGGGGTGACCTTCTGGAGAAGCTCTATGGGGAAGGATCTGGGTTGTCCTAGAGCACAACTGGCTGTCCCTGAGCCAGCAGTGCCCTGGGGGCCAAGAAAGCCAAAGGGATCCAGGGGTGCAGCAGGAAGAGCATTTCCAGCAGGTCAGGGAGTGACCCTGCCCCTCTGCTCAGCCCTGTGAGGCACATCTGGGGTGCTGTGTCCAGCTCTGGGATCCTTGGGACAGCAGGGACATGGAGCCATGGAGCTCCTGGAGCAGGTCCAGCAACAAAGATGATGAAGGAGCGTGTCCCTGCCGAGAAAAGGCTGAGGGAGCTGGGGCTGTTCAGCCTGGAGAGGAGCCCCAGCTGAGAGGGGCCCTCATCCCTGTGTGTCCCTGGGTGCAGGGAGGGCTCCGAGCAGGGCCCAGGCTCTGCTCCAGGGCCCAGCAATGGCACCAGAGCCACGGGCAGGGACTGAGCCCAGCAAGTTCCACCTGGACATGAGGCAGAACTTCTGTCCTGGGCAGTGACCGAGCACTGAACAGATTGTCCAGAGAGGGGGTGGAGTCTCCCTCACTGGAGATATTCCAGAACAATCTGGACACAATCCTGTGCTCTGGGATCACCCTGTTGGAGCAGGAAGGTTGGACCACAAGACCCTCTGTGGTCCTTTCCAACCTGATCCATTCTGTGATTCTGGGATTCATGAGAAGTATTTTATTTTGGGACCAAGATGGCCTTCTGTCTCCATACTCCATCTTCTGAAGCAGAAGCCCGGGGATGTCCATCAGGCATGAGGTGTGCTCCCATACCGTGGCATGTCCAGGGAAGAGGGAGACCAAGAGTTGGAAGGCAGATTTGCAGGTGTAGGCATAGCCTTTCTGTCCCAATTTTACCTTCTGGCCATTGTTTTCTAAGGAGTCCCAAGCTGAGAAAGGCAAACCAGACCCTTTATCCCACCCAGGATCTCCAGACCTTTGAGGAGGTTCTTGTTAAACCCATGCTCAACATCCATCCTGGCTTGTCCTTTCGTTGTTCATGCCCTGCGGCCTCGGTGTTAATCCCAAAGTCATTTTACACTTAAAATTCCCACATCCACCCAAAAATACCTCAGAGAAAATGAGGGGAGATACATGGAGAGATCAGAGGGGCTTTCTGCAACTGGGCTCTGCAGGAGCCATCCATCATCCATCCCCATCCATCCTCCATCTCCATCCCCTGGATCCACCTGCGCACACCAGTTCTGACGAGGATTTTTTGGAGCCTGGGAGGGGAGCGTTTTCCCTGTGAAAGCCACAGAATGGCGGGTTCCAGCTCCCGAGTCTGCTCTGAAACACAGAGCCCAGCCATCCCCAGCTCTCCCTGTGCTCATTAACGTGCAGCTGGGAGAGAGGCAGGAACTTCCTAATGACTCGCGAGCGGTGCTGGCGCTTTTGTTATTCCTCGTGTCGGAGCTGGTTCCACCTTTGATTCTGCTGGTGCTGGGAGGGGACTGCTGACAGCAAGGGCTGAAATCAGGAATCATCAGCAGAGGAGATGAAGGCCCAGCCTAACTCCCTTTCTTCTTGTCCTGTGCATTTAAAGAGCTGGGCTGGATAATCTGGAGGTTTGGATGGCAGGGAACACCTGGCTTTTGAATGGCTGTAGCAATTTACATGGGGGAACTCAGAGACAGTTGTGGGGTTTTTTTCCTTCATCATTCCTTTTGCATGGTTTTTATTGAAGTGGTAGTCATGGGAAGAGCTGGAGTTAACTGGTATATTCTGTAATTCCTGCTCACTGCTGGGAAAACAGGCAGAAAACCATCAGAAAATCAGCCCCATAACTCCAGGAGCAATGGAGCAGTTTATTTGCCATGGGAGATACAGCTCTGGCTTTTACAACAGCATCACCAGGGGGTTTGAGCATCATTTCCCAACAACAGGAGGGTGAACAGGATCCTCTGCTGTACCTTGTAATGAGTTGGTGAAGCCAACTGACACAGCAGAAGTCCTGAATTCAGATTTTCTCCAAGATGAGTTGCAGGGCCACAGGCTGGAGCGAGCTTTATTTATCACCTTCACATCTCCCCCAGCACTGGTTGTGGGGCTGGGGACCATCCTGCACACACAGGAGTGATGCTTTCACCATGCTGGCTCCTCCAAAAGGTACACCCAAAGGGTACAGTCCATCCTGCAGCTGTCCAAGGCCAGGCTGGACAGAGCCCTGAGCAATCTGGTTGAAGATGTCACTGCCCACAGCAGGGTGTAACACTGGAAGGCCTTTAAAGGCCCCTTCCAACCCAAACTGTTCTCTGATTCTGCCGAAATATGTATTTCAATTATCACACCATTACGTTATTATATCCGTTGGGATTTTCTTTTTCATTGCAAACCAACCAAACCTCACAGGCGCTACCATTTATTGCACTCTGTTGTTTTTGCAGGCGATAGGTGATTTACTAAAGTGTTAATTTCCTATAGCAAAAGTTATAATGGGAAACCAAAGTAAAATTGATTTTAAATTACCATGGCAAGCTTGCAGAAACACTCCCATTATTCAGAGGAGTGGATGAAGGCACTGCAGTTTTCACTGCTGGGAAGGAAAATACGTTATTTAAGATCAGGGGCTCTCTGGCAGGCTTTGGTGACACCATCATGGTGGAATCCAGTTATTAGGGAACATGTTCTTGGTGAGAGCAACCTGATCCATGAAGAAAAGCTGTGTTACTCTTGGTTATTTATTGTTTTTTCTTGAAATTATTCTGGCGGGGATGGTGCTGTGGCAACCACCAAGAAGCTCCTTGACTTGGATCAGGGTAACAGCAGGAATTTCATACATGACTTTGCCTCCTGGGGACTTGTCCTTGATATTCCTAAAAGCAAGGATCACCCCTTCCTGCATGGACAGCTGCCCTCAGCTGGTGCTTCCCGAAAAACACCATTTTTCACTCGAAGGCTGCTGTCCTAAATTAACTTTCACCGAGGGAGGCCAGGGGAGGGAGAGAGGGGGGCAGATTGCAAAGCCCAAACACAAAAAATTGCTTGAGCCCAGGCGATGTTTTTTTGGTGGTTAGATGGATCAGAAGCAAAATGCAAAATAATCAGTCTAATTGTGATGAAAATTAGACCCGAGGACCCTCCTAAAGCCACAGTAATGAGTTGTGGGGTCACCTCCTGAAGGCTTTACCCTTCTGCAGGGGCTGTGCAGGGATGAGCAGGCTCTCAGTGCCCTGGGACAGGATCCTGTGCAGGAATTTGTAGAGGCAGCAGCTCTCTCAGACTGCCTGAAGCTCACGGCACCAGAGATGCTTTCCCATGGAGCACTGACAATATGAAATGTTTACAATGAATCCGCACAAGGTGTTATTGCATCCTGTCCTTCCTGCTTGATGAGAGCAGAGCTATGGAGGAGCTGCCCTGCTGTCCGTACCCACCCTGCTCATCCCATTCCCTGCAGGACATGGATGTGCCCACACCGTTCTGAAGGCTCAGAGTGTTCCAGAGCATGGATTCTTCCTGTTGGCCTCAGGGCCAGACACTGACCCTGAAATTCTCAGTTAATTACTTTATATGAGGTCCCAGACACTGGAACAAAGCTCAGTGCTACAAACAATTCCTTTTCTTGCCCCAGTAAATGACACGAGCCCTAAAACTGCTCATTCCTCACCTAATGCTTCTGCTCCATAAATATCGTGTAAGGAAAATGCCTGTTTGCACTCGGGAGCACATGGGGACTCCAGCATTTGACACGAATAATTCATGGGAATGTTTGCTCCTGCAAGGAGAAGGATGAGATCAGACAGATCATTTGAATTCCCCGTTGCCGTGGCTGCATCCAAAGGTTCGCACGCAGATGTTGAGAGCACCCACAGCAGTAAAGCATTAATTGATATCAAAACCATTCCTAATCCACCTTGGATTCTAGGGGAAGGGAGAAAGAGAGGTATTTACACAAAAAAATGAATCTATGACCAAATGGAGGCAGGGTGATCTCAGAAATGTGGGGTTTGCTGTGTAAGACCGTGGACAATTTGCCCTAATTTCCTAAATCATGCTATGTTTGTCTGAGGAGAGAAGTCCTAATGGTTGTGGCTTCAGAACAGAAATCAGTGTCATGGTGTGTCCAGGGAAGGGAACAGAGCACCAGGAGAGGCTGAGGAAGCTGGGGAAGGGGCGCAGCCTGGAGCAAAGGAGGCTCAGGGGGGACCTTGTGGCTCTGCACAACTCCCTGACAGGAGGGGACAGCTGGGGGAGTCGGGCTCTGCTCCCAGGGAACAGGGACAGGATGAGAGGGAACAGCCTCAGGCTGGGCCAGGGGAGGTTTAGATTGGATATTAGGAAAAATATTCTTCACTGAAATAGTTGTCAGGCCTTGGTACAGGCTGCCTAGGGAAGGTTTGCAGTCCCCATCCCTGGATGGATTTAAAAGCTGTGTAGGTGTGGCACCTGGGGACATGGGTCAGTGGTGAACACGTGGTGCTGGGTGGATGGTTGGACTGGCTGATCTTAGAGGTATTTTCCAGCCTAAATGATTCTGTGACTCCATGACAACGAAATGTCTGGAATGGACCAGGGATGGGCAACAAGCACCTAAATAAGACACTGGGCTGGATGTGGTAAGTCAAGAACCTAAATTTACTGATGGTTCTCAACTGAAATCAAACCCTGCCGTACCTAATCTTAAACTCTTCAAATCTGGGGGTTCCACTGAGTGGTAAAAGTCCCCTTTGTGTCACTGCTATGGTTCAAATCCATCCCTGAGAGTTAAGGAGCGTTGGTAGGCTAGGTAAAGGTACAGGAGATGATGTCAGAACCAAAAATCTCAAAAATCATGGAATCACAGGATCACTCAGGTTGGAAAAGACCTGTAAGACCATCGAGTCCAGCCTGTGACTGATCCCCACCTCATCACCCAGCGCAGAGCACTGAGTGCCACATCCAGTCCTTCCGTGGAACTTCCAGGGATGGGGACTCCAACACCTCCTTGGGCAGTTCCAATGCCTGACAACCTTTTCCATAAAGAAACTCTTCTTGATGTCCAACCTGAACCTCCCCTGGTAGAGCCTGAGGCCATGACAAATATAGTAGGAACCTCTGTATATGTAGACAGAGGGAATTTATTTTTCCTCACGTGCTTTCTCTCAGGTGTGTGGACATGGAGTGTGGCAGGGCAGGTGTGCATAGACAGGTGGGACAACCTCATTGTGCTTTCAGATGCCCTGACATGGCTCAGAAATTACTAATAAGTCTCAGCACAGTTTTATGCCCTATAGAGCAAACTTCCTGTGGGTCAGTCTTTCACACAGGTGTCCCCTGAAACCCACTCTTTCAGGCAAGCTTCCTCTAAGGAAAAGAGATTTCAGTTTCCCCTTCCTAGATTAGATAGTAAGAAAAAATTTCTTTAGAGAATGGGTCACAAAGCATTGGAACAGGCTTCCCAGGGAAGTGGTGGAGTCACCATCCCTGGAAGGGTTCAAAAGTTGTGTGCATGTGGCACTTGAGGACGTGGCTTAACAGTGAGCATGGTGGTGGGGCTGGGCAAACAGTTACAAATGGCAACCTTAGAGGTCTTTTCCAACCTCAGTGATTCCATGATTCTGTGATTCTGTGATTCCTGCCAGTCTGTAAAAGTGCCTGGAGTGGTTTATCAGCCTCAGCCCTGACCCCTCTAACAGGGTTTGGAGGGGACCTGTCTGAGCGAACAAAAACCAGTTGGGATGATGATGATGATGATGATGATGATGATGATGACACTGGGGTGGTGGTGTCAGGAGGGACTTTTCTCCTCCCCCCCAGCCATTCATAAATAAGGCTGGGGAAGAGGTAAGGATGCCTTTGTGAGGGGCTGTGTTTCTTGGCAGTGCTCCTGACCTCACCTGACCCCAGCTCACCCAGATTCTCTGTGTGCTCCTTCCCTGATGGCTGAGACAAGGCAGTGTCAGTGGGAAACCAAGGGTCAGGTTTTGGCTCCTGCACAAGCTCCCCGTGTGACTGCAGGCAATTTATTGCATCTCTCAGTGCCTCGGTCCCCTGCTGTTAATAACACATCCTTTCCTTTGCTGTGGTTCTGTCCTTGTCAGTTTAGATTGTAAATCCTTTAGGGCAAGAGCTGTCTCTTACTCTGTGTGTGCTCTGGACTCGGCACAATCCAACTCTGATCTCAGCAGAAGCCTTTTAACATTGCAATCATATAAATATCAGTGATACCTGGGAGTCAGGGCTCCTGAGTTCTGTGCCTGGGTCTCCCAACCCTGCACTGCAGCCAGGGATGAGTTTATTTCACCTGTGTCTAAAATAAAGAATGTCTGAAATAGTGATCAGAAGGTTGAGGAGAACAGGATCGGTTTATGAATAACTTTAATGTGGGGTTGATGGGGTGCAAGAGTTGAAAAACCTGTTGGGAATGAATACTGTGGATTAGATTTGGCTTCCTGATAGAAAGTCCTAAAGGAAGAAATGGAAGGGGTTGCACTTACTCATAGAACTGCTCCAACACCAGAGCAAAGGCTTTGTGGGAAGTGTCTTGGCTCCACTCTATGGCTGTTATCCTGCTCCCTCACACTTCCCAACCTTCTCCATTTGCTCCCATAACAAGCAAAGCTGCCCAGGTAGATTTGTTCTGTCCATGTTCTGCTCTTTGCTGCCACAAACCCACCAAGGGAGCTCCCAAACCCCCTTTGGGTGCTGTCCCCTTCTCTAAGCACTGAGCAATGACATCTTTGAGCTGGTGACAGGGGGACCAGCAGCCCTGGAGGCTGCAAGGACAGAAGGTCTCAGTAGCTGTGGCTTGCAGGGACATGCAGACTGTGCTGTCACTCTCATAGCAAGGGATTCTTCCAGCTGGCTTGGGCAGCAGGGGCAAGATTCCCATGGGAAACATGTGGATGGAGCAATGAACAGAGTGAGGAAGAGGAGATAGTGGAGTTGTCCTGCCTGGTTCCATGGCCTGTTGCTGTAGAAATTCCCCTTCTGGACTGAGACCCAGGAGCTCAATTTCTCTTGTCCAAACCATTCAAGATGCTCTGGGCAGCTAAGTGCACCCTCAGATGTGGGTCTAGAAGGGTAGAGGTCTCCTTCATGCCCTGTGTCCCACCTGCCAGCAGTCCCTGGGTATCTCTGATATCCTCTGAAACACTGCCAGGTGCCTGTGAGTCTTGCCCCTGGTTCCAGCTTCCTCCGGGATGCCTTGGAGAAGTCAGCAGGAGATGCTGGAGCATTTCCAAAGGATGGAAACAGAGCTGGGGAAGGGTCTGGAGCACTGAAGTCTGAGGAGAGTGGCTGAGGGAGCTGGGGTGGCTCAGTCATGGAAGGATTAGTTTGGATGTTAGGAACAATTTATTCACTGAAAGGGCTGTCCAGCCCTGGCACAGCTGCCCAGGGCAGTGGTGGATTCACCATCTCTGATGGAGTTAGAAAATGTGTGGATCTGGCATTTGGGGACATGGGTAAGTGATGGGCTTGACCCTGCTGGGTTAACAGTTGGACTTGACAATCTTTAAGAGCTTTTCCAAACTCAATGATCCTGTGATTCTATGACTATGCATGGGATGGAGCTCCATGGGGATTCCATTGAAAGGCAGTACCACTCTTCCAGGTGGGGAAGGACGGGGAAGGACAGGGAAGCCATGGGATAGGGTCTGTTCTAGACAAGAACTACTCATGGCATGTGTCACCTTCCCAAAGCTGTGCATTTGCCCCACAGGGGGAAAAAAAAAGCCAAATTAAGAGATGACGAAAACAAAAAATATCCCAGCCAGCTCTGGGAGCTCCCATTCCAGCTGTCAGATGGGAATGCATTCCATTTTAGCACGAACTCTGCTCCCCGCAGGAAAATTCCTTTCCTACTTGTTGGCGTGGCACTACCACAGCCTCCGTGTCCCCCAAATCTTTTCCACTGGGGAAGTACAAGTGATTCCTCAAAATGACTTCTCAAAATGACAGCAAGGAGGTGAGAGGCATCTGATAGGGAAGTGATGCCAAGGAGATGGGAGACATCTGGTATCAGCCATCAGCTCTCAGTCGGTTGTCTGGACCCTTCTGTAGTCGAGGGAAGGAGACAGGAAATCCGTGGGAGGTGTTGCAGACACTTATCTGGAGATGGGATGAGTGACTTTCTGGAAATCTCTTTCTTTCTCTCCGTTGATAAAAGAGGGAACCGAGATGATGAGTTTGGATCAGCTTTCCCACTTTTGAACAGTTCAAGTAAGGAAGGAAATCCCATTGGAGGGGACTTGGGTCAACTGCAGTGGCTCCAGAAAGATTTCCAATCACATGAGCTTGAGCTTCACAAAAAAAAAAAAAAAAAGCTGTGACCAACTGGAGCATCCATGGTCACCCCAGAGGCTTGGGATGTTACAGGGGGGAAACAAAATATTCCATACATGCCAGGGAAAAAGGCTGCACAAAGAAAACACAGGGAGAGGAACTCAATCCCAAAGCTACTTCAAAAGGCGCAGGCTCAGTGTCCTGCTTTGTCTGTCACCTCAAGCGGCAGGACACGCAGGCAGGGGAGTGGGAGGTGGAGACTTTAATTCCCTCCAGAGCCTGGAGATGACTCAAGCCTGCAGCATCCTCTTTCCAGCAGAGTGTCCTCATGAGACCAGGGTGGAAACCCGGCCCGCTGGCACCCGGCCACCCCGCGCGGCCGAGGGAGCGCTCCGGCGGCAGGGAATCGAGCCCTGCCAAAATCCTCCCGGGGCCACCCTTGGAGCCAGCAGAGCAGAGCCTTCCTGACACTCTGCCGCGTCCCAGGAGGTGTTCCAGTGCTGGATATCCTGCCCAGCAGCCCCAACACGGCAACCTGAGAGCTTTGTCTCCTCGGCCAGCTCGGCGGGGGGAGGTTGGCGGGTTTGTCTGGGATGTTCGATGGCCAAGGTCAAACCCTGCCTTCACATGTAGCAAAGAAGGGCTTGGAGCCCACAGGAGCCCACAGAAAAGGGTTTGAACACATAGGGAGGGGTTTGAACCAATAAAAAGGGATTTGGACACTCAAGGAGGGATTTGAACACAGAAGGATAGACTTGAACACACAAGAAAGGGTTTGAACCAACAAGAAAAGATTTGTGCCTACAGGAAGGGGGTTGAAACTACAAGAAGGGATTTGAACCCTCAAGAAGGGATTTGAGCCCACAGGAAGGGGTTTGAACCCACAAGATGGAATTTGAACCCACAGGAAGGGATTTGTACCAATAAAAAGGGATTTGAACACACAAGGAGGGATTTGTAACCACTGGAAAGATTTGAACCCACAAGAAAGGGTTTGAACCTACAAGAAAAGACGTGAACCTACGGGAAGGGGTTTGAACCTACAAGGAGGGATTTGAACCCTCGAGAAAGGATTTGAATCTACAGGAAGCAGATCTGAAATCACAAGAAGGGACTATAACGCAGAGGGAGCAGATTTGAACCCACAAGAAAGGATTTGACCATACAGGAAGGGGTTTGAACCCACAGAAAAGGATTTGAAACAATAAGAAAGGAATTTGAACACACAAGGAGGGATCTAAACCCACAAGAAAGGGTTTTAACCTACCAGAAAGGGTTTGCATGCACAAGAAGTTTGAATTCACAGGAAGGAGACTGAACCTAAAAAAAAGGGCTCTGAACCCACCTGGACACTCCCCTGGGTGGCAGGAGAGGGCACACAGGGACCGTTCCTAGTTGGATGTTTAGGTCTGGGCCAGCATGTGGAATGGTCTTTGGGAGGCAGGGAAGGATGGAAGAAGAAATGATGAATCTTTTGGTGGTTTAGGTCAGTCACTGGTGTTGACCAGGACTTCCAGTGCCTGCCTGACATGGTTTACATTCTTTGGGAGCTCAAAAATTTGAAGTTTTAGGGCTCAAATAATGAAATTTTAGACTAGGATTTGAAGGATTTGTGTCCTGGGCTGACAGATACAGAGTCAGCTGCCAATTTTTAACCAGTCAGGTCCTGGCTGTGGAGGCAAAGGTCAACCTGAGCCAGACTGGGGGTTTGTAATGCAGGAGTTATGTCAAATCCCAGCTCCCTAAGGATGCTCTGCAATCCCAGGTTTACGGGCAGGACATCACTTGGAGCTTGTTCCATCTGGGTCTTTCCAAATCCCTGCAAACACAGCAGGTGACAAATGCCACATCCTGTGATGTTTGAGGTCCTGACTCCTGCGGAGGTCCAGGCAGGACCTGCAGGGGCAGGAGGGCTGTCAGGCAGTGCCAGGCTGAACCTGGGCACTGCTGCAGGGCTGCTTGGAACACGTGCCCAGGGAGCTGGCACGTCCCTCCCCTGCAGAGCTGTCCCCTGAGCCGTGCCCAAGAGCCACCGGCAGCAGGGGGCAGGACAGGTCACTTGAAGGGGGGGATATGGGAAGAGAAGTGTCCCAAAAGCAGGAGATGGGCTGTGGCACTTCAGATCAGCTACAGGGACCTGGCTGGGGGGGAGTGGGTGGTGGCAGGGGGTTATCCAGGGAGGAGCTGGGGGAGGCAGGGAATGGGCGTTTCGGGCTAGGGGTGAGACCCTCATTGAATCCCAGAGTGGTTTGGGGTGGAAGGGACCTCAAAGATCGTCCCATTCCACCCCCTGCCATGGGCAGGGACACCTTTCACTATCCCGGGTTGCTCCAAACTCCATCCATCCTACTCCTGAACACTTCCAGGGAAGGGGAGTCCACAACTTCTATGGGCAATTCTCAGCTGACCCCAGGGACAGCAGAGTTTTTCTTCAACTCACAGCTGCAACCCCCCAAGTGCAATTCCTTCAGATCCTCAACAACCAAAACATCTCCTCTGCTCCTGTTTAAGAGCAGATCCCTGGAGTGTGGGAATCTCCTCCAGGTCCATCCCAACAGGCCACCATCCCAACACCTTTCCCAGCCAGTTCTGCAACCTCCAACACACAGCCTGAGCTTTCCCAACCACTCCGGTCACACACCTTTCTCCTGGAGAGGAAAACTTTCATGTTCTCCTTGCCTGGGATCCTTGCCTCACTTCACTGGTTTAAATCATCCCTCCTGGAGGCAAGATCAGAGGAGATCAGGAGAAAACAGTGGAAGCCAAGGTCAGAGCTTGGAGGCAGCACACAATTCCAGCAGGGAAAGGCTGCGTGTTTGCACTTCAGAGAGGCATTTGGGCAGTAAATGACAGAGGCGCTGAATTATTCCACAGGAGAGGGAGGAGGTGTGAGCACAGGAGGGGAAAATCCATCCATTCATTACAGAAATCAATAGCCCCCACGTGTCACTGAAGCTGGCCTGCCCCTGGAGAAGTGCAAGATGGAAGAGACCTCCAGTGCTTTGCTGAGGGGAGCAGACACTCTGCCCAGGCTCAGCCAGGGGAAGGTGCCGAGGGAGATTATTCAGTGGTGGCTCCTGAGTCACGTCTGGATCAATGCGTTCAGCAATTTATTGGTGCTTCTGGGATAGATCTCATCCAAGCAGCTACGACAGTCAATGTTAATGCAAACATCCTCCACGCAGGGCGGGGCAGCTGCCTGGGCTGGAGCAGGAGTGTGAGAGGCATCCAAATGGGCTGGGGAAGCATGTGGAGCAGCAGGAGGTTGAAAGGACATGTGTGAAAATCAAAGGCTTTCTTTCCTTTGGATTAAGCACTTCCAAAAGGAGCCCATCCAGCAGGGACAGGGAGAAAGGGACCTCCCCACCTGGAAGCTGGACTTGATGGTCATTGCAGGTCCCTTACAACTGAAATTATTCTATTCTATTCTATTCTATTCTATTCTATTCTATTCTATTCTACCATTCCATTCCAAATTAAACCCCACCAACCACCGCTCTCCCTTTGGAAGTCACTTAACCTCTCTGCCCCCAATTCTGCACCTAACTGTGCATGAACATCCCTCCCCTGGGCTGAGCTGCAGGATTCCACACCTCGCCTCCCAGATGCTGCTGGCTGGTAGAAAGCTCCTGTGACCTCATTTGTGTCACTTGGATAAACTGGCTGCTGGCATGAGAGGACTCAGCTGCACCCAGAGGGTGGTGGAGCGAGGACGTGGTCAGGTGGCTTCACTTTTATTAAGCTTCAAGCAGAAAGCTCCTTTTCAATTAATAGGAGAAGAGGGAAAAGATAAAAACGCTGTGATACTGGGTGGTGCCGGACCTGGGCTGGTTCTTCTTCTGAACATGACCACTACAAGCTGGTCCTCTTTGCAATATTGTTTAGAACTCTCAGTCTTAACTCAGAGTTACCTCTTTTATGAAACAACTGCAAGTGCCGCCATCCACAGGCTCCTGTACAGCTTGACTTGCTGCATTTTATTTTATATATATATATATGCTTACTGGGAGCCCCCAGCAGCTGGGAGGAATCCTGCAAGCAGGCAAAGCTGCTGGCAGGCCCTGGTTAATCACAGGCCTGGGAGGAGACTTGGAAAACAACAGTGAGTGAAGCAAGGAAGGATGCTCAGGTGAACTTCCTAAAGGATATTTCTGCAGGGATCAGCAGGATATGCCCATGGAAGGGCTCCTGTACCTTCCAAAAAGGCTGTGTCTCCTCTCCTGATGGCCTAAGATAGATTTTGGAAAGCCACTGTGAGGGGATGGTGTGGTTTGTCTGCGTCTCCTGTCTCTCCAAAGCCCTGGGAGGCTGCACTGGCCCAGCAGTGAGTGAGTGTTTGAGAGGTGCTGTTGTACTCATGACCCCCTCGAAGAACAGGGAACGTGCACGCTCCAGAACCCGCCAGTACATTTCCTCTGGCCAGGAATAGCTGATGAGTAATACAAAGCAGCAGAGGTAATAAATATTAAAGAGCTGGAAAATGTGAAAGTGCACGGGCAGCGGAGCTGACAGGCGCTGTGGGTGTGAAGTGCAGAGATCAGGCTTTGCTCCTCATCCCTCCGAGAAAAAAAGTGTAGGAATAAGTGTTGCAATTATTTTTTGTTAACTGTGCGCTGAAAGGCATCGCAGGTTCGAGCGGGCTGGTGAGCTCATCCCTGGCCCCATTCCCTTTATGTGTCCATGGTTTTCCTGGAGTGGTGTGTCTGGAACAGTAGAGACACAGCCAATGGGAGGAAGGAGATGCTACACCAAGGAGCTGAGGAGCCCGTGTGGTGATGAGGTTTTGCTTCCCAGGAAAGTGCGTGGCTAAAAGATTGCAGATTTGGATGAAGTAGCTCATGCTGCTTAACTTCCCCTGGATGCCTGGAAGTGTCCAAGACCAGGTTAGATGGGGCTTGGAGCAACCTGGGATAGTGGAAGGGGTCCCTGCTAGTGGCAGGGGATGGAACTGGATGAAGTTTAAACTCCTTTTCAATCCAAACCATTCTGTAAGTCTATAATTCTGTGGTGGGTGCATCAACGGTGACATATGGCAGTTCACAAATGACATCTGTCCTGGCCATCACAAGAGGTCACCGGAGTTGAGGAATCAACTGTCAGGTTCTGCAGACTCTGAAGGGTCCCCTGCCCCTCTCAGCCCATAGTGTGGCTGTTCCTCAGCCAGGGCTGATGATGGTGGCACTCAGGTGCCATTTCCGTGCTGGAATTTTCTTCCAGTCCCTGCTCCTCCCACCACACATAATGGTACAAGGTCCATGGGACAAAGCCACCCCCCCCAATTTGTCCTTTATTTTGCAAGAGCCAAAATCCCCATGAAAACCTTTCTCCCCCTTGTTGTGGTCCCCGTCAGGATCTATGCTGAGGTGCAGCTGACTGGGGCTGGCTGTGGCGGGACAACAAGGGTTAAACTCTTTCCTGGCAGGCTGGGAGGACACCGTGTGATTTCTCCGAGCCCGGAGAGGAAGGCAGGCCCTCACTAATGTATGCGCAGCTTCTGTGGAGCTAAAAATAGCCACGATCTGAGGCTGTTCTTCCAGGATTTCACAGGCGCTCACCCAATTTTTAGCTCCTTCTCCTCAAAGGGATGGCAAAGCGAAGGCGACAGGCTCAGCCCTCGTGCGAAGCCGCCGCGTCGGGAGCTGTGCTCCAGGGATGCCTCTGACCCCTGCGGCGCAGGGGAGCCGGGGATGTGCTGCCGAACGCACGCTCCCGGCTCCGTGACGCTCCCTGCCAGGGCTGGGGTGGGCTCGGGCGTCCCTGCTAGCTGCTGAGCAGCATCCCGAGGATTTTCTGGGAGCCCTGGTGCTCCGCTCTGGATGCGAACGGCGGGCAGAGCGCGCTGCAGCTGGCAGCGAGCCACAGCTCTGACCCTGGCAGCTCTGCAGCAGGCAGCAGCTTCTTTGCAGCTGCACCAGCTCCTCAAGAACCAGCTCCCCTTTTCATAAGCAGAATCCTTTCCCCCTAAACCCTCCCTGGCTGCTGTTTTTCTGGCATGCTGTTGGAAAATCCTGGAGTGTCCACCTCCTCAGCTCTACAAAGACGTTCTCCAAGGGTGTTAGGAGTGGCCTTGCTGCATGGAAGAGTCTTGTCTGGTGATTTCAGGTCCTGCTGAAGGCATCAGTCACCCTGATGGCCGGGGAGAGAGTAAATACTGTAAATTCAGGGAATGATCTCCTAGAATCTGTATCTGTTCCCAGATCTCCCAGCCACAGATGTGATCCCCTCATCTCCTCCAGCAGCCAGAGTGTGGAAATGGGAATATTTCCTTCTGAGTGAAGGAACAAATTCCCAGTTTTGTTGCTGTGATCCTGGGGTCCACACTGGTTTTTGAGGGTTCAGACCACAGGCCATCTGCAATGTCTGTTCAGATCTCTGGATCCAGTACCCCAAACTGGGGTTTGTTACACCCTTAGGGGAAGAGAAAAACCCTTAGAAAACTCCAGAGTGTCTCCATCTCCAAGAGACTCACTGACAGTAAAAGTCACATCTTTCCCCTCCCCTGCTCTGCATCCTGCACCAAGGGATCTCTGTGAGGAGATGAAGATGTGTCCCTGCCATTGTCTGGTACCCCAGAGCAGTGCCAGCTTCTCCTCTCCTGAGACACCCCGTGGCTCTGGTGAGCCCACAGGATGCCAAATCCCTTCTCAAGACCATCTGGGTTAAACACTGTAACGTGACCCATCCTGTTCAAAGGGTGAGGTGACTGTTCCCTTGTGTCCCTGAGTATCATGAGCATGAATACTCACATTTTGGGAGTCCTCAGGGATTTGTTTGGGATTTGCTTTGGCATTTCAGGGAATTTCCCTGAAACTTCCGTTGCTTGGAGGCAAAACAAGGCAACCAGAACCCCTCTGCTTACTTTCAAGGCTTTCAGCTGTTCCTGCAGGACTGACTGGGCTGGGACCGGCTTTATTTCCACGAGGAGATCCCTGACACTAAACCTTATTTCCACAAACACACTTGAGGCAAAAACTCAGACTGAGTCCAACTTCCTGGTCCCCGTTTAAAGCTGTTTAACAGCTTTGATTTCAAACAGAAGGCTTTGCTGGAGGCGATAGCACCGAGTGTCGGAGCATCCTTTAAGCAAATAAGCATGTGCAAAATAGGGAAGGGACTGGGGTTTAAGTATTCATAACTAACTTAGGGGGGAATCCATGATAAAAGAGAGCATTTGGCTCAGTGCTAGGACCATCCCACGTGTGATAGATGCTGTGACTTGTCTCTGCAACACCCATCACTTGGATACCCTCTCCGGCAGCCCCCGCTGCTCTGCCTCCTCCTTCATGCAGCTTGGAGATGGCTCCCACATTAAAATAAAAAAAGAAAAGGCATTCATGCTATGGTGCTGGAGAGGTCTTGGGGTTGGTATTCCTGTTTAAAGCTCTACATCTCACAAAATAATTAACATATGAAAACACAAACATGATTTCTACGAGTCTGGGTCAACACAATGGAAGCTGCTGCTACAAAGCTATTCTCTGATTCTATATTGATTTACTGAGCAGAGACCTGGAAATGGGGATTCTGCAACCTGGATATCCAGGGGAACCCCACAGCTATGGGGATGGAGCAAGGAGAGGCTGCCTGGCTGCTTCCAAAATCAGGGTTGTGGTGAATATGTCAACAACACATTTATGGCTATATTTGCAAGTAAAGAAACACTGGACAGGCTCTCGCTAAGCTCAGATAGGTCAGTAACAGCCAGGCTGGGGAAAGATTGACAAATCAGTGCCAAAAAATGGGGCTGTTTAGGGCTAGCACTTCCTTATGATTTGTTTCTCTTCTTCTGGTTGTGATCTTTCAGCCTGTGAGTCAGAGAAAATTACTCTGCAGCTGGGGAAGGAGAGCAGCCACAGAGACAAATCCCAGAAACATCCCCCAGATGGAGCAACACGAGCAGCTCCTGCACCTTTGGCCTCTGGAGTTTTATCTGCAGTGATGCCCTTGCCCCACTTTCCTGCCCTGTGCAGCTGCTGGAGGTTGTGACCCCAGTGTCTGTCAGCAGGATGAAATCACACCTGCAGCCCTGCCTGTGCTCTCACAGTCCCAAATATCCACTTAAACCATCCGAAAAAAGGAATTTGAACCAAGACCAGGAGCCAAGCTGCAGAGGAGGGGGTGTAGGATTATGCCCCCCTTTGGCACTGCCACCAAAGCAATAATTTCAGAGGATCTGGGGACATTTCTCTAGAATTGTCAATTACAGAGCCCTGTTTTGTGCATCAGAACCCCCAAATTATCAGCCATGAGTTAAATCAGTCTGCAAATACCAAAACTCTGGGAACTAGATCCTAAAAACCCTACGAGTGTCATGATTTTATTATCTCTCTCCAACTATTGGATGGAATTGACTCTTTCCAAGGAGGGTCTGATTTGTAGACTTTCTTCAAGTAGTGGAAATGATCTTGGGCTGAAAATAATCATTTCACCATTCCTGGGAATGTTCAAAAAACATGGGGATGTGGCACATGGTTTGGTGATGACCATGATGCTGGGTTGACATTTGAACTCCGTGATCCAAGAGGTCTTTTCCAAGCTGAATGATTCCATGATTCTGCAGGGGTTAAATGCTGGAATAGGTTGCCCAGAGGGACTTTGGAATCTCCATCCTTGGAGATTTTCAAAGCTCACCTGCACCAGACTGTGACCAGCCTTCTCTAACGCCAAAGTTATCCCCTCTTGGATGGGAGCCTTGATCCACAGACCTCTAAAATCTCCTTCCAACCAAAATTCTTCTATGATTCTACAATATGATCCTTCCCAACATCAGTTTTATAAATCAGATGCATCTTTTGAGGTTGGTGTGTAGTAAAGCCATCTGTGCTTTAAAACAGCTTCACACTGGCTTAGAATATGAAATTGTAACAGTTTCTCCTGTGCAGCAGAAGACTGGCACAATCATTCCTTCAAACACAAATTTCAGTTGCACATTTGGCAAAAAGCGAGAGCTTGTAATACAAATTATTAATTCTTTAATAGGAGCTGATAGAAACAAGTAAATAAGAGATAAGAAACTGCAAGGCAGAAGGACTAAACCTCTTGATGAACACACTTCTTGTTGCATTTTATTCCCTTTTAGTTATAAATCATATGAGAAAATCCCCCAAAGCTGTCAGAAAGCACCGAGAACCCCAGTTCTGAACATCAGGGCCCTGATGAAGGCCATCAAAATGATGATTTAGGTGTGTGTGGTTGGATGACCTGTGAGGAGGCTGGATTAGGGTTTGTGCAGAAACAAGGATCCTTTTCTTGATTCTGAGGTGGGAAGTGATCTTCCCCAGTTCAGCATGGTTTTGGCCCAACACAACCAGCAGTGGTGTAAATAAGTCCTGCAGACCCTCCAAGGCTCAGGCCAGACCAGGAAAAACTCCCCAGAGACAGCTGGGATGCATCCCCTTGTTCTGGAGGAGTTTGATGCCATGGGAGCAGCCAGACAAAGCTGTGGAATGTGAGCACCTGGATGGGACCCCATAATTCCTATTTTGATACTCGAACTAGGAACAATAATAATCCATCTGTGAATCCTTATCGCTGGCATGTGACATTACAACAAAGAAAACAACGAGCAAATGTTGATATTGAGCACATTAATGGTGGTGGCAACTCTGAGTTTGATTTTTTTAATAGACAGCGTTTCACTTTCCTGCTCCCCTGTCGCTCCAGCGCTGCATCTCCTATTCCTTTTATATCACTTAGAATGAAAATAATTCATTAAAATTAAAAAAGCGGGCCAAAGCCGCAGCTGGTGTAAATTGCCAGAGCCCTGTGGATGCCAGCTCGCTCCAGCTGAGATCTGGCCTCACGTAACCTCATTGTAAGGGGATGTTCAGGCAGCCTCTGCTCCGAGCCTTCCAGCCCAGCAGTTACACATGGCCTCGTTTCCTCCCCTCCCAGGAGTGGGATTTTAATCTGGGAACACCCTGCAGCGCACGAGGCCCTTGCAAAAGGACGAGGTGGCAGGAGGGTGAGCCCTCAGCTGAATGACACCCCCTCTTCCCATCCTCTTCCTCCAGGAGGGAGCACCAGGGAGAAGGTTGGTGCCACGGGATGGTGCCCATCCATGTCATGTGTGTTGCTGCCATGGCACCAAGGTCACACCCACGCTCCTGTAGTGCCACAGGACGTTTCTGAACATGAGCCAGCAGAGTCACAGGTGGCCAAGAAGCCCAAGGGCTTCCTGGATGGAATATCCAGCAGCAGTGTGGCCAGCAGGGCCAGGGCAGTGCCCGTCCCCTGTGCTGGCACTGCTGGGGCACCTCCAGCCCTGGGGACAGCTCTGAGTTCCTCCTGACAGGAGAGACCTGGAGGGGCTGGAGCGAGTCCAGGGAAGGGAACAGAGCTGGGGAAGGGGCTGGAGCACCAGGAGAGGCTGAGGGAGCTGGGAAAGGGGCTCAGCCTGGAGAAAAGGAGGCTCAGGGGGGACCTTGTGGCTCTGCACAACTCCCTGACAGGAGGGGACAGCCGGGGGGGGCGTTGGGCTCTGCTCGCAGGGAACAGGGACAGGAGGAGAGGGAACGGCCTCAGGCTGTCCCACATTGTGACATCACCATCACCTTGTGGAACCACCATCCCAGGAAGTGTTCAAGAAGTGTGGCCATGGCATTTGTGGACATGGTTTAGTGTTGAACATGGTGGTGCTGGCTTGCTGGTTGGGCTTGATCTCAGAGGTATTTTCCAGCCTCAGAGATTCTGTGATTCCGTGGTTGGGTCTGGCTGAGATGGAGTTTGTTTTCCCCACAACAGCCCCCACACTGCTGTGCTTTCCATTTGGAGCTGGGAAGGTGTTGGTAACACCCCAGTGTTTTGGCTACCACACAGCAGTGCTCCCACAGCAGCAGAGCTGTCTCTCCAACATCCCACCCCACCAGAAGGCTGGGCATGAGCAAAATCCCTTTTCCATGGACTTGTTCTAATAAACCAGGTAATTTCAAGGCCTCCTCATGGGCACTGCAGCAGGGCCAGGGGCTGGACTCAATGATGCTTGTGGGTCCCTCCCAGCTCAGGATATTCTGTGATTCCATGCCAAATTCTGAGTGTAAGCATTAGATTGGTCCAGGCATATTCGGACTCTCCCAGCCATTGGAAAGGGCTGGTCAGGGAGGTGGTGGCGTCCTCATCTCTGCAGGGATTTAAAAGCCGTGTGGATGTGGCACTTGGGGACACGGGTCAGTGGTGGCCTTGGCAGTGCTGGGGGAATGGTTGAACTCAATAATCTTAGAGGAATTTTCAAACCTGAACTGTGGAGGTTTCAGTAATCTGTAAGGGCCAGGGATCATTTCCAGCGCTGAATATGGAGGAGGTTTCCTGGTTTTGGAGGATGAGAGAGTTTATTTCTTGTGTTTTGGCCCATTGGCCTCAGGAAAAGCGGTCAGACTGTTCGTTATAGCCTGAGATTCCTGCCCTTGGTCAGCTTGTGGCTGTGTGGGACAGGCCACCAGGACCCTTCTGCCTCAAAGCACAGCCCGGGGCCTGTCCTGATGTGCCTTTCTGTGCTCCCACGGCCCTTTTACACATCCACACCCTCCTCCCCTCAAACCAGCATCCTCCTCATTTCCAGAGGCATCCTCCTACATTTCCTGTGACGTGGGAGCCACCTCTGTAAATCCAGCCATGCTAAGGCCCAGGCACGACCCTGCAATAGTTCACCCTGTAAAATTGTCAACAAAATCCCTGGAAATTTTGGCCAGGGCCAGCTAGATAGACGTAGCCACACAGAACTGAGCGTTGCCAGCTGGCCGTGGACTGCTTCATTTCATGATGCAAAACCACAGCCTCAGCCTCCAAAATCCATCCCCCGTCACCCACATGGAGCGGCTCTTTCCACAGAGCTCGGGGTGGGTTGTGTTCTTCCAGCAGGAACATCTCCTCTTCTCCCTCCTGGTGGGCTCCTGCAGCTCTTTTCAAAGGTTATTTGATCACATTTGGTGGATTTGGCTCCTTAAAAAGGTGCTTTGGAGCAGAGACAGCAGTGACTTTGACCTGAGCAGTTCGTGTGCTGCTGTGACATACGTAGTAAATAAGTGTGAGGGTAATTATACCAACAGGAATTCTGGGAGCCCTGCCAAGAGGGAGGGGACAGCCAATCCTCTGTGCACTAAAAAAAA
>WEKY01054344.1:61670-93942 GCA_013390045.1 Picathartes gymnocephalus
AAAATCACCCCAATCCCCCTCCCAACCCCAAATTAGTTCTATCTCCTGAAGCCGTGATGAGACTTAGAACTAAAAATACACCCAAATACACACACTCGTATATAAAAATAGCCAGCACTCAAACACAAAAAAAAAAAAAAAANTGAAAAAGAGATTATTCTTAGTTGGACACAAAAAAAAAAAAAAAAGAAAAGCCCCAAAGTTAGGCTCCTGTATCCAAAATTAAGCTCTTAAATAAATAAATTAGCCTGATTTTCAAGAGCATGGAGCAGTGAATGGTTTTCACTGACATAAGAGGAAGCATCGTGTTGCTAAAGATTGAAGATCAGGCCTGAATATGGATTTGAAAGTCTAAGTATAGAAGCCTGTTTGCCACCAGCTTGACCGAGAACAACAAATTTCAGGTGAAATGACATTGATTTTTTTTTCTTCATTCTTCTTATCTACACTTAACCAGTGTTAGGAAAGGTCGGAAAGACCCTCAAAGGAGTAAAGAAAATACCACAAGGAAGAAGATGAACTGGAATAAAACTATTTACACCAGTTCTGTACTTTTGTGTGAGGAAATAGTGTTAAGAATTATCAGTGTTGGAGTTGGGTGAAATTTTACGTTGATTAATTAAATAGGTTATTAATTAATTTATTAATTGCTGAAAGCCCACAAGGTGGAAATATTAATTTTCCTAGTTACTCTCACGACCCACTGGCATCAAGAAGAAACGGGATTTTAGTTTTCCCTTTCCTTTCTTTGCCAGATTTGGGTCTGAAGGATGCTAAAGACAGAGCACCATATTTTTTCATGGACTGAAGAGAAAAAAAATGGCAGCTAATTTACTTTCAGCTGCAAATGGTCCTTGGAGCTCTTTTTCTCACACTACCCAACATTTGCCAAGGGGTTCCTGAGGTCACAGCCCCATAGGATAGGGACAGATTTGTCCCTTGGGGTCAGACTGGGCAGGGCTGGGATTTATGGTGTGAAGGAATTATGTCCTTCCTGGAGTGAGGAGCATCAGCACGTAGGGCTGTGCTCCACTCATGTGGTGTTTAGAGGCAGGGACAGCACTAAAAGATCTGGGGTTTGATGCCAAAAAAACTTTGAGAGGAACTTTTTGATTCTCTTTGACTCAGTTTCCCCATCCATGGAAGAGGCACAATGCCTTTGCCAAAGGCTGTGGGCTCGGCAGTCAGGGAGAATTGGTGTTTGTGCCATTGCCACTGATGGAGACAGGATCAGGACACTGAGTCAATGCCATGGATTTGAATGGTTTTCCTTGCATTCTCCTTGGATTGGTGTCATGTCCTCTCTCTGCGGCCAGTAAGAAACGTTTATGTTCAACTGTGTGGCTGGTGGTGAATCCCTAGAGATTCACCCTAACCCCAGATATCCAGGAGAAATCACTGTGTCCCTTCTGATAATTTCTTCTTAATCTTTTTGAGTGGCTCTATCTCATGGTTGCAGTTTGGTTCAGCCAACCTGGAGGGCTTGGAAAAGTAAAGGTGGTCTTAAAAATAACCCCAAACTGGGACAGCTGTTGGAAACAGCAATGTGGGAGAGCAGAGGTGTAGGAAATGTGAGCTGTGAGAAGGCACTGAAAGGAATTTTTTTTCTGGAGAAAAAGGAGACTCAGGAGGGACCTTCTTGCCCTCTACAACTCCCAGACAGGAGGGGGCAGCCAGGGGGGTCGGGCTCTGCTCCCAGGGAACAAGGGACAGGATGAGAGGGAACGGCCTTAAGCTGTACCAGGGAAGGTCTGGGTTGGACATCAGAAAGAATTTCTTCAGGGAAAGGGTTATCAGGCATTGGAAAGGGCTGGTCAGGGAGGTGGTGGCGTCCTCATCTCTGGAGGGTTTAAAAGCCATGTGGATGTGGCACTTGGGGACACGGGTCAGTGGTGGCCTTGGCAGTGCTGGGGGAATGGTTGAACTCAATAATCTTAGAGGAATTTTCAAACCTTAATAATTCTGTGATTCTATGGAACTGTGATTTTTTTTTTTAGTCTGGAGAAAAGAAGGGTTTACATGGCAACTATGTGCAAACAGGTAAAAGACTGCTGCAGGGTGAAAACAAACCAATTCTTCTTGTCCGTGGCTGAGGTGATGAGAAATGAGTGGTTCAACCTTCCAAAGAGGAGTTTAGGTTTTGTGAACCAGCAGGAATGGGAGCTTCTGGGGAGGGGGAGACCATCCAAGACTACAGGAGAGATTTGGTGGAAAGTTTGGTAGAGGTGATGATGGGCAGCACCTTATGGGCACCACGCTTGGTTTTAGGCGACCCTGTGTCGCTGACATTACAAATACCAGTTGCATTCTGCTTTTCTCTGCTTTCTCCTTGAGCCATGACACTCTCCCTGACTCTGCCTTTCTAGCTAAACTGCATTTCTTTAATTCCTGGCATGGGTGAAGGGAAGGCAGGATGCCTGTGTGGTGCTGCAGCTCCTGGGGTTGGGGTCTTCCACGGAAATGCCCAGTGCAGGTGGTGGATCTGGGCGTGTTGGGAGAGCAGGTGCTCCACAGCCATTTCCATCCCACTCGGGGTCTGCTGTGGATGTCACACCAGTGTCGCCAGTGCCGTATGTGACTGGCGCAGCATTTTCTCGATTGTCGAGCCCCATCTGGTGGCTTTCCTGCGTCATTTTTTGGTGTCCTTGCAGTCTTTCGGGATTTTTCGCCTCCCGTGCCCGTCAGCTGCGAGCGGGCAGAAGGACAAGATGCTGGAGAAAGAGCGGGGCTCGCAGAGCTGCCTCTGCTTCTCTCCCAGCTCCCCGTCCCTGGGTGTAATTCGGAGATCCAGAGGCTGTCCAGGCTCACGTCCTTCCCTCCTGCTCTCGCCGGCTGTGCAGTCTCGCCCGAGTGGCAGGGAATGATCTAATCGTTTTGGCCAAACCCCAGTTTGTGCCGGGAGCCCCTCCCAGAGCCTCCGGAAGGCGCTTGTTCGCACTGCCGTGCTGGCAGCGGGGCTGGGACAGATGAACAGTCCCGGGAGGGGACATTTCCAATCACTGACCGCCTCAGATGACCAGCTTTAGGGTCGGCATTAGATGAAATGGTTCCCATCCCAAACGAGGTTACACCCACCGCTCAGGATGAGAAGGAAGAAGACCCAATATTAGTTTGTCAATCCCTGGAAGTGTCCAAGGCCAGGCTGGGTGGGCCTTGGAGCAACCTGGGATGGTGGGAGGTGTCCCTGCCCATGGCAGGGTGTGGGACAAGATGATCTTTAAGATCCCTTCCAACCCAAACCATTCTGGGATTTTGTGATATCAACAAGCATTAGAAAGGACCCTGTTAGGGGTCTTTTCTTAAATGCCACAAGTCCTGAGACAGAGGCAATGGTAGAGCTGTGCCTGTCCATGCACGAGACATCTTCTACTCCAACATTGCCCAAAGCCTCAAAGCTGGCCAGTGACAAACTGTGGCCTTTCACACCTGCTGCAGGTGAAGGTGGTGTCTCTCTGCTCCACCTGTGATGAAATAGGGTCAAACCATAGAATCACAGAACGTTCTGAGCTGGAAGAGACCCACAAGGATCATCCAAGTCCAGCTCCTGGACAGCTTCAAGAGTCCTGCAATGTACCTTAGAGCGTGGTCCAAAAACTTCTACAGCTCTGAGGTCTATGAGAGAAGCTCCTTACCAGAGTGCTGAAGGGGTTTAGATGGTCTGTCAAGCCACTTCCAAGTGTTAGGACTGGTATGTTTCATGTAGGTTCTCATCTTGTGATAAAAATTAGGTGAGAGAGTTGTTTATCTTGAGCTTCACAAGCATTTCCTTTCCCCAGGCTTCACGTTTGGGTGGTACCAGTTCAAGTTTTCCCAGACCGAATGCACTTCATTGTATGGTTTTGCTCTCAGAGTGGCATCCAGTTTAAAGTTGGGCTTGATGATCCTGGAGGCCTTTTAAGACTGGTTGGATTCTAAAAGTGCTCCTCAGATCTGGCAGGAGGGAGCAGAAGAAATGTGCAGGCCTGATGTCTCCCCCAGAACCCCATCGCCTCCCAAACTGTTTTTGCTGCACGCCAACACCTCACACCCAGCTTTTCCCTCCTGTTCCCTGCAGGTATATCCGAACTATGTACCTGGGCATCCAGAGCCAGAGGCGGAAGGAACACCAGCGGCGTTTCTACTGGGCTATGATGTACGAATATGCAGACGTAAACATGCTGCGCCTCCTGGAAACCTTCCTCGAGAGCGCCCCTCAACTGGTGCTACAGCTCTGCATAATGATCCAAAAGAACCGTGCAGAAACATTACCATGTAAGTGGCCCCCTCCTCCCCACCTTTCCCAGCCTCTCCCCTCTGATCCCAGTGCTCAGCAGCTGATGGATGTGTTGCTCACTTCCCACGGCCTGGCTGGGGGCTGCCACTTTTGGGACGAATCTCTGCTGTGTTTGCTGGGTGAAATTTCTGCTTGTTCCTCTGAGGAAAAAAAAAAAAAGGCAGCGTCAAGGAAAAGATGGGATTCGGCTCTTCCACGCCAAGTCCAGGCTAAAGGAACGATGGTGTTGTCAGGAGGAGGCAGGCAGGCTCTGCTGCTGTGGCACCGCTCGTTTGCTGCCTGGCACTGGGCAAACACGACCATTCCCTGCCTCAGTTTCCCTCCTTACATAAGTAGGGTGATAAAACTGGCCAGGTTTCAGTGTGTGTTGTTGGGACAAATGGTTCAATGCCTATGCAATGCTTAGATGGTGTCAAGTGTAAAAAAGAGGTTTTTTTAATAGCTAAATCATGTAGGACCTTTTCTGATGAGTGCCCAGGAATTAAGGTCTTGTCTTTGGTACCATGGTTCTCACCAAGGCCGGGAAACAGGAAGGGGAAGGCAGTGGAGGGGGCTGTGTAGGGACAGAGAGGTCGTGGAGGTTTAGTTGCAAAGGCAGACAAATGAGATGAGGCTTGGAAGACACCACAGGGAATATTTCTGCCAATTCTGGTGTCTGGGTGCCTGTCACTGCAGTGGTGTGCTGAGCATGGGGCATCTGTCCCAGCTGAGAGGGACATGGCTCTGTCCCAGCCCTGGCACGAGCAGCTCTCCCAGCCCACGGCCATGCTGGCAGCCTGGGGGTGACCAGCCTGAGGGACAGCTGTCCTTTCCAAGGGTTATTATTTGTTGGGTTATTCAGCCCCTGCTCAATGCACACACCAGGGGTGGCACAGCTTCCCAAAGACAGCCTGGCTGGGGCCTGTGATTTCTGAGGAGTTTTTGGAGCTGAGGTGAGGGCTGAAATTGGAATTCGCTTTGGGGTTTAATTTTGCTGGTTTTGCCAAGGTCACCACTATCTACAGCATCAGGAAGCCCAGCTGCTCTCCCTTTCCTCCATACTTCCAGCCTGTCCATCCCAGTTGTTTGTAGAGGCCTCCCTCCTCCTATTTATGCAGTCTTTTCCTGAAACCTCTCATCACAAGCTCTCCAGGCCTCCAAAGTGCTGACATGATGAATATGCCTTTCTACAACTCCTGCTAGAACGGCTCACATTTGCCAGCCCCCTTTCCCTGCTGCTTCCAACGTTATTAACCCGAGTGAAAATGCAGAAATCACAGCCCAGGAGGTTTGCCAGGGCGTTCTGCAGATTGTTGGGCTCGCCGCAGAAAGCGCCGGGTGAAGTTTGTTGGCCTCTGTTGTGCTGCGAGTCAGACAAGGCGGCAGAATAATCCCTCCAGGCTTTCGAATCCGTGGCTCTTCCACTTTGCCACTTTCAGGCACGGCTGCCTAATCCACTGAAAGAGCCGCATCATTTTTCCAGCATCCCTCTCCCCTCCCTTGCTCGGCTTTGCAGTTCCTCCGCTCCTCCAGCGCGCCGAGCCGGCTGCGCTCTCTTCCAAGGCAGCGCACGTCCCCGCCTGCCTCCCTGAGCCCTGGAGGGCTCTTTGCTTGCCACGCTCCGGCAGCCGAGCTCGCCGGGTCCCCAGTGCATCCTCTCCCTGCATCCCTCCTCGCCTGTGCCAGGGATGCGGGCGCTGATGGATGAGAGCAGGGGAGCTTGCTCAACTCTCCTTGACTCCGGTGCAAGGTTTCCTAGAGCTCCTCCACGCCCGCTCGGTGCTTCTCTCTTCCTCCTCCTCCTCCTCGCGGCCGGTCCATAATTATATAAAAGCAAATTAATTGCTGAGAGGAGCCGTTGTGAAAGGGAGCATCAAAGATTCTCCCTTCTAGCAGGCAGAAAGCAAAGGGAGATGGATACTGTTAGGAAGGCAGGGTGTTTAAAAATCGAATCAAGTCTCTCCTGGCTCGTCGAGTCTGTGGGAGCGCGGCTTATCACAGGAAGAGGCCGGTTCTGCCTTTAAACAGGGACAGAATCAGCTGCACCCCTGAGGGATGCACACTGGAAAAACCGGCCAGGTACAGCCCCTGCAGGTGTGTCCAGACTCCAGCTGCTTCCGTACATCCCCCTCAGACCCCTATGGATTCGTTTAGTGCCAGACAAGGTCAGTTCACTATTTCCTGTGGCACACATCCCTCCTCCAAACCCAGCCCTCCCTGCTCTTCAGATTGTAATGCCAAGCCCAGGCTCCACTTTTCCCCAAATAGGTCAACTTCTATTTAAGGAGCTTTTAAAAGGGAGTTATTGGAATGGCTATCAGGAGGTTTTGCTTTTGTCTCCTAATTCCTTGTTCAGAGAGCTGTTGAGGAACACTGGAGGTCTTTACTCAGACCCAGAGCATCTTCTCCAAAGCATTTCTTCCACCCAGCATGGTGGCAGAAAGGGCTGAACTTGGAAGGATGAGTGCAAAGGGATGCAGTCAGGATAATGCTTAGTTTCCTGGGTTTCAATCTGCTGGGTGGGTGGAAGAAAGAAAAACCTCATCATGCCTTGCAAGAGCTATTTGATCACGAGAGGTACCTGTGTCAAGGTTGGGTGGGACCTGTGCCTGTGGTTCCTTCAGGAAAGAATGGAGCAGTTTCACCCAAAGGTGAGAATGTCCAGCAGCAGAAGTGCTGGAGCTGGAATTTGAGGTCAACACCCAGCCTCAGTAAAGCTTGGGACAAGACCCCTGGGATTTCATGAGGGTCAGGATTCATTCCTTTATCACAGATCCCAGCTTAGCTGCCTTTGTCTGAGGCAGAACAGAGAAGAGCACTGAGAGAAGAGGTGAGAACTCTGTGCAGTCTATCAGATGGGCAGTGGAAGGTGCACGCTGACAGCCTCAGCTGGAATTCTTTGGTTGGTGGAGCAAATGGAACAACATCAGCTCCTGAATATCCATAGGGAAGGAGCTGGTGTTGGTAGGCAGGGCCTCTCTGAAGGATTCATCTGCCACAACCACAGCTGGCTGGGCCCAAAACAGAGTCAAGAGAAGGTCAGGGAAAAAGGATGGATCCAACACATGGATCAGCTCATGTCCAAAGCAGCTGAAGGAGGTGGGATGAGATGCTCAGCCTCCAGCAGCACCTTTCTCCAGGGAATCTGGACAGAAGCTGGGTGATGCATTTAGACCTGACCTTAGGGTTAGGCTGAAGGAGGGGATGGGATGCTGGAGAGGATGCAGCATTGTCCCTCAGTCGCCCTCACTGTGCCTGAGGTTTAGGAGAGGATCAAAGGGTGTCCAACCCTCAGGCTCTTGGACGACAATGGCCAGAGCAGTTCCCCTGATTTAAATCACATGTTTGCAGGGGAAAACGTAACATTATCAACAAAAAAAGCTCAGCAACGCAGATCCTCATTCCATAATCACTCCCAGCAGATAATCCACCTCACTCCTTGCAGAACAAACCACCCTTAACCCACTTCACCCCACAGAAGTGCTGCTTCCTCTGCCCTAAGTGGGAAGGAGCAGATCAAAACAGCTTAAAGGAGACACCCAACCTCTCGGCAGGCAGGGAGGTGAGAGGGATTCCAGTTTTTCTGGCATAAATCTCCTCTTAAAGAGGTTTGCTTTCATTTAGTTTTTTTTCACGTGGCTTCTGTAAGGCTTAATGAGATTTAGCAGAAGCTCCAACGTCCTTCCACTCATGTCATGAGTTCTTTATGCAACGATTTCTGCCTGCATGAGGCTGCAGTTTTCAGCACAGGGTCTGTCCCTCCAAAAAAAGCCACATCTCTCCTCGTATGCTGTGTCCACCTCCTTGATAACCCTGAAAGAGATTTGCATCATAAGCCTTCCTTTTGCAAAGTCCTGCTGGAATCTCTGGGATTTTGGGAGGTGTTTGCACTCTCCACAGCCCTCAAAAGTAGGTTGAAGCTGCTCATGTATTTAAGGAAAAGCAACATTAACTTTTGGGGTTTGGGGGGTCATTTTTTTTTTAAGCAGAGTAATACAAATGTGGCATTAAAATGGGTTTCAGATATCTGAGCTACAGATGTGTGCTGGCTGCAGAGTTATCCTGGTGGAGTTTGCAAATCATCTTTTCCCTCCCAAGCAAAGTCCTGTTTCTCTATCATGTTCTCCCTCTTCTGTACCATGTCTGGGGACCATTTATTATCATTTATGATCCCTTTTTTCAGGGGCAAACTAAAGATGATTTTCCCTGTCACTTTGTTTAGAAGATTCAGCTGGTTAACTGAGTTAGAAAGGGACCTCCAGCCTGTAGGTGTTCAAAAATGTGATTTTCAAATGACATCGACACTGGCCTGAACACAACTGAAGAGACTAATATCCCAATGTCTCCTATGAAAGTGGAGAAGAGACTCATGAGATGTGAAATTTCATCCTTTTCACCACTTGAAGGAGCACTAAAAGTTAGTGCAAGACCCTTCCTGCTGGCCTGGGCCAAGCAGGTGTGTCCAACGATGCTCAAACAGGGATCCAAACCCTCAAATCCAATCTCTGTGACCTCACAACACAAAATTGTCCCCATTTATGCAGAGTCCCATAACCTCATAAATAAACCAGGGTTCATTCTACGCAGGCACCAGATCCCATGGGGATCAGTGCAAAATTCAGTATGGCATCTGCAGATCCTGTGTGGGAAAGTCCCATTTCTCCAAAGCAGAAATCCTTTTCCAGACTAATGCGTTTTTCCTAAGATCCAGCAAGACAACTTCACTGTATGACTAGAGAAGTCTTTGCCTTATACAGTCCTCAGTAACAGGAGATGGGGTGAGGACGAGACCTACCAGAGTCACACTCTGGGCTTTGGCTCAGGTTCTGAGAGAGATCATGAGGAAAAAGAGATGCTAAAACTTTGCCCAAAGGCATATCTTCTTTTTTTCCTTTTTGCTCTTGTCATTCCTTGAGGAGTAAAAGAAATGGGAGACATCCATCACCCAGCCCTGGTTTCCTGTGACAAAAAAGGCACGAGCAGGAAAGCAGTTGCTCATTGCCATGTGGGAAAAGGACCCCACCAGCCCTGTGCTTACTGGGCAGGGAGGATCTGGGATAATGTGCCCTGAAAATTTGTCCTGACTCCACCAGAGTTTCCCTTTAAATGTTCACCAGCAGCCCAAGGAGGCCCAGATAGCTCTGAACTCATGAGCAGCTCGCCTGGGAGGCCGCTCATATGACTCCAGTGCTCTGCCAGACTGGGGCATATGGCTCGGTTCCTGCCTTCCCCTCCTTCCCACCAACGCCGGATGACAGGGAGCAATTTGGTGCCCTGCTGGAAACGAGCTGCTGGTCCCCGGCCAACTCCCAGCAGCATCAAAAAGCCATCTCCACAGTTGGCAGTGGCACTGAGGACGCCTTGCTCTGGCGTGCTGAGAGCAGGCCAAGCCTGAGGCACACTGGCATGGGACAGCTTGTCCCATCATCAGCCGTATTGTCCCAGCCCCGTGGGATCCAGGAGCCTTTGGAGCCAGGGACAGCTTTTTTTTTTTTTTTTCTCCTTTTTCCAATGGGATTTGGAGCCAGCCCAAAGAGAGGCGTCATCCCTTTGCCCATCCCCACCTGCAGCCTCTCTGTCCACCACCTTGCCATGTCTCTGGCTCTTATTTTTGGAGTGCTGCTAAAAGCCCGTCTGTTCCGTACCACGTGTCGCCGTCACACACAGGACACGGCACAGCCAGGAAAGATGAGTCACCATTCACGGGACAGCGCTGGCTGGGGGCCAGTGCTGCCAATTTTAGGCTTTGTCAGACTGTGGTAATCGCTGGGACAGGGTTACATCATCAGAGCACTACACCAGCATTAGCTCATGCTGTTCTCAGGAGCTGCGGGCCAGCCAGGAAACTGAGGCATGGAGAGAGCTTTGGGTTCTTGTCAAGCACATTCCAGGCAGGAAATTCAGACCTTTTTGGGAAATTCCATGCTGCAGGCTTTCTGGAGATACACCTCTCATGGGAGCTTTGGGATTAGAGGGTAGGAAAAGATGCTGTTGGTTAGTGAAATACATGGGAATTCAGTTCTTTTTAGCTTCAGGTTGCTCCTCTGTGGGGTTCTCATCAGGCATCTAGGACAGCACGGAAACAGGGATCACAAATCCTCTGGGATGTGCAAAAAACCATGGAGAAGATGTCCTGCTGGGCAGGGACTACTCTGTGCTTCTGCCCCTGATGGAGTTGGAGCTGTTCAGGTTCATGCAACTCAAAATCGCTGAGTTTTGAAGAAAAGAATTCTCTCACTTCAGAAACTATTAATTGTTTTTTAATCATTAGCTTGGGGTGACAGTTCTGAGTCTGGGCATGCAGCAGAATTACTGAGTCAGTGGAAATCTCCTGAAATTATTTTTGTCCTAAGTGGCATTTGACCAGCCTCTTGCTCTCAGTGCCCTCAGAATGTCCCTGTCTTCACACAGAGGGTCACTGAGAGGGGACGGCCACCAGGCACAGGAGCCCCTGTCTGATGTACATCAAGGTCCCAAAAATGTTTGCAAAATGTAAAAAGACCCAGGAGATAAACCAGGATGAGCATGACTTAATGTGTGGACGCCAAGTTCTGGCCTGCTACCCATCACTTAAGTCTTTGCAGAACGTATAAAACGTGGGAAGCAGAGGAAGAAAGAGTTTCCTGCTGTAATCCTTGGAAATCAGTGTCCCTGGTGCCTTCAGCTACCCCACTGCGAGACAGCACCAGCTGCACCACATCCGTTTTTGTCACTTTGTCACTCCCCCTCACAGGAATGCTCTGCCAGGCTCGCCTCATTGATGCCAGCCCTGTGTACTCTCCAGGAATGTTGAGATGCTCCTTCTTTTCCAGAGACCAGGCCCCTCCACTGGGATTATGCTGAGCCTGTTCCACCGAAGGCCCCGCACACAACATCAAAGGTTTATAAACCGTAAGGTTACAAAGTGTGCACTGCTGACACATCTCTAAACACACTGAATGAAGATCTCTTTCTCTGGCCAGTGAGCGTGATACAAACTGGGTCCCTTCCTCTTTCCCCTCAGCCAAAACCATTCCCAGAACTGGGATAAAGTTATTTCTCTCCTGGCCTGCAGGCTTTCTGTGTCCAGGCCAGGCCCTCTAGCAGAGGAGGTTTGCAGGGTCCCTGTTTGGTGCTGTCACAGACCCTTGGAAGCGTTGCCTCGATGTTGTCTCATCTCCAAGGAACTGCCCGTGGGAGATGTTTTTAGCAGGAAGTTCCTTCACGAAGCCCTGGCAGGAGATGTTGCTTTCCCAGTCTGGGGACAAGTCTGTTGGGTTTCATCCCTGCTGATAAATCAAAACACATCAGAACACGAGCACAGCCACCAGATCTTGTTCATCCTCTGCTTCAATTATCAGCACAGCCCTTGGCACATTTTTAGCTCCCGGCAGCCAGCACCAACCCAAACAATTCCCATGCTTGGCTCAGGTGATGGCAAAAACAATTCCCACCAAGTACTCTGGGCCGCCCTGTTTCAGAGGCTGGGACAGAACTTAGCAGTCAACAGAATTAGCCTTGGCTTAGTTGCTGACTTCTGGGCACAGGGTCCAAAGCTGCCCCAAATCTGTGCTAAGGAAAAAGGGATTCTCATGGTCACTCTCCAAAGCAGACAGCAGAACCCCTTGGGCTTTCCTTTCCAGCACTGAGGTGCTGCTCCCTGCTTTTTCAGAATATTTTAGCCCCCACTTTTAGCACCACATCCTTTCAACTTGTGGTAGGCAGATTTACACCCTTCCCAATGGCCGCGGTTCTCATCCAAATTAAAACAAACAAACAAACAAAAGGAATGGCAGCATAGAGGTGCTGTAACAGATGTCAAATTGCAGTGTTAAAATGCACATATATTGTACATGTTTGTGGAGTCCTGTTGTTTCAACCATCCCCATGCCAACCATCCCTACTCAGAACATAGAAATGGGCGGGAAAAGATTTTATTCTAAATGGAGCCATGTGTTGTTTTTCTTAGCAAAAGGGGTTTTTTTTCCCCATTTCAGTGCATTCCAGTAGTTCCTTAAGGTGTGTTTCTCTTCTAAGGGCTCCGAACAGTAGACTTCAAATATCATTAGGTTTGAAAAATCTCAGTGTAGGAAGCTCCTTCTGATATTTTCAGGATTCAAACTGGAAGCAGCACTGCTGGATTTGATACACTCAAAAATCTTAGCAAAGAATTGGCCACTAAAAGCTGTAACTAAAGTGCCCTTCACAAAGAACCATCTGTTGAATGTGCAGTATGATTTTTGCTCTGAGAATAACCCCTCTTGGATTTTGCCATCTTATTCTTACGAGTTAAAGTAATCACTTTTGGGGTGGGGTTTTTGTGCCTGTTGTTCTAGAAAGACTATTTTAGTTAGCAAAGGGACAAAAACTAAGTTCTCAACAGGAAATAGCAATGGGAGTTTCTGGAGATGGTTGTGTTCCTGTCAGGTTGAGCCAGGTTTGTGTGACTCTTCTTCCTTCTAACACTGCCTACAAAGAGGGATTTTGCTCTGCATGCACGGAGTTAAGTCCTGTCCTTGCTGGAGGTGTTGTCAGAACATCCTGGAGGAGCATTTCCAATGAAGCCTCTTGGGAGGAGCATCACATCCTCTCATCTGTGGCTGTTCACTTTTAGGGGCGCAGGTGGGGTTCTTTTTTCAGTGTCATTCTGAGACACCACTTAAAGGCTTCAGATTAACGGGGATTTAACTCAGAAGTCTTTATAATTACAGTGATGACTGTGCAGAGGGCACCTCGGCCTGAAAAGAGCGGCAATTCAGGCAGCTTTTGACAAAAATAGACACGAAGAGCAGTTCTCATGCTCTATTTCCAAACAAGCTAATCTGTGCCCGGGAAATCCTGGCTGCTGCTTTCCCAGCACATTTCTAATTCAGAATTAACCCAGGTGATTGGTGCCTGGAGGGATTTAGACCAAGCTCAGAGCAGACCATCTCTCCTTCATGTCTGTTAGAAGACAGAGATGCACACGGTGGTTGGTTCTGAGTATCTCTATCAAATTCGGTGCCATCCCTGCCCTCATGAGAGTCAGGGATTTGTGGGATTCATGATCTCTGAAGGATGCACTGGGAAAAGGTGAACTTGGATGTGGTGGAAAGATCCTAGAGAGATGTTGGCACTTAAGTCCTTGCTGCTGCAATGAGAGTCCACATGAACCCAAATTCAAGTGATAACAGCAGCTCTTCTAATTGGAAACACCATCCATGCAGCCCCACAATGACACTGAAAACACCATCAGTAAGATTAATTGGAATTCTGATTCCAAAAATCACAAAGGAAAGAACTGTTCTGCATGAATGCCCTCAAAGTAGCATCTGCTGAAGTGGGGGTTCTTCCAGTGAGAAAAAAATCTGCTTTTGTTGAAAGGAAAACAGTGAATTCTTTCCATTCCGTTTTCTTAACATTTAGGGGGAGCTTCAAAATGGAAGAGCCATTTCAAACTAAATAGTGTTGTGTTATAATTAATTTTATATCATTAGCGCCACACCAACAGGAACTCCAAAAGTAAGACTGTGTGTGTATCTCTGCTCCCTGATTGCCCCCAGCTTCTTTAGGACTGCGTCAAATCACCAAGATAACTCCAAATTCCTGAACAGAATTCTTAGACACCTGCCATGCACTGTTGCCCCTGAAAAGTGTGTTTGTGTGTTGTCATTTCCTTGAACTCCACCATCGGAGTTCCCTCAGAGGCTCTGGTGGCTGGATGGAGCTGTTTCAGAAGAGGCTGCTCTGCAGAAGGCAGGCTTTGTCTCTAGCTCCAGCAGTGGACTCACATTGACATTTTCCTCAGGCATCATTTTGGGAGCATAGCTGAGACCAGATTCCTGGAAGGATTACCCTATCCTGCTAAAATAACATTTTTTTTCTGGCAGAAAGCTGTCCCCACATCTGTATTACACTTTACCTAAGCTCTACCTGCCATGCCTGGACTCCCCAGAGCTGTCCAGACACTGCAGCCACCTGGACTGATTTACTCTGCCCAGCCTGGAAAATCTGATAATATGACAGGCTTCATCTCCAGGAGCTGAGGAGTTGAGCCAAAGGTCTTCCACATTATTTTTAACATGATGAAAGGGATTATACGAGCGTGGTTGTGATAAACAGAGGACTGTGATCAGATTTTTTCTATACCTGTAACGCAAACAGTGTTGGAACCCAAGCACTGGCACTCAGGTGATTGTGCTAAGTTGATCTCTGGCACAGTCTTGCCAGCCAGCCCTTTCCCAAAGCTTTCCCAGGCATGAGAAAACAAATTCGCACAGTCCAGGAAGCATTCCCATCAGGCAGATTGGATACAGCTCCTGAGGGAGTTTAATAGGTTGGGCATGGCATATTCTGCCAGCTGGGCTCAGGTCAACAAATAATCCTGTCTCTCATTTGGGGTTCAGATACCACCACCATGTTCTCTTCCTCTGTGTCCTTCTCCTCTCTGCTTGTTTTCATGAGCCAGTCTGTGGTGACAAATCACCACACAGGATCAAAGACCCCAGTCAGCCAAGTGAGGTGAGGTCTGTTTGTGGATCTGTGCCTGTACAGGGACTGAGATTTCCCCTAAGTGCTGCCAGAAATGTTCCAGCTCTGGAACAGGTGCCAGCAGCTTCTTTTCCTACATAAATAGGTAAAGCCTGAGATACCTGCAGTCAGCATGCTGGAAAAGGGGCAAGGCTGTTATGGGAAGCAAAATGTGGATTTTTCATGCAGACAAGGGCTGTGTATACACAGGCCTGTTGAGACCAGCCTTCTTCTCAATGGTGTAACAGAGGGATGTTGTCTTGCTTCTACCACTTGAGGATGTTGCTAACCCCATCTGGCTGTTCTAGGATGTCCTCTGACTGACCGTGGCAGATGGTCAGTCTTCTGACCTTCTCACATCAGGAGGGTGTTGGGGGCTTGTTTTGCCTGCTTGGCCTTCGGTGGTATAAATTCCTTGTGTTGTGTCACTTGAACATGCCCACATCATGCTGGGTCTGTCAACTTCTGCTCTGCAGCAGCCAGTGTGGGTTATTCTCCTCCTTTCTCCTCTCTTCACCTTGCTGAGATTCTGAGTTCCCTTCTGAGCTCTTGTGGGGAGTTGGTGGGTGCCAAATCAATGTTACCTACTATTCATCTTACCCAGTTCTTCTTTGGGTATTTCAGTTCAAACCCCATCCCTGGAACTGTTGAGGGCCAGGTTGGATGGGACCTGAGCAACCTGGGATAGTGGAAGATGTCCCTGCCCATGGCAGGGGGTTGGAACAAGATGAGCTTTAAGGTCCCTTCCCTCTCAAACCATTCCATGATTCACCAGGAAGAGTCAATGGAGAGACAGAGGCATTTCCAGACAACTCATCCCCTGTCTCAGGCAGCATTCCTGGGGTGAAATAAACGCTGAGGCATGTGATGCACGGGACATTTTCATACAGAGGGTTTTAAAACAGGGGGGAGGCTTTGCCAGTCCTGATGTGGTGGGTGATGGCCAACATTTCGAACGGGAGACTGACGCTCCACTGAGGTTATTCGAGGACAATCCCAAACAGAGGGTGGGTTATCCCATCTCTGCTTGGCCTGGGGTGTTCGTGCCTCCCACAGCAGGATCAGTGTCTGGCTCGCATCCAGGAGGAGATACAAGACTCGATGGCTGCAGGGTCAGAGCTGGTTTGGAGTGCCCGAGTTCACAGAGGACGTGAATAGGAGGAGACACGACAGCAGCAGCCGAGATAATGAGAGCACAGATCAGACGAGTGTGGCCGGTGCCCTCTTCCTGCAGCAGGGAGAAGGGGGCACTGGGGACAGCTGGAAGGCAGCAGGATGAAAGGGGAGGAAAGCAAGGCCCCTGGAAACACAATCCCTGGTGACCCCGTGGACGTTTCCTCAAGGCAGTGCTGAGGCGTGGGCTGGGGGAGGAACTAAGGAGGGATTCAGGGTTTCTGGGGTCACCAAGGACATCTCAATTTAGCAAAAGGAAAAGGGTTTAGGAAGCAACATTTCAGGACATGAGCCAGCTTTTAACTGTCGAGGGACAGGAGGGAAACTCTCCATGTGAGCGAGCTGTTCGGGAGTTGTCTTGGCGTGGATTTTCTCACGGTGAAAGGTTTGGGAACATGGATGTGCCTCTGGTCTAATGTGGAATAGGCCTCCTTGTGCCAGCTTGGACATGGATTACACTGTAAAAAAACTCAACATAAGCCTTGTGTGGGACTCCAGTGGGATTTTGTGGTGGAAGACTTTCTTGTTATCCAGACTTACTCGGGAATCTGTCCCTGAAGGGAGTTACCTCCCTTTGTTTTCTGCCTTTCCCAGTCACCAGCAGTTTTCTATTTCTTATGGAATGGTGATGCTGTGTCCAGGTGAGCTGGATCCTGGAGAATGAGGATGTGATACTCCTTAGAGGAGGGTCCCAGAGGAGCTCCCTAGCAAGGGAGCAGGTGCTGAGGGTGTGAAATTCACCCCTAGCCCCAAGATACCAAAATATTTTCAGAAAAGAGCAAAGGACAGGACAGTGCTGTGACAGCTCTCCCCAGTCTCCCCAGTGTCAAGCTCTGGATTTTCAGCCCTGATCATTCCAGCTCCTGGTAGAGCACAGAGGTGTCACATAAATGTGAGGAGGCCATTCCTGGGTCAGACTTTTGAATCCATGTTCACCATAGGTGGAATAATTCTCATCTGCCATACTGGACTGGTGGCACACTGGAGAAAATGTTTAAGGAAGTGTCCTGAAATCCAGTGAGGAAAATGAAAAAGGCAAAATGGTCTGTGCAGCCCTTCAGTATTTATATACTGGCAAGGTTCCATATTTTTCCATGTTCAAAGAGACAAATAACGAGGGAAAATGAAGGAAAAAACCACAAGTCATTCCTGCCTCTGATGGGGTAGAATAAAGAAAGATCAAACATCAAAATCCATCAGGAAACAATGAAAATTAGACCTGGGGTCTGATTCTGACCCCTTTTACTCTGACACAAACAAATTAAATCAGATTTAAAAATAAGGGGGAGTGACTTTCAGGCCCTGTTGTAACAAAAGCATGATCTGGCTTGATCTCTTTTGTGTATAAACGCATTTTCGCTCTGTGTGCATCAAAATGAAAGCCCGTTCCTCGTCTCCTACTGAGCTTCAGGGAGGAACGTGCCACCCAAAGGGGAAAACAGGATAACAGGGTTCACAGCACAGGGTCTGAGCAGCCAGCCAGGGATGGGGATCAACTGAAACATGGCACTTGGCATTAAGCAGGAGCTGCCTCTGCACAGGGGCTGAGGGAAGGTTTCGTGTCATGCTCAATATTTGCCGTCCCGCTCACCTGGGAGAAATGTTGGTATCTTCCCATTTTGTTTTAGTAGAGTCTTAAGGAGAATTAATGTCAAAAAAGAAATAGAGCGCTGTTTAGGCATCATTTTCAACCTTAAAGGGACAGGCACCACAGGAAATACTCAGGGAATGTGCTGCAGCAACTGCATCCAAATTACAGGCAGCCAAAAAGCTGCAGCTGGATTTGTGATGGAAACTGTACCTACCCCTAGATAAAAACCTCTCTCCTCAGCTGGACAACTCTGAGAGTAAGGCCAAAATGGGCATATTTTTCATTTTAAATCCTTATTTGTGTTTATGTGTGTGTGTGATTTTTCTATTAGATTGGCTGTAAAACCCTGCATAACTGCATAGCAGGAATAGGCCACATAGACAGGGATGGCTTTCCCTGCACTGTTTTTGTTCCTGGGCTTTAAAAGCAGCAATGGCAATTTAAGGGGAGTCATTGCTTTGATTCTTTCGTGTGGATGGGGTTTTTTCCAAAGAGCCTCATTACAAATCTGAGATGACCTTTTCTTTTTCTGGTACGTGGATAGGAACCAGAGGAGGAAAACAAAACCAGGATGAAATTCAGGGTGTCCCTGTGAGCTTCAGCAGCTTCCCTTGAACTCAGAGTGGTTCAGACTCCTCTCCTCTGGTATCAGATCACTGTCTGCACTATACTCAAGTCCACCCATGTTCTCATGATCCAAAGCAACAGCTCTTGTTTCCCTTTCTCAGAGAATCTATTCCTTGGTCTGACATTCTCAGAAATTTAACTTTTATACTCCTGCTTTATTTCCCAGTGCTTTCTCATCTTTCTGCACCATTTCCTGTTGCACAGCCTCTGTGCCACGAGTGTGCATCACTGAAGGAGGATCATGAGCTCCCCTGAGAAAGACAGAATTTATTTGAGTCTCACCTGGTGTCATTTGAAATGCCCTGAGTGCCTTCCCTTACTTCAGCTCCCAGCTCAGAAATGTTCTTGTCCTCTGTATGCAAGTTTGTCACATCTGCCAGCTCCACATGGAGGTCTGGAATATCCTAAAGCATCTCAAACATTGCTGGATTCCCACCTGCGATGGTTGCACTAAACCTTGATCCTCCTTTGAGGGAAGAGGCATCATTTAACCGTGGACACTCTGGGGTGAGTGTCTGCAGAAGGAGCTGAATCCTGTCTGAAATGCCTTGTCAAGCACACTGTGATGTGAAGGAGATCTATTCCCGGCTTTATCTTGGATTTTATACAGGATCTTGGGTAAATCCATCAAATCTTGGTGCTTCATCTGTCAAATGGGACATTATAGAACTCTACCTCCCTGTGCTGAATGCAGGTGAGCAGAGCACCGTGAGGACTTCAGGGCTCATTCCTAAAGGAATCTGGGGGAATATTTTTTGTGCTGTGTCATTCAAGACACAGGGATTGACTCCTTGGAGCTCACTTTGGCCTGTGAGTCACTCATGGCTTCCTAGGGCAGAGAGGTTTGAAGAGAATCCCAGTCCATCCCAGTCTGACTCATTATGGACAGGTGGGATACAGATCCCAGAGCTGCAGCCACAAGGAATCAGCCCCATAGGAGATGATTTCCTCCTGGCTTGAAAATGCCTACAGAGATGCTGGGGATGTTCTACTCCCAAGACTGAGAACAGAGTGGGAAGAGTGGGAGTGGGCTTTTTTTGAAGTGACTTCAGTGTTTACCCAACCCCATTCCTTTGATAAACAAACCTTGGAAGGGAGCTGAAACCTACTCGTGCTCCACGAAGGTGCGTCAGTCACCACGTGCAAGAGTCAGAATCAAAACAAAACAATTATTGCTCATGTGATCCAACTTTTCAGAACTTTTTGTTTTAGTTATAATTGAAGAGATCTCTACAGTTGCTTAGAAATAAGGTTTGGAGAAGGTGGGAGGAAAAACAGGGACAGTTTACTGCAGTTTGTGAGAATTGTAAATTGTATGAAGATGTCACAGGCTAGAAGTCACAGGGCAAGCTGGGAATGGGGAACTCGTGCTCAAGATACCAAAAGTGCTGTGTCATTTAGCGCTGTATGAAAGAGACAGGGAAAAACTTCTGTGGCAACACAGCAAGAAGTAAGAGTGATGTAAAAGTCTTTACATCACTCCATGGTTCCTGTTGACATCCACCTACAGATCTCCCCCGTTACACCCAGGTCCAGATCCTGCTCATCACCAGGGTGCCAAAATTCACATTCAACACAAGAGTTGTGAACTTTTAAACAACGGCAAAAATATGTCAAAATGTCCAGAGATCCTTCATTGCCTCCCTCAGATCTTGGTGCAGATGAAGAGACAATGAGCTGTTCTTTAACTCATGCTGCCTGACTGCTGGTGCTCGCACGTCCCCTGGCAAGGGATGGAGTCAGACACCTTGGGAGATGAGTCAACCCCTCCCTGTCCCACACACGGATCTCAGGACAGGCTGAATCACTTTCTGGGGGTGTCTGCCTCTCTCTGCTGGCTGGAGGAGATGTTCAGATGACAGTCAGCAGCCCGGGTGCCGTGCGAGTGACTCAACATGCACTCTGAGCCAGCTCTGTGCAATTTACAGCAAAGGCTGTGATTAGTGCAGGGTTCTGCCCTGAAAACATTAAGTAAAGCCTTTATGTGCAAACTGGGGGATTGTTTTGGGTGTATTTTATTCCTCTCTCTTTTCTAGAATAAATGAGCCCAACAGAAACATTTTTAAGCCAGGGTGACACATCTGTCTCCTGTGGGTTGGTGCTGCTTGAGTTTCCCTGTACAGGTACAGTTAATGCTGTTCAAGTTTCTAGTAAAACAGCACTAAAATAAGGCAATAAATGACATATTTTTTCCCTGCTAATCATGGAAAGTTTTAAAACTGAATAGCTAAGAGATAGTGCAACAAACAGTACTTATAACAAAACTTCATGATGTGACTCATCCTTCCAAAACTGTTATTAAAGTAACTCATCTTGTAGGTTAAAAATGAATCTAATCTACATCTCTTTGGGTATGAGGTTGTTCATATTTAGAAGTTTCCATCCGTTATGGGGAGAGACTGAGGAAGCTGGGCCTGGTTAGTCTGGAGAAGACTGAGAGGGCATCTCAATAATCCATATAAATACCTCCAAGGGGTGTCAGAGGATGGTGCCAGACTCTTTGCAGAGGTGCCCAGTGACAGAATGAGGAGCAGTGGCCATAAAATAAACCACAAGAAGTTCCACCTCAACATGAGAAAGAACTTTTTCACACTGAGAGCACTGGAACAACTGCCCAGGGAAGGTGTGGAGTTCCCTCTCTGGTGACATTCCAAACCCACCTGGAGGTGTTCCTATGCCACCTGCTCCAGGTGATCCTACCTTGACAGAGTGATTGGATGATCTCCAGGGCTTCCTTCCAACTCCAAGCATTCTGTGAGTCTGTGGTTGGAATCCCCAAGTCCTATGTGCAAGTGTTTCTTAGAGACGACTTAGAACCTAGGGGAAATTGTGATTTTCTTAAAGCTGGTGGCCTAAAGCTTCCCCCTTGAATAAGGCCGCTACTCTCACTGGTTTGTTGTTTGCTGTTTTTAAAAATTCAGTCTGAAATTTTAATGCACGTTTGAGCCCAAAGACAAGGGATTCAGAAGGAGACTCGAGAGGTGATGTAAAGGTGTAGTTTTGGTGGACTTTGCAGGCTGTGAGAACTCCAATGAGAGCAGAGCTGGAGTCTGTCTTCCTTCCTGGCCTCCTTCTCCATCATCTCTCCTCCAGACATGGATAGGTTAGAAGGGGAGAAATCTAACCCTGCCACACTGTGGTGTGGGCTCCTCGAAACCAAGATAATTTCTATAGAGTGAGGTCTGAGGAGCCAGTGGACCTTATTTGCATTCCCATAGAAGCCAGGTCCCTGTGGGCAGAGAGAAAAGAAAACAGGAGAAGAAGAAATGTAGGTTTTTCAGGCGTTTTAGCTTTTTAACTCTGAGCAGCTGCAGCAAGAGGTTCCTTGGATTTTCTTAAAGAAGTAAAAGCCAAATAAATCTGGACCTATCTCCCAGTTACACATCAGAGGTGGAGGGGCATTTCTTACTGTTTGGTTTGCTTGGAACCATTAGCTGTTTTCCTTTGGACTTTAAAGGCAATGGTCCCAGATAAATCTTTGGCTAAGGCCCAATCCAACCATAGCTACCAAATTATTGAGCTTCTCAAACGTGGATTTTGGTCCATAATCTTTTTCCTCACCTGCAGAACAGTTGTCCAGTGAGCAGCAGTGGGAGCAAAGGAATAAGATGGCAGCAGCTCTTTCTTTTCCCAGGAATCTCTCAATTAATTTTCTTGTGATAGTTTGCTCCATGAGTTGTTCAATCTACCCTCGTGATAATCAATGGAATTATATTTTCAAAAGCGTCCGAAGTGTGGTGGGGCCATTATTTTATCTTCTGGAGAAAATGAATTGTTTAAGTGTTGGTTGGGATGGAGAATAAGACCAGGCCCTTTTGGAATATTATGGGGTGTTCTGCCCTATCTCAGGGTGCAGGGGGATGTGTTGGGAGCTGAAGGTGACCTCGGTGCAGGCTGTGCTATCCCTGACATGACTGTGACTTGGATTTGTGCTCCAGCCAGGAGACAAGGCTGGAGATGAGCTACCTCCAGTATAGGTCTTGTGACCATCTTGGAAACAGGCCAGGGGATTTGCTGGAGTGATCAGATCCTTTGTTTTGGGACTCTTTTGAGGTTATTGATGAGTCTCGATGTTTCCTGGATTTATATGTTTATCTGCATGGGACAAAGAACCTGTTTTTTCCCAAAGACAAATGCAAACGGGGATTCCTGAGTAAGGCAGAATCAATGGGAACGTTGCTTAAATAAAAGTATTTTAGAATAAAAAAGAATCCATGCAGTTACAGGGAATACAGGTGTCCTGCTCTTGCCGTGGTGCATTCCAAGAGAGATTCCTCTCTCCAGAAAAGTAACTTTCACACTTGGGCTGCAGCATTTAGATGGGATCTGGATTTCCAGCTCTCAAATGTGGATCCAGCCAGGATGAGCACAGAGGCTGTTCCCTATCAGAACAGCTGGGGTGGGGTGGCCGATCCAGTGGCTCAGGAAGACAAGGACAAGGAGTCAGAGAACTCCTGAATACAGCACCATTTCCAATTCCCACACTGATATCTCTGTATTTCTCTCCTCCAGACTGTTAAGGACAACCTGACGTGAGTTGAACCTTCAGGCTCCTGAGCCTGCCCCAGATGCAATAATTTAGTGAGCAGATGATGTTTTCCACCAAAGCTCCTGTCTAACTCAGTGGATCTGTGTGTCTTCCGGCAGGTGTGTCCTCTGTGGCCTCCCTGATGTCCCTGGCTTGGGTGCTAGCCTCCTATCACAAGCTTCTTCGGGACTCTAGGGACGACAAGAAGAGTATGAGCTACAGAGGGGCCCTCATCCATGTCTTCTGGCGCCTCTTCACCATCTCATCCCGAGTTATTTCTTTTGCTCTCTTTGCTTCCATCTTCCAGCTCTACTTTGGGATCTTTGTAGTGGTCCATTGGTGTGCCATGGCTTTCTGGATCATCCATGGTGGGACAGATTTCTGCATGTCTAAGTGGGAGGAGATCCTCTTCAACATGGTGGTAGGGATTGTGTACATTTTCTGCTGGTTTAATGTCAAGGAAGGGCGGACTCGATACCGAATGTTTGCGTATTACACGGTGGTCCTGACGGAGAACGCTACCTTGACACTCCTTTGGTATTTTTACAGAGATCCTGACACCACTGACTTCTATGCCGTGCCAGCACTGTGTTGTGTCTTTCTTAGCTTTGCTGCTGGGATAGCTTTGATGCTGTTATATTATGGTGTGCTGCATCCCATGGGGCCAAGAGCTAAGATCTTTGCCAGCTCCTGTTGCGCCGAGCTGCTCTGGGGCATTCCTTTGCCCCCCGATGTTGAGCCCATGGCGCCCCAAACCCCTGGGTACCGGGGGGCCCAGGCTACGCCCACCAGAGCGGTCACGGAGCAACAGGAGGAAGTCACAGCTGACACTTGCTTGCCCGTTTTCCAGGTGAGAGCAATGGTACCATCTACTCCATCTGGGCGACCCTACCCCCCCGAGGGGCCTCTCATTAAGATTGACATCCCAAGAAAAAGATATCCTGCCTGGGATGCTCATTTTGTAGACAGGAGGTTGAGAAGAACTATCAACATCCTCCAATATGTCACCCCCACAGCTGTAGGTATTAGGTATAGAGATGGACCTCTCTTATATGAGTTGCTACAATATGAATCTTCACTTTAAAGCTCCTTAAAGCAAAAGTAAAAGAGGGGACCTTATTTTTGTTTACGGTAAACACAGATCATGAAACAAACACAAACCTTCAGATAAGCTTTCTTTCTGGTTGCTGTATGTATAAAAAAAAAAAAAAAAGATATTCTCTATGTTTTGTAAGTAAAAACAAAAAGAAAAACTTTTCTTTTGTTTTTTACACACAAGAAACAGTATTTCAACTTCCACACCTAGGATTCACAGGTGGAGAAGGAGGCATCTCCACATCAGTTTTATACCGTACACCAAGTGTAGAACATTATTTATGGGATTGGTGCTGATTGAAAAATAAAAAAAAAACAAACAAACAAACCTACAACTGCCTTATGCCCTTAGGTGCTGAGTTTCATTAAGTACTGTCACCTTTCTCATGCAAAACTCTTTGATGATTATATGCCAGGAAAAAAAAAAAGAAAAAAAAAAAAACCAAAAAAAAAACCAACCATTCAACTGAAATGCAAACCTTAAAAGTAAAAAAAAAAAAAATTAACAACAACAACAAAAATAGAGAAATGTATGAATGAAAAGCAAATCCTGTTGCTATTATTGGATTTAGCAGAAAAGACCCTCCAATTATCTATAGATAAGAAAGCAAAAATAAGAAAGCAAAGCCAAGACAACCCCAATGGAGTTTTTCCAACAGCTGAAAGACTAAATCAGGTCCGTAAGATAATTTGGCAAGGAATTTATAACACCATTGGGCCAATCCTTGACCAAGTTGTGTTATAAAGGTGATCCCGCCTTGGATCCGTTTTCCTCGTGGAAATGGTCCCTGTACAAAGGTGGGATTGTACCAGATCAGTGTGAAAATACAGGATCTGTTCTTGTTCCCAACAACTGCTCATGCTAAAGCCCCGCTGTCTCCAGTGGGGCAAATACCAACAGTCTGAGCACAGAATAAGGCCTGCCACCTTGATTTCTGGGGAACGAGAAATTATCGAAATTATAAACCAAAAACATGATCCGAAAGTACATTTCCACATATCTAATAATTATTTCAGTAATAATAAAACTCAGCATGGTAGCAAAAAGCGAGTCAATTTAAAGGCACAATACTTGATCAGTGACTGGCAAAATAATTTGACCTACTGTATCATTTTAAGGCTGTGAAAGGCATACATGTATTATTTGTAATCTCGTGTAAGACCTGTCATGTCTCATTCAGTGCGAGCCTTAAAGTGATTGTAAAGCATCCTTTGTTCCATTTTGGGGATTTTGGGGTTTTGATTTTTTGTTTTGTTTCTGTTTTGTTTTTAAGGAAAACAAAACATGAAAAGTCGGGATTAAAAAAAAACAAACACAAAACACAAAAACAAACAACAACAAAACAACCAACAAAACTTCTTCAAGCGGTAATAACCTGTAAAACTGACTCACGTCTCAAGATGATTTGGTGCTTTGTATTTTTGTTGATGTTGTTGTTGTGATTTAGCTGAGAAAATTCTTCGACTCGGTTACGTGTGGGGAACTGCTGATAAAAACTGTCTCGTGTCACCCTCTACTGTAAGTACATGGCGAGAAACAACAACCAGAGGAAATCCAAGAGCGTAGCGAGAGCGCCGTGGTTTAGCTTAGCCTTCCACCACCAGGAGATGCTGCCACCTCCAATGCTGGCAAAGCCCAGACGAGGGCTGTGGGGTTGTCTTGACATTTCCAAATAACCCACTTGGTGTCTGAACATTCTCATCTCTCTCGGATTCTGTTTCTGTGCTGGAATCTCTTGGGTTTTTTTCTTTTTGAAGTTAAATCACCGGGTTTGCATCTATCTGACACTCTTTTTCCGTTTCGAGAGTATTGCTCCTTTAAAGGAATATTCCCGTTTCAGGGCATCTTTTCAATCCCACCATCCCTCTACTTGGGAGGGGAAAAACAACAACAACAAAATGAGATATTTTTAAGTGAATGCTGTAGTATTTTCTGTGTGTAATTGCAATTTTTTATTCCAGAAATACTGTAACTGTCTAGGGTGCAAAACTCCCATGCTGACCTATTCTGAAGAGAAGATCAGCATGGGGGGGATATTTTTTAATTATGATTATGATTTTTTTTTTAATTTCAGGAATCAGTTGGTTTTTTTAATTATGATAGTATTTAAAGAAACTAGTACCAATTTTATATAACAGTTTAAAGAAGCTGAATGCTTTCTTCGCCTGAATATACCTGAAGAGAAACATTTTTTTCAATCAGTGATCCTTTGCAGTATTCTGAGAAAACGTTGGGGTTTCTTCAGTTGTTTCATTTTGTTTTGTAAAGGAAACTTTTACCTGGTGTCTGTCCCTTTCAAGGAGGGCAGGACTCCTTCACGCCAAACTATAGACACACGGCAAAGTTTATACAAAGCCAAATTGTCACTGGTACTGTAATTCCCAGTCAAACTCCATTTCAGGCAGATGTTTCTGGGCTCTGATTACAACTAATGTGATGGTCACATTTTCATGCAAAGGGAGGGATTTGGTCTTGTCATCCCCTATCTAACTCCCCAATCCCTTGTTTGCTGTGCACATAAATACATATATGTGTATATATATATACATGAACTGATATATATTTGTGAAAAGCTTTCATTTCCCTTCTCCATTGTCTGTACCCCACAGCCAGTCCCTTTGCAGGTGTCCTACTAACATTTCACCCCGTTTCTCCCCTGATCAGTGTGCTGTCTTCATAAAAAGAGGTAATTTGTGAAGTGAACTCGCTGTCCCCATCTACTGAGTCCTAAAAACATGGAGGTGCCCATCTTCCAGTGACAGGTCTGCATTTCTCCTTCCAGAACTTTCTTTTTACTTGCCTTTAATGTTAGTGTAGATTTATCTTGATCCAATTCCCCATGTAAAGGCTCCCCTTGGTCCTTGCATGAAGAGCTCTCCTCCCCACATCTGCATTCCCATGGCAAAAGCATGAGAAAGGAATGGACACCAAACAGCCCAGCTGTTCCTCAGGGACCATTTTTTCCAGGAGGTGGCATCTTTGTTTTCAAAAGAACCGTAAGAAGGTCCTGCTCCCCAAACTCGTCAACCTTGAGGTCTGGAGATGTGGTGCTGATCACTGACCCCATTGAACAGCCAGACCCTTCCTACCAGGACAGTGACAATGAGCCAAGGCACAGTCACCAGGTGCCAGGAGGAGGCAATCCTTCAGTGTTGCCTCTCATGAGCAACTCCAGCCTGCCTTCCCTCAGGAACGGGATCTTATTCCACACCACCACACCAACAGCCGTCGCCTCCGCCCCGTGCCAGGAGCGGAGGGGCAAAACCCTCTGGAAGTGTCCTTACTTCTCAATACAGTGCTAACTTCTCACAACCAAACCAGCTTAACCAAGGGCTTGACACATCCCTGTTCCAAAGTCCTCCTCCTTCCTGCCTCGTAGTGTGGATAACAACAAAGGCAGGTGCCTCCACTGCGAGTTGAGACTGCTTCATTACTTGCATAAACTTTCTGCCTCTGCTTCTCTTTTCTTTGGATAATATCCACTGGCATCTTCGCTTAGCAAAGGATTTCCACGGAAAGCCTGTGTCATCCCTGAAGAACTATTTCTTTTTTCCAGGACTTCATTACAGCCTTAACGTAAAGCACGTGCTCTGCCACTACTCCCAACGTGTTCCTGGTGGACATTTTGGGGTGGTGACCATTTCCTTTTGGGATTACCTGTGATCTTGTTGCCAAACAGCGCCTTTTGCCAAGCCAAAAGCTCGGGGTGGAAAACTACCCCTGCTCTCTATTGGTACTAATCCCAGTGCTGAATCTCGTCCTCTCCGCCTGTTTTATTTTTTCGCCCTTTGATTTTTTTTGTGTTCACTTTTGCAGGATGGTCCGTGACTTGTTTTGGTTTCACTTTGATTTTAACTCCTCAGCTTTTCCCTGGTATCTTTTTTATACCGTATCCCACCTTCTAGCCAGAAGATACTGCATGAAGAGCTTCTCAAACTGCCATGGAGAAGGTTGAGCCTGTATTTATTCACATCACAAGACAGGTGTGCAACCCCTCTGGCATATTGGTGCTGCTGGATTCACCCTGGGATCATCTAAACCAGCCAACTGTGCCATGCCAGGGCAATGCTGAGGCATGAGGGCTCCACCACCCCGACTGTTACTGTTCAGACCTTCCCTGGCATGGTTTTGATCCTCTCCAAGGAGCCCTGGGCTCAGGCACAGCTTGCCCAGGCTTTGGCACTGGCCAGAGACCATCCCCAGTTGGCAGTTTTGTTGCAGCTGCTCCATATCAGGGGTAGAAGATCTGAGGAGTCAGGATGGGGCCAGCACTACTCAGTTGGCTTCATGGCCAGAATGGATCCTGGAAGTGCTTCATTTCCTGATAAAGATGTAACTCCGTGCCACAGACAAGGATTCAGGATGTGGTGGAATACGTCAGCTCCGATCTGGCATTTTTCTGTTTTCTGCCTTATTCAATGGACAAGTTGTTTTTCAGTTCACTTTGTTCCTTTCACTGAGGTCGTTTTGCAAACAGCATCACTTTTATGGCTCGGATGTCAACCCATCCATCCCTCCATCCATGTCAGATGGATGGCATGTTTACTGTGATAATGTTACACATCCATAGGCAGCTAATTCAGAGACAGGAATCATTCACATCAGACCAAATCAGCAATGGAAGCACAGGAATTACAAGGTCCCTGCCCATGCCCTTGTCATGCTTTGCCACCCACATGAGGCATTTTTCATCTGCAGCAAATCCAACTTAAACTGCAGAAGAGGAGCCAATGGTGGATAATTGCCAGTGGAAAGTGCAAGTGGGACACCAGTTTCAAGTGTAAATATATATATTTTCAGTGTTTGGGATTGGAGCTAATTCTCTGCTTCACCCCGTCCTTTTGTGCACCTGCCAAAAATCAGCGGTCATTTGCATGTATTTTTATTTAAAGCTGACTGGATGAAACAGGGCAAAATTAATTCCAAGCTTTGGTGAATGGTCTGCTAAAACCTGGCTCACGTGAGGAGCACCGCTGTTGACTTTCAGAGTGCAATCACCCCGTGCTTTTCAGATATATTTTTGTACACACAAGATTCACTTCACAATTTATCCCACCCCTGGCCCCTGCATGTCACACTGTCACCTACACATCTGCAGCATGACTAAACCTCCTGAAGAAAATGTGGTCTGAGGTTAGTCCAGCATGATTTCATTGAAGCTCAGAGGTGCTTTGAAAAGGAAAACTTACTACTGTGCATTTGCAAAACCTTTTAGTGCCTGCTTGCTGGGCAGCTTGGGCAGGAGACAATTTGGAAGCTGCCGGAGTCAGTGGAAAATTGTGGAGACAGGCTTTCCTAGGATTTTTCCTTCTTTTACTGGGCTTGCTTTTCTCTGGATTCTGTTCATATCGAATGTGGTCCTGCAAAAGAAAACCCACCAGAAAACAAAAACCCAAATAACCATGACAAAATAAGGTCTATGCCAATCCCCACAGAAGCTGAGGTGGCTGATGTAGGACAGTAGGGATGATGTGAACTCTGCTGTGGACCCTTTGCTTGCTGGAGCTTGCATGCTGTTCTTTTGGCAGTTGTCTCAAGCCCTGGGGGCTTTGGGGATGGTGCTTTCCCAGGGTTATGATTGCTGGTTTTATTTTTCCTTGGAGCTCAGGTGTATTCTGGTGCAGAGAATCTCAGCCTGGTTTGAACGAGGAGATTTGAGGCTATCCCAAATAGACGTGGGCAAACCTTTCACTGTGTGCAGAACACATTTCCAGACCTTTGGGTACTGCTAGAGATTGTTGCAATCCACTTAATTCTCCATGAGCACATTCAGAATCGCTTCATTGTTCTGTTGTGTTTGAACTTGGGAATAATGGTGTGGTGACTCTTTCCTGTTGAGGTGTGATGTGAAGAAAGGGAGGAGCCTTCCTGCTGTGCTGGATATTGCCCATGTTCCACCCTTGTTCTTTACTTGAAGCTCAGACAGTGGGATAATGAGAAAAATGGGAAAATGGGATGATGGATCGCTGCATATGTTCCATTGGCTCTTTGCTGATGGGGAGGGAGGCAATTGGTGACAATTAAAATAAATCTGCATAAACCATCTGGACCTCATTGTATATTCAGACACGCACAGAACTCAATTGGAAAGTGACATTGTTGATAAAATAATGTGGATATAATTTCCTGTCATATATTAAAATCCTAAAAACCAAACCAAACAAAAACTAAGCCCTGCAAACAGAAAAAAAAACTATTTGAGAGCATAAACTGTCCTGTGCCCTCCCCATTCCTTTGGGACACATGCAGCAAGGCAACTGTTTGAAAGCCAGGCACTTTGTAATCTGTGGAGTTAATTGGATTTGTGCAATGCTGTGTTTGTCAGATGGTCTCTTACAGCGAGCGTAGAGAGTGGCCACGGTCTAAAAGTCATTGCAGATTTTTGGGTGACAGTACTCCTGGGTTTCGACCCCAGCTCTGCCACAATGTTGCTGTGTAACCTTGGGCAAGTGATTTAACCTTTCTGTGCCTACAGTTTACCCATCTGTACATGGGTATAATAATATTTACCTACCTCACAGGGGTGTTGTGAGGCTTAAGTTAATGCGTGTGAGAGGTGCTGGAACCGCACCGTGAAAATTTCATTCTTGCTGGGTTTGTGCTGTTCTGGGGGATGAGCAGTGAAGGGGTGGGTTACAACATGCAGAAGGAAAACCTGCTGGTGCGTGTGTTGAGAAAGTGATTTGAAGTCTTTTCTCTCCCCAAAAGCAAGGAATGGAGAAAATTGTTGTGCGCCAACTGAACAGCCTTGCTTTTCTGGTCAAATGTAACAGCACTATTTGCAATATTATTTTCTTACACAACAGGTGACCTTTCCCTTTTCCTTGCTGTTTCTGAAAACTTGAAACTAAAGATAACAAATGTATTTCTGAACCGAACAGATTACTGATGAATACTTGAATTTCTTTAAAAGTTGCTCTCATCAGCCACGGTTAAATGTGCACTAATATTTCAGTCATCAGCTTCCATCTGAATACAGTGAAAAATTTGCTCACGCTGTTTTGGAATAGCCTGGACCTTATTTGGGAGGCTGGTATTACTGAGGACTCTTGTAGGCATGGGAAAACTAGTGTCTCAACTGATAAACACGTGAAAAAATAGCTTTTCTTTCTTTCTGTTTTTGCCTGTTAAGTTCCTTGACTGCCTAAGACAGCACAATAATTGCAGTTTACTTGGTTGTACAGTAGCTTTTTTTTTTTGGTTTTTGAACTGTTTCCTTACGCAAAGGGCGAAGGTGGGATGTGAAAGGATAAAATAGACCCAATGCTGCTCCCGTGCAACTCTTCCCGAAGTCCCTGCTTTCCTGGAGACAAAACCTGTGCCACATCTAGAGAGACCAGACCAGGCTGCCTTCACCGTCCTGCCACAGGCAAAACTTCCCTTGCCACCTGTGGGAGTTCTGGCTGTTGGTTCCATGTCCATCGAGGTGGATTCATCCCTGGTTGAGCTACAAGCCACTCAGGTGAAAGCTGGGATAACTTTCTTTAGAACGAGGGAAGGGATCCAGTTCATTGCTCCAAATGTCACCACTGGTCAGATCATTCAGAAGGGAAAAACATGTGATAGAAAGCCTGGGGTTTAGGGGGTTTTTTGTGTTTTTGTTGTCTAAGTGTCCTGACCATGATATGATGTCTCTTGTGGGAATGCAATGCCAGGCAGGACTCCCTGCTCCCTTTTAGAGAAGATTTGTGAAGTCTGCTCACACACTCTTTACTCAGGCAAAACTCCTGGGTTTTGTTGTTGGGTCTCCTTTTCTCTCCTGAGTAAGGACTGTGGAGTCTGGTCTCTTGGGGATCACTGGGAGGTGTTTCAGGTGTCTGTTGTCATCTCTAGACTTGCCTTGCATGAAGCAAGAAGGAAGCTCTGGCTTTGTCTGCCACGTACCTTCCCTGCCCCTTCTCTGTATCCACCATGGAGAGGGAGTTCAGAATCTTCTGGCTACAGGGGCCAGGCTCTTCCACCCGAATTTCCAGGCAGCTGCACATCTTCCTGCTGGGGCAGAGCAAATTTAGAAGCCCCACTCCTGCAGATGGGCTGTGGCTCATCCGCATCGGCTTTGGGTCTGCTCCTTCCCCGTCCTTCTCCCCAGCTGTTTCTTTGCCCTGTTTTAAGCACTCAGCTTGGTGCTTCTGGGTTCTTTTTACTGCTTCTGTTCCAATAATAATAATAATAATAATTTTAAAAAAAGATTGAAGTTGGGAAAAAAACAGCAATGTAACTCCTTCGGTGCTATGCTAACTGCTTTGTTTGACCCAACCAAATGCTGGCCAACTAACGGATATTCCCTCTTTGTCCTAAAAAGCACCACATATCTGTGTCTTGAACAGGGATGGACTGAGAGGGCTGAGAGAGGGCAAGTGTGGTTTTGAAAGCAATTAAAGTCTCATGTGTATCTGGCAGAGCAAAAAGATGTAGGTGCAGACTGCTTTCAAAATTTCTTGTCGCCCACCTCGTGGAATTAAATAGGTTGCAGCCTATAAGGTATTGAGGGCATTATATATATATATATATATATAT
>WEKY01054344.1:93958-130196 GCA_013390045.1 Picathartes gymnocephalus
TATATATATATTAAAAAAAAAGTCATAAAGTTAACTTTATTGATAAATCACCCTTTAACTGTCCTGAAATTGTGCCGTTTAACAGGGAAACCACCTGGCTGTGCTTGCACCCAGTTGTTTTGGGATGACCCACTTCAGCAGAGAGACTAAAAAAGCAGGAAGAGAGAGAATTCCTCCTACTATATATTAAGCCTGAAGTGAAGTGGGTGCCTATGAATTTCCAGGATTAAAGGGACTAATCAACATGTATGTCTGAGTCTATATCCCCAGTCCCATGGAAATATAGGTGAGCATACATGCCATGTTACTGCAGCAGTATATATGTTTTAATATATATGAACACCTTGTGAATTCCAAAGGGCTTTTCTGAGACGAGGAAGGTCGTTCCTGGTGAGAGGTGCTAGCAATTTGGGATTTGCAAGCAGGGTTGAAATAAACATTCCTTGTAGGGGCTATTTTTTTTTATTTTTTTTATTTTTTTTAATTAAAAGACTATCAGAAGCTTAAGGTCCAGAGGAAATGCTCTCTCACCTGATCTTCCACTTCTTAAGAAATTTGGAAGCCAAAATCAGACCAAATATGAGGGCCAAACTCAGCATCAGGATAAATCAGTAGAGTTCCACTGATGGCCAGGTGCCTCCTTACACTATCTATGCTAAAAATAGTCATTTTTACTGGTGTTGGGGACCCCAAATAGGGCCCTATTGGTCTTTTTCTTCACCTGTGACAACAGATTTCATTATTGAGCTTGTAGAGTTTGTCAAAATCCAGGCAAATCTTGGGTAAAAGCAGGAGTGTATTTCCAAGAGGAGCCATCTGAGTGCAGCCTACCCCTGATCTCTGTGGGGGCTTTGCAGTCCCTGGCTTTAGCTGAGGAAGAGACGGTGTCTCCTTTCACCAGTATCAGCACTGCAATGAGAACAGCCCTGTCAACACACGCAGCAAACGGGGCCCTCCTTTGCAGGGAGCAATCCCTCCAAATCTGATTTTCAAGCCCTTAAAATTCAAATGCCAAATGCCACTCGAAGGGAATGATTATTGTTTTGCCTCCAGATGTCATTCCCGTTCATCAGTCACAAGGACAAGCAGCTCATATTTTCCTTTCTAGCTGTATTTACCAATAAAACTCTCTGCCAGTGCCAGAACCTCCCCCCCTCAGCCCCAGCTGAACGCCACCTGCACGCCGCCCCCGCCTTTCCTCCCCTTCTTCCACTCTAAAAGCAAACACAGTTCCTTCCTAACTAGGGAAGATCCAGGACAAATGCCAGCTGATTACACCTGCAATCTGTTCTCTTGAGGGGTTGCTTTCAGTTTCTGAGGGCACGCGAGTACACACAGGGACACACACCCGCAGGAATTTCAGTGGCCTGAAGCTGAAGCCTCTTGACTTCAGCTGGGTGATTCTTAGGGTTGTCCCATGTGGAGCCAGGAGTTGGACTTCTATGATCCTTGTGGGTCCCTTCCAGCTCAAGATATTCTGTGATTCTATGAGCTGACACTGTGGGAGAAGCTAGAGACCAGGTGTTCCCCAAGCAACCCCCTCAGATTACTTCAACTTCTCACCATTCCCATATAATCTGTTCTTTTCAATAACTACTGAATCATGTTATGTTCCCAATTTTGTTGTGTATCAGCCAACAAATTCATGATGGATAAGTATTAGGGAAAGTGGACTGGTTTGCACTTATCCACAGGCTTCCCAGAATTACTCAAGCAATTAAACAAGCCTTAAATTCGATGTAATTACAGTCATTTGGAGGAGAGCTGTGATGTGTGTTTTCTGAAGGAGGGTCTAAATAGGTATCACAGACAAATCCCTTTGTCTCACATCTTTTCTGTATAGGCAGAGTGAGTGGGAAGAAATTTTACCTTGAACATCAAACTTTTCCCTTAGGTGCAAGGTGTGCCCCCTCCCAAAATGGATCTAAAAGTTGAGGGGCTTTTTTTGTGGAAAATATTTCCCTATCAGAAAAAAACAATGGTTTTGGTTACTGTTTCTGCTCTGCAAACTTTTACCATTCCAGCCTTTTGTTCCAATGAGGAATGGGAATTAGTTTTATAAGTGTTTTATTTACTCAGGGAAGGACTATTTCACATCTTGGTCTGGTGACTCCTGTCACTGGGCCAAGTTCAGACCATTCCACTAAAGCTGATGTGGCCACCCAGTAAGAAACCAATCTGAGATAACCAATGGGGCGAGGTTCTTGTTGCCTGGTTTTGTGTGTGTTCCTTGTTCCAGACTAACAGGGATGTGCTTTGGAATCTGGCACCATGCTCCGTGGTGGAGCTATTCCCCTAAAACCAGGATTATCACAGGAAGGCTCTGTATTTTGGAGGCTTTGAATTACTTTGTGATTGCAAGGAAATGTCATTCCTGTGGTGTGAATATTTTTGGATTTATTTTGAAAATCATGGTGCCTGAAGATCCACGTTCTTTCTCCATCTCTGCCATGGGCTGTTGGTTGGTGAAGCCAAGGGGATTTTAGGGTTGTGTCTGCTGGCAGGTGTCAGATGTTCCCTTAGTGCCATTGGCCTGTTTTCCAGGGCATGCGATATGGGAATGGTCAGTCTGTTGCCACCTCCATCCCTGGATCTCTGCCATGCTTACCCCAGGTGTTGCAATGTTCATTTAAAGCTCTTTCTCAATCCTACTTCTTGCAAAGCTTTTCCAACTGAAAGGAATCCTAAGAGTCCATTGAAAACTCTCAAATGAGCTGTCATCCCAGGAGAGTTTTTGATTAGTGAATTTTGATACTACCGGAAAATTGGCACAGCCACAGAGAATAGCACAATTTAAATACTTCTATTGCAGAAGTGCCACTTTTCCCATAAACATTGAAATTCAACTAATCACTACTGGAACTTGTTAACACTCTACACCTGGAGAACACTCTTGCACTTGATTCCTCAGATAAACCTTATTCAAGGAGAACAAATTCCACAATCACTACGAAGTGGTAAAAATAAGTTGTTAGAGCTTAACCTGGGGGTTTTAGGGTTTTTTTGCTCCATATTTCATCTGTAAACTGGGAGCAGCAAAGGCTCCCTCACAAGGGTGATGGGAGGATTATTTAGACAATGTTGGTGATGTGCTTCCAGACCTTAACATTAAAAGTGCTGTGGGACCATGGTGGTGGTGGGCAGAGCAGGATAAATCCGTCATGTCACCTTCCCCCACAGCCACAAGCAGGCAGGTTGATCTGAAATGTCACAATAAGATTTTGGGAAGTGTTTTTCTCCTTCCCCTGAAATGTCTCATACTCCCTATGGAAAGCATTTGGAGAAGTCAACTGAGAAACCAAGGATTTAGCACAGTCCTGTTGGGCCATGGAGTTGTTGACAGCAGAGATGGAAAGAGCACGTGGGTCCTCAGGTGCATTCCCCAGAGTTCATGCCACAGGCATCCCTGTGTCTTATTCTCCCACCCTAAATCCTGTCTGGCTGAAAAAATTCCAAAGAATTCTGTTTACCCCAAACCCTCTCGATCAGGTGCATCAGGCAGGAATAATGGCCTAAGCTTTCCAAGTAAATAGTACATTTTTTGTTAACCAAGCTTGAAACTTAGTCATGCCCATGCCTTGAATTTGCCTTAGAAACCAAACTCAGCCCATTCTGAACCCAGGTCCTTCATCTGAAGTTGTCCTTCCAGTGCCATTCTGACTCAGCGTGGCTTGCAGGTGAAAATACCCATCCGTCCAAGCTAGGATTAAGGATTTCCAGTTCTTCTGGAAGAGGTTGGCTCCTTCCTAGGTCATTTCTGCACCTGAGCCAGCCTTCCAGGGATTCTAGAAAGACTGGGATACAAATTAGACACCCAAAAGTCAATCTGAATGAACAAGGAAAACCACATCAAGTCCTGCTGCAGGCAACTCCATTTGTCCCCCACAGTGGTGTACCAACACCATTCCTGGCTTCTGCCAGCAAGCCACACACACGGTGCTTGGGTGACACAGGGCTGTCACCAACCCCTGCTCTCATCTGGCCAGAAGAGGCCGGGGGCAGTCCTGCCCCTCCTCTACGTCCAGCGAGCAAATTTCCGCCAAACTCGTCGGCGTTGTCCCTGACTCGGTGCGATGCCGCCGACAGTGGGGACAGGCTGCTTGTCAGCAGCTGTCAGGAGAGCTCGGGATTTTCAGATGGGATGGGCTGACAGGTGTCAACACGATGCAAAACCTGTGCTCTTAACTCGGCATAGAGTGCCTGCGAGTCTCTTCTTTTTCTTTTTTGATCAGCAAGCAATGACCTTATGCACGGGGAGCCCGTTGGTGATGGGCAGTGTCTGCAGCAACTTTCATTTCGCAGGAGGGCTCTGAGGATGCGCTCTGGCTTATTCCCAGCTCTTCCTCTACTTTTTACATCTTGGAGGGCAACGTGCTTGAGCATGAGTTTATGAACAGAAGAAACAGAGCAAGAACCAACACAAAAGTTTAGCGCAGTGGAAACGTTGATTGAGTAAGGAGGGAATGAGAAGCACAGGCTAAGACCTCAGAAAACCAGACGGGTGTGGGTTTCATCTCTGCCTCAGCCTGGCAGGGCTTCTGCCAACCCATCAAAATTGTTGGCTGTGTCCAGGACAATTTATTCTCTGGGCTCCTGGGGAGTGACAGATTGAGATATTCAGGGCAGGGCTCTGCAGAGGGATGAGATCAGACTCTCTGAGCGCCTTCAACTTCCCCTGGTTTAGTGGGAGCTGAAGGCATCCAGCACACCCCGTGGGAGGCAGCCCACGGCAGACTGTGCCCTCTTTGTGTTAGATTATTCCTTGAGCACTCACAGTTCCGTCCTACTTTTCTTCCATTGGTGCAGGTGTGTTGCACACAGCACAAAGAGGCCGTTTGAATTTAGGAAAGCTGTTAAAAAGTGTCCAAAGTGCTACATAAGAGCTCGCAAAATCAACGTGCTCCTTGAAGGACCAAACTCTGGTCTCAATTTCACCATCAGCCACCCTGCGTAAACCCCAGTACTTTCTTCTGGGAAAACCCTGTTTTTTCTGCCATCAGCAAGGCCAGAATTCTGCCTGGCCCCACCTGCCTTCATTAACTCCACCAAGATCTTTATTTTTGTTGATGATGGCTATGTTAGGGCAGCAACATTTCAACTCTCAAAGCCTCGTGGTGCCTTTTCTTGTGGTGCTCACCCTTCACAGGACTTCAGTCAAGGCAACCACTTGCATCCAGCAGCAACGCCAGTACTTTTCCTCTGTATTAGGTGCCAGTGCAGTAACAGACTTTAATGTACACTTATATAAATATAGATAGATAGATAGATAGATTGCTATAGTTATAATTATATATATATAATTGAGGTTCTGATGCCACTGTCTGGGGAATGAAGCATTCCTCTGCAGGATTAACACTGCTCAAGTGAAACCAACAGCTCAACGTCCTGTAAAGCGTTACAACCTTGGCAAGGAGCTTCTCTTTCCCACGTTGTTTTTTTTTAACAGCTTCCTTCTCCCCTCCCAACTCCAAGAAACACTCTCAGTGAAAGATGCTGTTGCACATCACAGAAATATCTCAGAATTTCTCCAAATCTCCCCAGCTGATGCCACCAGGCCACATCTTCCTCCTAATGTGGCATGGGGAGGTCTCCCTTTGCCATGGAAGGAGGACGATGGGGTCAGTGGGGCGGCATCCTTGCCTTTCCTTTGCACCTTGTGGCAAGTGGTGTTATTCCTCCCACCCTGACCAAAACCATCTGCTGTCAAGCCTCTCCATCTCAGCTGTCCCAGCAATTTGGTGCATTTTTTTTCCTCTTTGGATGCTCAGTTTTCCGTGCTGCTCCGAGCGAGCCGCTGCCCCAGCCTTCACTGGCAGGCGGGAGGGAAGCTGGTGAAGGCTTTGCTCACACGAGCAGCTCTGCCTGACTTCAGAGGGGAGAGGTTTTTTGTCAAAGGACTGCTGGGTTGGGTCAATCATCCCCTTATTGTTACCTTTGAAGTATTGCTGAAACTAGAGAGAGGTGATAGAACAGATGTGGAGTGAAGGTATTTTTTTTTTTTCCTAAAGGGAACAACACCAATAATACTGTAAAAGGTGCTAGAATCAAACCTCATTTTATATACTTTGGTTCTTAGAGATAAAAAAAATAATAAAACACACAGTATTCTTCCTGTGCAGCCTTACTGTAGATTGTTATAACCAACTCATTATCCAAAAGACAAAAAAAAAAAGTGAAAAGGTTAAAAAAGGACAAAAATGAAGTGATCCTGTATAAAGTGTAACAAACATGACTTTCCTATATAAATGTAAATGATCAGACATATATTAAAATGCACTTGAGACAGGCAGCAAGTGTGAAAATCTTTTGAAGTATCTTTTTTAATGTACAACACCTGTCTTTTTTCATTTGGCTGGTGCAAGACGGAATGTGCCAAGTTGCTTTTATTTCCTTTTCATTCAGTTTGTGATTTTTGGGAAAAGGACAGAGGGTTGGAAAGAGGGTAGGAGGTTTAGCTGGGACAGAAACCTGGAATATTCATCTCAATTTTATTTGTTTTGTTTTGTTTCATCCTTAGTTTACAATATTGGTGGCGGTGTTTGGCCTCACACCTCATTTCTCAAATGCTTTTGAAAGCTTTGCTGCCTGCCCCAGGTGCTGAGCATAACTCTTACCTCAAGAACACTTATTAAAAAAAAGAAAAAGTCAATTGTTTTTTCCCATCTCTGGAAAATTAATGTAAACAAGTAACAAAAACAATAGAAAAAACATTTTAAAAAAGCAAACAACCAGCAGAGAATGAAGGAATGAAAATTAAAAAGAGAAAGAAGTCAAAGCAGAGGTTTGGTGATCCAACCGAGCCATTCTGGTGCTTTTCCCCTTTTTGTGTTGCTGATGATCAAAATTACATGAGATGGGCTTAGACAAGTCTGTGGTTTTAGGATGTAGCAAAAAATGTATTTAAAAGGAATACAAATTTGCATGGAAAAAACTCTGATGGAACCTTTAAAGAATGGCTGTTTCAGTGTCAGACGTTTAATGTTAGCATGTGTGTGTGCTGTAAATACCTTTTCATGTGTGACATGTACAGTTGACTGAGGAAAAAAAAAGTATGGAACCGAAAAAAAACGAATAATAATCAAATGCTATTTTATCAGATGATGCACTTTTTCACCTTGATGAGAAGCCACTGTTCACAACTATGCAATCTTCCAGTTTCTCTCTCTATCTCCTCTCTCCAACCTCAAATTTCCCAACTATTTTCCATAACCTAAACCGTTTTTGATTTTGTACAAAGAAACACAAGAAGTTCCAAACTCTGGTTCAAGGTGAGAGTGCTACTGTGACTTTTCTCAAACAATAAGAGCTAACAAACAGACAAACAAAAGGGGTTTGGTTTTGTTTTTAAGAAAAAGGAGGTTTGGACATGACCCTCTTTATGTTCTCTAAGTGAATTGATGTTTTCTACATGTGCCAGGCTTCTGTTGACTGTTCTTTGGGTTTAGTTTTCTTTCTTGATTCATTTCTCTCTCTCGGGTTTTAGAATTTTTTTTTTTTTTGATTCCTTATGTTTTTTGGTTTTTGGGTTTTTTTATTTCTGGTTTTGTATTGTAGGTATTGGGGATGTGAAGATGAAGGTGAAATTTGGCTTAACTCCAAGTGTTTTAGTACATGTGTGTGCTATATGTACATAGTTTTCTACATAGAAAATTTTACGCGCTTTTTAACGCACTTTACGACTTGTATGTACAAAGTTGTCTATATAGAAAATGTAGTGAGTGTCCCCCAAGCCTCAAAGAAGAGCCTTTTGATTCCATGACTTAAGAGGAGTTCAGGTGTTTCAAGTATCTCACGTGTGTGTGTGTGTGTGTGTGTGTGTGTATTATATACTATATTATATATTATAGAAATATATAATAGCCTATGTCCACATGAGGGTGTGTATAATATAGACACACATCCAAACCCAGGATCGTGCCCATCACCACCATCCAAATAGAGGTTTTGTAGTTCTTTAAGCTGTAATAAATAGCCTGGCTCTACTGGGTAAAATTCCCCCTGTCCGTGGGTGAAAGGTAGAAAATTGCCCCATTATTCACAGTGCATATCCCTGAGGGGGGATTCAGTCTTTATAACTTTTCTTTCCCCACCCCAGTTCACCTCGGAGAGAGCGTTGGTGAGGAAACAAGGTCATCCAGTGATGAGCTCAGGAAACCACGCGGCCACCAGAGGTGGCTGTCCTGTCCCCTGCCCACCATGGGCTCCCCTGCGGCTTCGAGCACGTCGCTCCCAGCTCTCTGTGCCTGTCACACGGGGGTTGCCAATGCTGGCCAAGCCTTCAAGCACTTTGCACTCGTGGTCCTCCTCGGCACATCCCGCGGGGTCCCTGTCCGTGCCGACGGGAGGAGATTTGGGCCAGTTTACGGTGAGTTCTTCACCAACCTGCCCCTTGTCCTCCAGCTCTCTTCTGTTCAGGAAGCTCACTTCTGCTTCCTTTGACCTTCATCACCTCACTTTTATCTTCCTGCTGTGCTTCTCCTTCCTTCCACTTCTACTCAAGGCTTCCCTGTCCTTGGGAGCCATGGCCCACCATGATGACACTCTTCAAATCCCTTTATCGGACTCTCCTCAGCCGCAGCTTAACCAAGGGCAAAATCCTGGATTGCTGCTGTCCACCCATTCTTATCCCATATACTGCACACAGACCCCATGGTCTGGATCCTTATGGATGCCATCCAGCTTGAGATATTCTGTGGTTCACTGATTCTGTGACCTTGAGTTTCTTGGGGTGGGAGAGATACAACCCCATTTCTGACTCATTGGACATCTCATTTAGTGAAGCTCTTCCAAGTGACCCAGGAACAGCTGCGGACACAGAAAGGGCCCTTTCTGAAGCCAATAAAAAAGGGAAGGATGAAGGGAACAGATTTATGACTTCTCTTCCGTGTATCAGTGGGAACAGAAGTGTCCACTTTATTCTGTGGTACCATGGGTGCTTCTTCCAGCCAATGTTTTTGCATTTGGATCCTCACCAAGAACTTCCTGCTCAAGTTACAGCCACATTTACCTGAAAACCACCATAGTGGAAAAGCTGGATGCCGGCATCTGAAGTCTCTGTTAATGATTATTAATGATTAATTTCATGATTAATCAGTTTTTTCCAAAGAGAGTATTTTCCCCCTGGCTCACTTTAAGTTAGAATTTCTGCCCCTGAAAATGCAGTGCTGAGAGGCCAAGTGGAGTCATCCTCTGCCCCAGTTTCTGCTAAAGTTTTAAGGACAAAAAATTAGGATACTTTCCTAATTACTAAATTCAGTGAGCAGAGGAACCTAGAAGGCAAGTTTGACTCAATCTGTAATCCTGCAGCTAAAATCTTTTAAGTTCATACACTCCTGTTCTTAAAGGAAGTAACTTGCAAAGGCTGCTTGTTCCATGACTCACCAAGAAAATCTGTTGGGGGAAGAAATGTATGGAAGATGCTTGGCAGTACATTTTTCCTTTCTGTGTTACCCAGCCCCTTCAAAGCAAAGCAAGACACCCTTTAGAGGCACAATAAAAGCAGAATTTTGTTTCAGTTCCAAATGGCTATTTTGGTGACATGAAATCCCAAATCTTTAGCAGTGTCTTTGGGAAAGAACAGGAGAAATTCACTTTGTGGACAAGTATAAAGCCACTTCCAGCTTCCAGAGCCTAAGACAGGGTGTATTTTTTGACACATTCCACCAGGTAAGGCTTTATGAGCGTGGGGTCCAATCCTCTAATGTAGCTAGAAGATCTGGGTATCCTATGAGTTATCAAGGTCCATTCCCTACTCAAGGGAAGCTGCCAGGTAGGGATTCATCCCAGTTGATTTCAGATCTGTTGTGTGGCCTTTATTTGGTTATGTTTAGGTGAATCGAATCCCATCCAAAGTGGACAGGATTTGCCATGCTTCCAAGACGCTTCCCACCATGGCTTCTCATGAGAATTTTGTACTCTACTAATGAACATTCAAAATTATCTCCTTCCACACAGCTCTGGAGTCAGGAATTTGCCTCTGCAGCCCCTGCCAAAGTGGCACATCCACATCAGGCATTCCCCTCCCAGGACTAAAGGTATCAGGCTCCAATTCAGTGTGGGACCCACCAAAGAAATGGGGGAATTTGATTTTCTTAAGTGCTACATACTTTCTGTGACCGTCTTCTGGTCGCTGTAGGGGTTCCCAAAATATCTCTTGGAAATGAATGCACAAGCAATAACCTTCTGTGTGTTTTCCTGAAGGATAAGGTCATTTTCCAACAGTGACTTGTTCAATTCACACAGCGAGCTGGTAACAGCCGCACTGGCTTCTCCTCCTGCTCATTCCCGATTTGTTCTGGTCAATCCTCCTCATTTTCTTTAATCCAGCCATGACATTGTAAATGATAGGAGAATAAAGCTCGCATTGCCACTGTTTGCAGGACAGCTGGGGAATCGTGCTTCTTCCAGGGTGCCACTTCCTACCTTTGCAAGAAGATTAGGAGATGTTTGAGCAGCAGCAAATGGGCTTCCTAGTGTGGAAAATCCAACTTGCTTTTGTCTGTGTTGGACATAAAGCACTGAGAGCTCCTTGCATTCCTGATAATTCATGGCTCCTGAATGATGTGAGGGTGCCACGTCCAGCCTTTGCTGCACGTGCCACCTCATGGATGAAGGTGGTCCAATGGCCAATGCTGGAAACATATTGGAAATGTTTTCCTGGATGCAGCCTGGTTCCCCCTGGCTAATATTAAACCCACAGCTTCTCATGTCTGTGTCTTTCCACCCTTGGAAGGAAGCACCAGGTACAAGCAGTCCTGGGTTGACAGACTAAATTTAAAAGCCCAAGGCTATCCCAAATCCCTCCGGGGACATTGTGCTGAGAATTATCCATAGAGCCCCAGTCATCCAGGTGCCTTAACAAGTCTCCCTCTGGGAATGCAGAGCAAGCAGCCAGACCCCACCAGGTGCCAGCACCGGTCCCACCAGCACCAGTGACTTCAGTGGTATCAATTTTCTTGCCACGTATCTGCTGCTGCCTGAAAAGAGCAGCAGGATCCATCCAGGGGCTGCCCTTCTGCTGAAGCCTTGTTTGGTTGGCCATCATGGACAAGTCTGAGCTGATATTCCCGAGCACACATTCGTGGATGCAGCCTCCAGCATTCCCAGGGTGTGATGTTTCCTCTCAGCCATCTAAAAGGAAGGGAGAATGGTTTATTTTGCTTTTTCTTATGTTCAACCCCAGTAGATTCCCCTGCTGGAGAGTCCTCCCTCTTTGCCCTCAGGCACTACCAGTACCCCTAGATCACAGGCTATTTCTCAGAGATGTTTTATCAACATTAAAAGTCATGAAAAATCAATGGAAAATTTTCCCTCAGAGACAACTGGTTTGTAGGAAATACTTCTGATTTATTTTCCTCCCCATTCCCCAGATGGCATCATTCCTAAATGGGCTCTAATATCAATATCAATGTTAGTAGGATCCATTGATCAAGCTGTGAATCTAAGCTCACTGCTGTGGTGGATATACAGATGTTAATGACAGTTGCGTTAAGCCAAATTTAGCAGCTGGATTCTTCAACATCCCTTTGTTTTGTATCTACCTCACTATGATTTCTTTGATTTCTTGTGATTTAGTGTTGTATACAATGTCAGAGGTGATATGTAGATAAAAATATATATATATATATACAAATATATATTTTTTGCTTTGCAATAAAGCTCAAAGCTATAACACGAATATTCATAAAATGTCATAATCTTTATTGTAACATTCCCTTCTTAGTTGTAAAATCCTGTCTGGATCCTATTTTCCTGTACACTGGAATCGATATTGTGTTCATGAGTAATGGCTATTATTTCTGTTCCTTTTCCATTGAAGTGATGTTTTTGAGTTGTGAGATAGACACCAGAATTGTCAAACATGGATTTGCTTTTTTTATTCTTTTCCCCAAATACAGCCTGTTTGTAACTGGAATCAAACAGCAAAATTGAAAGAAAATTATTTGCAGTCCTGATCTTTCAATTTTGGTTTGTCTGATCTCAACACTGAATTTGGCAGAAGGCAGAGAGGGAGCAGACAAAGAGGGGCTGTTAGGACTGATGAAGGAAAAATATGTTCATCCCTTTCCATTTGGGTGAAGAGGGGATCCATTCTTTGAAATAATTGGAATGTGGCACTTTCCTGAGCCTTGGTACCACATTCATTAAAGAGTTGTCCATCTAATGGCAGCCACTGACCCAGAGTCACTAATCCAGGTCCCTTCTGTGGGAGTGGAGGGAGACAAAGAGTTCCCCAGAACAATTCAACACTTGGCTAAGGCATGTGGGATGCATCTCCTTCAGTATGGCTGGAATTGAGGATTTGAGGCTCACCTTGGATACCTCACCTTGATGGGCTAAAGCCCAACTCCCACGGTCAGAGCACAAATATCCTGGCAAGTGAAAACCCCTCATTTTTTCGGTCACGTGCATCGTCCTGAGCCACACAGATCCTTGTGCTCTGGCAGTGGAAGGGGTGAGGGATGTGGGAGCTCCTGGCGAAGTGAGTGAGACTTTGGCGTGTGCTCATGTGGTGCAAAATGTCCTTGGACCCTGTGACGAGCCAGGAACACCACAATGACCAACATCTGGCACAGAAATTCTGGATGAATCTTGCAGCGTGGGGAAGAGAATCAGGGAGGGCTGATGAGGTGGACAGGACCCCTCAGCTGTTTATTCCCAGAAAAGCCTTTCCAGGAGCCTCACAGCTTGATCCTGCTGCCAGAAATGTGAGGACACAAAGCCCACATCTGTCCAGAGCAATCCTTTCCAATGCCCCCAGTGCTCCCAAAAGCTGGAATTACTAAAAAAAAAAAAGGCACCAAGCCCCAAATACTGGGACTTTTAGCTTGGTTAGGAAATATTTATAGGGATCTCACTTTACTGGGAAAATGAGGGGAATCATCTCCATTTCCTTTCCACCAGACTGTGGGGAATGTAACATTTTCCCCCACTGCTTTGTCAAACCAAACAAAAAATTAGTGACCAGAAAGAATTGGACACAAATGGAGCATGACATATTTTTTTTAGGAGCAAGGAGAAGAATTATTACTGAACATAAATCCAGCTGTTCCACCAGGAAATAAAAAATAAAAATATTTTTAAAAAAATTAAAAAGGAAAAAGAAATAAAGAAAGAAGCAGGAAATGAAACCCAAAGATGAATAAATCTCTGTGGAGAAAATGCTGTTGGGTTTCACTTAAAGCACAAGACAGGACTGCAAAACACAGACTTAGACTGGGTTTCACGAGACCCCTTCTGCGTAGTCTTCTCTCTAAAACTGGCACAATTGTTCAGTACAAACAGCATTTTTTTTCCTCATTCTGATCTGGTGTCTGTACAAATCTGGCTTGTTCTTTGGTTTGGTTTGATTATTTTTGTTGCCTGTTCCCACCTATTTCTATTTTTATGGTGTAGTATTTTGTCTATCTGGAATGAAATACAGATGTGTTCATGAAGTTGTATAGTAGATGGAACTACAGGTTGGAGTTGAATTGGAAAAAGAAATAATCTAACAATGAGAAAAATATCTATATGAAAAGATGCTTCCAAAGTGTGTGTTTGAATTTGGGCATTTTGTCATTCTAGTGAGCTTTTTGAAAGGTTTATTTTGAGATAGTGAGACTTTATGAAGTTTGAGACAGGCTCAAGATACCGGAAAGCACAATTTGTTGTTAAACTGCTATAATTTGATTGAGGGTCCACTATGGTAGTTCAATCTTTGCCTGTTATAATCCCCAATTTTTGACATGAAATACACAATCCTTTCAATCTGTTCATTAATGATCTTGCATTAGGCAGAAGGGGGAGATGCAGCTGTTTAATTTCTGCTCAGAAATCACATGGAATTGCTGGCCTTATTTGCTCTTTATTTGCTTCGGAAATAGGATTGGATTTTGGACTTTTTGGTTATTGTCTTCAATCCCTGCTGTGAAGTCAAAAAGATCTCCTTTTAATTGAGTGGCAAAGAGTCTGTCCGGTAAATGGAAGAGACAGCCTGGTTTTCCTCTCGCCTGCAGTGAAACGTGCTCTGGGCAGGACCAGGCCAGGGAATCACTGGTGGATCTGATTGGGTCACACTGATTAATGTTAACGAGGTTCCTGGTGGATCCTCTCTGCCCTCCAGAGCTGCAGGTGCTGGATGAACTTCACGTCTGACACTGCATTAACAACGTCCTCAGCTGTTCAGAGGGCTGCTGGTGGTTTGATGAACTGGGTGAGCCTTCAGCATTTCTTTTTCTTCATCTCTTTGAAGAGAGCTCAGGTTTTCTTCCCTTTCTCCCACCATTTTTTCCACTGGTGCTAATGGGATGCTTTTGGTTTTGGTCATGGAAGCATTTCCTTGTCGCATCTGGCTGGTTTGTTATTGTGGTCACATTGCAATGATTTCCTAATGCCAACTCTGAGGTTTTAAGTCCTTCTGTAGCACCAGCTTTGCTTTTTTGAGAATTTTCTGCCTCTTCCACCTCTGTGGAGCAGCTTCATGCTCACTGCTGGGCTACCTGCTCCTTTCCATGTTTCAGGACTGTTCATTTCTATAGAGACCCCTTTTATTTTGGAAGCTGGCTCCTGAGCAAAATTTTCCTCTTATTCCACCTTCCTAAATATGGGGAATCTTTAGCCATACCTTACTCCCTGGAGCTGACCCAGGTGTTATCCTGGCCTAGAGCAGAGCATCCATCAGTGAGCAGGGTGTGCTGTTTGAGCAGGAATTGCCTCTGCTGCCTGTTGTATGACAGATGGGATATAGCAAGTGGATATAACAGCACTGGGAATGTCTCCTGCTGTCTCACCTACTAAAGAGAAGGTTTGGGTAAAAGGCTGAGCAGGTTCTGACCATGGAGCTTTTGCAGAAACCAAGACTAATTTGATTTGGATCAAGGGTTTCCTGAGATCCTTTAGGCTGCAGAGCATTGACAGAGGCTGCAGGATTTGGTTTTATTTTCTCTCTGTCGTTCCTGGGGTTTGGGGGCACAAGGCCCTGCACAGAGTCAGATTTGGCTCACTCAGTCCTCAGCTCAAGTCAAGAAACAAAGCTTTGTGCAAGGCATGATGGTGAAACCATGGTTTGAGGGTCCCTGGATGGCTGTAGGATTGGACTTTAGGATATGCCCAGGCTTACTTGAGGAAGGAAAGACCAGTGCACCATCAGAAGATCCTACAAAAGATACCAGAGCCTAAAACATGCGGAAAAAGTGCTGCAATTTTAGCCCACTGAAATTCTCCTCCGAAATACGGACTCGGCCAAGGAGGCTGAGGACACGATCCCTGATGGGAACTGTGAATTATGTCCATTCTCCTGTCAGGAAAAGACATTTGTTCAAACAAGTGATGGATTACCTTAAACCTGAAGAGCATTATCCTGCACTCACCAAAGCAGTCACGCCACCAACACGCAGTCCTGCCTGACCCGGACTGGACGTGTCAGGAGGAGATGTAGGGCTGCTAGAAGCTGAAAGGATGATCTTCCCTCTCCTCAGGGGGCCTGTCCCATCTCCGAGGCTGGCTTGAGTCTCCAATACGCACCCTGAGCTACTTTTGTGAGGTGTTAATGGCATTGGCTGTGAGGACACTCAGCTCTTCCTGGTCCCAGTCCCTCTTTGGATCATTAGCTCAGCACTGATGACATCACTTGGCAGAGAATTTGGTACAGCTCTTCCTGAGCACCAGATGAGCATTTCACTGCCCAGCCAAGTTCAGTCTTCAAGATGAGCAACCAAACTCCTTTGCTGGTGGAACTGCTTGGGGTCTCTTTACCACCATCCCTGAGATGCAGGGTGAGGGGCTGAGTAACAAGTGGATGTGCTCTGAAGTGGCAAAAGCTCTAAAGTTAATAAGCCACACAGATTATTCCCCCACTCCTGTTGCATTCCTTGTCTCCACCCACAATAACAAAATACACACAGCAGGATCTGGCACTCAGCTGCCAAAAGTTTTTCAGTTCTTGGCACAGTTTTGGCTGCAGTCAGTGAATACTGACCCAAAGACTCCCCCATGTGAGGATTTAGCAGCAGGTCTGGTGACAGCTTTGGTTGTGGGCACCCTTTTGTGGAGGCTCAGGGACACTGTCACAGGGGGTTTTATTTATTATGGATAAGCTTACCACAAACCTCATCAGCTGCTGCTTCAATGTCATGACAAGCAACAGTGCAATAGTCAAGAGGAGGTGATATCAGACTGAACCTGAAAACAAGTCCCTGCTTAATAAGAGAGAGCCAAGGTTTGGGGGAGAGGTCATATCTTTTACAGGAAATATATATTTTATTATTAAAACACTCCCCCCTTCAAACCATGCCTCTTGTATTACCTCAGACTATGCCAGCTCCCAAAACATGACTGGAAAGTGCTCAGAAATGTCTAAAAATGGATTTTACCCCAGAGTTGTCATTCTATTGTTAACAAACTTTTGTGGCCCATTTCATCTTTCTGATTTTCACCCTGTTCTTATCCCACACCAAATTGAGAGGCTTCAAATTTGCAAGGTGCCAAAGGTTTCTTATTAAGTCCCAAAATACCATCCCTGCTTTCCGTGGGAGCTGAGGGGATCAGAATGTTCCAGGAAGAGCCCAGAATTTTTTTGGTCCATCCCTTCCCTTTGTTATGCTGCCAGCAGAGCCTCAAGGACGGCATATGGCCTTGTTACACTTGCTTTGAAAAAAAATAATGACTCCACAGCACTGCCTGAGTTTTAATAGTGCTGTGTTTATGTGCATTTCCCTTCAATAGGTGAGATATTTCTGCAGAATTCAGCACCTTCAGAGCTGGCTGCACTTTCCTGCAATAACTCCTCATTTTTCAGGTTGGGGGGAGTTTTTCTGGCTATTTTTTGTCTGGCTTCCCCTCAGTCCAAGACTGATTCAGAATATAATTCTTCATTTTCTTCCCCAAATCCTTCCCCAACTCTGATGCTCAGTCTAAGAACTCAGCCTTGAGCTTTCTTAAAACTCCCAGCCAAGAGCACTGAAAGAATATGCATCAAGTGAGGCCTGGGGAGGTGTTTGCAACTTGAGATTGGGTTGAAAGTCCACAGATTTGGCAAATCAGATTTGGCTGCACAACTCTCTGGATCACTTCTATGCTGGCTCCATCAGGTCCTGTGTTCAGTGCATCAGATGCTTTTACAATATTAGGGTTTTTTCTATTAAAAATGTCATGTTTTATCAGAAAAGAAACCCCAAATATATTTGCATCTTCTTATGACAAAAGCAACCTCCATCCACATCAGCCAAATTTTGGTAAACTAAACAGCAGAGATCACCTGTTACCCCTTATTTGAGCAGCTCAGTTCCTTTCTCAGGAAAAGAAGCGCCTGGTTTACACAAAGCAAAAAGAGTTGAAATCATTCTGATATTAAAAACTATAGCAAGTATTTTAAGAAATTATTCCTTGCTCATTTCTCATTTGGTCTAGTCTGGAAATATTTAAACAGTGATTGAAATCTGGTTGTTTTCACATCCCATGGCTACATTTATAATTTATTTAGCTACTCGAGGAGTTCCAGAAGATAAATCCCTTAAACCTGCAGGCTTTAGCAGCCAAATGTCCTTCCCCAGGTGTGTCCAGGCTGGTTATCATGGTAGGATTTTGGGATCATTGCTTTTGCAGACACCAAGAAGAACACTGTGAGAATACCCAGCTGCTTTTGTCCTTTGAAAATTCATCTTAGCAGCTACAACGTAAGTTTTTAGCACATGGTTTGTTTTCTGGTCTTTATTAAGGTGTCTTTCATCTACATTGCCATGACAATTTGTCACCCTCGTACACCTTAGATGGGTGTGTGAGGCAAGATAATGATTCCCTTTGATTCTTCCAGGGCAATTTTATTTCTTTCCTTTGCTCTTTGTCCAGAAAAGGTCTCCCACAGAGCTCCAGCAGGAATCTCTCAAGTTTTTTGACTGTCCCCCTAGAAACAGGACTGGTCCTTGAGATCTGTGTTTGCTCCATGACATCCTAGCAACTTTGGGAGGCAAAAAAAAAAAAAAAGATGTGAAAATGAATAACTTTGCAATGAAGGTGAAATTTGACTCACCCAATTTTAGACATTTACAGTGTGGATGTCCCATTTGTGTAGATTAATGAATGGATGCCATGTTTAGGAAGGAATGTGCCTTTCTGGGATGCAATTCCAGTCATTGTAAAGCAGCTGCCTGCACTTTGTCAGGTGAATCATGACCTAGAAATGTCTGCATCTGGCTTGACTTTAGAAGGAGTCCGAGATACCAACTCAAACACAGGCATCAATCTCTGTTTGTTCAGATAATGAGGCTTCTGGTGTCCCAAGATCAAATCAATTTTTAAAGTGTGTCCTGCAGACTGCTCACCTGTCAAGGTGATCTCCTGTTTCTTCCAATCTTTATGAGAGGAAAAGAACTTTTCACTTGTAACATTGTGACTCAAGTTGATGATATGTAAAACTTTGATTTCTGTAAAAGATCTCATTGGAACCTTAATGGCCACTTAATACCTTATTTATACAGCAGCACTTCCAAACAATCTCATTTTCATCCCAAACAATCTCATTTTTATCCAAAACAATCTCATTTTCATCTTCTTCCCCAGCTCAGGGTTTCAGTAGAGAAGTGTCCCCTGCTGAAAATCTTCAGTTGCTTTCAGTCTTGGTTTTCTGTCCAGATTTGGTCACAGCCAATTTTGCTCAGTTTGGGAATTCAGATAAACTTGAAGAAACATGAACAGCTTGCCAAGCCCCTCCAAAGGGACACTGTAAGGTCCTGCAGCTCCTCTTCCAGATTTTTACTGCAACATCTAAAAACTGTTCGAGGACTTGAACTGCAATGTCTGCTACTTGATTTTTGAAGAAGGAATCCTTCAGTGTACCCACATCTCTTGCACAGAACTGGTATCTTTTCTCTGGCAGAACAAGTGGCATCATTTGTTTACACCTTCCAAAGAGATTTTAGAGGATTTAATGTCAATGATCCAGTGCTGAGACATTCCCTGCGTTCCAAAAAGCACAGATCCTGCTGATTCCTTTGTGAACATCTCTCTGGAATCTGGATTTTGTGGGATCATCCAGCAATCATTGCACAGCTCAAAGAACAAGAGGTGTTCAGTTTCCAAAGCTGCTGGCCAGGGCCAAGTGGGAAAACAAACTACAGGTGCCGTGGGATGAGAGGAACTGTGCTGACAACACTGTCAAAAAAGGGACAAGCAGCTGTGTTGCCTTGGCATGAAATGAAGAAACAAAAATTTAAGATGGCTGTTACTCCAATGCGGATTAATAAATTCAGAATGGAATAAGCCAGCAGTGAAATGTGTCGGTACTTTAAAAAAATCCAAACCTCCACGAATGTTTAAGACTGAATATTGCCAGTAAAATTCACTTTATCTGACTTAGGTAACTAAAAGTTAACTCTCCAAACTCAAACTAGTGCTGCTCAACTTTGTCTTTGATTCTTGGAGAAGAACACTCACCCCTCCTAGCAGAGATATCTAAAGCAGGAGAGATCAATGAGGCTCTGGAAACGCCGATTTCCTTCCACTGACTACAGAAGGAGCCAGGGGTGATCCTCTAACACAATGCAGAGATCACAGGCCATTTTCACTACTCATGCAGCAAATTCCTTTGTGTAGAAATGAAGCAACATTCCTGCTGTCACTCTTCCATCTGCAATTCATCAGAGAACTTCAGACATTAACATCCAAGGGGCAAAACCACTGTAAAAAGTAGAGATCTTCATTGTTTCCTGGAATAACAAAGCCTACCCCTCTCAAGAAGCCTCACAGTCTCAGATCCCAAACCTTGACATAGTTTGACAGAAGCAACTTGGCTTATCTGATTTCCACCACTTTTTTTCCAGCTTGAAAGCTTGTGCTTTAATTGTCCAAGTATTTTCTGGACAGGCCATGAAGTTTTCATGGAATGCCTGACTTTTCAGCCTTTTGTGGTTAGGCTTGTATATCGCTGCCTTGTTGCTTAGAGTTTGGGAGGAGTGGTGCTTTTCCTTTGACAAGGTTGCAAGTTTTTTTTTTGTTGAATTAGTCTGTTAAAAGGATTTTTGCTTTAGAATAATGATCATAAAGAAATCCTTCCTGCAGTGGGGCACCACACACCACCACAGGCCTCCATGCTTAGATTGCTCTTCCACTGGGTCACCAAGCTTCCAGAGGAATGTCTTGTTAATTAAAGCCTAGGGTAGAGGAGCACTGTGATGAAAATGTGTCTGATTCTTGATCCTTTCCTCCTTTAAGGAAATTAATTCTTCCTGACCAGGGATTTTGTCAAGCTTTTTAATTTTCCATGAGCCAGACTGCTGTGAGCGCCCCTGGTGCTGGTTAGATCCCACTGGCAGAGCCAGACTCTGCTCAAAAAACAGGTGGTGTTTAAAAATAAGGTAACCCAGGTGCAGGGGCAGGTTTGCCATGGAGAGAAACTCCTCAGGACTAAATGCAGGTGTGCTGTGGGAAAGGAGGAATTCCCACATGGAGAGAATTGGCAATGAGGAGCTGAGGGACAGTGGTGGAGCTGACTGCAGAAATCTGCTGGGAGGATGTAGTGTCTGACAGAACTAAAACGTGGTGACTGACACAACCAAGGGCATCCCACTCTTGTGTTGGACTCCTACTGCTTCTAAAAGTCCTTCATGTGTCCAGAATAAAATCTAAAGGGAGGCAGAGATGGAAGAACTTTGATAAAACATTTGCCCTTATCTCCCTTGAGCTCACAATGTTCATCAAACCTCCTGCAGCCTCTGGCTGGGATTGCATTGTGCTAAGGATTGCAGATGCAATTTTCAATATATGTTTGGTATTTTTTATACAAGATATTCCTTTGAAGTAATTCCGCAGCCTTTCCCACCTAAGTATTTCATATTTACTTACCACCCATTTGGAGTGGGGAGACAAGTTGAAAGAGGGATTAATCCCACTTAACTTTCTCTCCCTTAAAGTGTCTGGTCTGACTTTGCATCTGCTTCCTCTACCATCAGTGGAAGGAGATGTGCACCTTTGGAGAGGAATTTCACACCACTTTTCTGGGTCTAACTTTCAATAACTTGAATTCAGATGAAAAACATATTATTTACCTGAGTAAAGGCAACTTGAGAAGGTAGGAATTGCAAAATCATGCACTAAATAAATTTCTGAAATACTGTTGAGGGACAGGAACATTTCTGTTGGAAGCTAGTGTTTTTGGTGGTTATGAAGTCAGCTGGATCCCTCTTCTTGGAGCTGGGATTTAAACTGCTGCATCAGATTTTCCTGGCTATTTTCTGATTACTGTCTTCTTGCTTTCAGAAAAGTCAGGTTGGCTGTGAAGCAAAGTCAGTGTGTTTGACTAAATTAGTGAGTTACCATGATGCTTCAGGCACAGGGTGGGATTCTTGGAGCTGTCCTGTGCAGCGAGTTGAACTGTGATGATCCTTGTGAGTCGCTCCCAACTCAGGATTTTTTGTGATTCTATGACTCTAAAGCTTCTTTAATTCAGAAAAGTCAAAGCTGGTTGCAGTGGGACAGGAGTGGATGTAGCACTTGAGGACACGGTTTAATGGTGAACATGGTGCTGGGTTGATGGTTGGACTTGATGATCATAGAGGTCTTTTCCAACCAATTTCCAAGGATTATTGCAGGGCTGCAGTCATTTGCATCTCATCCTGATAATTTCAAAAAAGACCCCCTTCCAAATGAACCTGTGGCTTGGAGTCACAGATCCTCTGTGGATGATCCTTCTTTTTTGGAAACTCGTCCACCCAAAAAATAGATCGTTGATAAACATTAAATGCACAGACTCAAATCCCAGCTGTGGGAAGCTGAACACCACTTTGCCTGGCCAAAAACAACCCTGGTGGGTGAGCAAGAAGCAGCAGTTTGGACAGCACAGACTCATCCAGGAGCTCGGTGGAGTGGCAGAAAGCCGTGACTCAAACACACACTTGTGTCCCTCATTTAATGGTTTTTACATTTCTTTAAACGTTGGGGTTTCGACCAAGTTTTCATGCTTTTTATTAAGGCAAAAGTCCGTGCTTGTGAAAATTGTGAACTTGATGTGTTATTTTGTATCTGTTTAAAAAAAAAAAAAGAAAAATGTATTTAAAGCTAAAGAGCCGTTATTGTGCGGGGTTTTCTCTCAAACTGGTGCATACACTTTACATCAGGGACCTACTATACATAACAAAAATCAGTGCTACAGTTACTGTAAAACCAGATACACACCTTTTACTGTAATAATAACTTTTAAAACCTTGCACTGTAATGGTTGCTATTAAAAGAAAAAAACCTACAAAAAAAAAAAACCTCTTGTCAGAACTGATTTTGTATCTTTGATTATATCTGAAATTTTAGCATTTTTGTATACTTGCCATGTCAACCACAGCATCCTCCATGGTTGATTTCCAGGTTGCGTTTCCTTTCCATCTAACCCAACGCATGCATTGCTCCGTGTGGATGGGCAGGGTATGGCCCTGGGGGAGCCGCGTAGGTCCCCGCCCCGCTCTTATTCAGAACCGAGTAGAAGGAAAAGCAAAGACCCCAAAGCACTGGGATGGTTTCAGATCCCCTTCCGAGTTCCAGCTGCCCCAGGAGAACACAGCGAGCGATTCCCGAGTCATTCCTTTCTCCTGGTGTTGCTCCGTCCAGCTCCATCCCACGGCAATGCATCACGAGTAGGTAGGAAATCCAAACCAACGAGATAACTTTGCAATCACTGAGTTTTACGATTTTTTTTTTTTTTTTTACCTTCCCCTTTTGAACTTTTTTTGGAACTAAGATGTATTTGGAATCACAGCATGGTGTTGCAATTCTTTCTATTTTTAAATACTGATACATTCTGTGTGTAAAGTCTTGTTTCTTAGCTAAGAGAATCTTAAATGTGGAGCTAAGTTTGAACCATTTTTTTTCCTTGTTGTACTGTGATTTGGGAATTATTTTGATATAATCCTTTAATTTGGTAGAAGATTTCCCATGCCTTCTCCCTCCTTCCTATCACCATTTCATATTTTTTACAAAACTGAAAAAAACCAAACAAACAAAGGAACAAATAATCTTTTTTTCTCTATTTAGGCTGTGTAATGTTGTGTTGTCCAGATTCTGTATAAAAATATGTATATGATGTATCTGATATTTGGCAGTGAACGGCTGCAACTTTAACCAATGTAATTAACAAAGAAATGCATAATGTTGGTGTTTTAAAAAGTAAAAAAAAAAAAAAACCTAGTTAAGATGTTTGTGTAAACTTGCATGGTTTAAAATGTACTTAGTGCATTGAGAAATGTTGTTAGGGTCCTAAGTGAAAGGCTGGTTTACTTTTTGATTCTAATGGTGATTGGTTTGTTGATCAGAATATCCCCTATACTGTATGTCTTAGTTTATTTAGCATATTGGTTTATTTTCTTTCCTCCAGACCTAGCATAGTGTATCTATCTCTGTGTGATACTGTTCCTTAAAACCAGGTTGTGGAAACTGCGTTTCGTCTGGCCAAAACGATGTTTCGTGCTCGCAGTTCAGTTGCATTCCATTTGATTTGCTGTGAAGTCCAGGTTTGACTTTCCCTTGGGATCTTACAGCGGGCAGACACTCCAGGCCGGGCTGAGTGCCACTGGGACCAGGAGGATCCGAGGGTGTGGCTCCAGTGGGACACTGGCACCAGGCCCGGCGGTCTCTGACCACGGAGGGGTTTGAGGGCAGGATTTGGTCCATCCTTAACCAACAAAGGCTGGGTTTTTCCTCTCGGCAGCACGTGTTTTATCAGGATCGCAGCAGGCATCCCCTGGGCTTTCTCCCAGCTCTCTAATGGATGAATTTGGCTTTTGTGGCAGCCGTTCCACACTGCTGAAGTCACAGGGTGCTGGCAGCAGCTGAGTGTGGATGACCAGTCCTTGCCACCATAAGAAACACAACGAGCCTTCAACACTCGCAATAAGCTCCATGTTCCCTTCCAGAAGCACAAATTCCATGTTCCAGAGGAGCTGATGGATATTGTGAGAGTTAGGACCAAACATCCGAGAGGCGACCACGCGGGCAGTGGTCATGGTTCGTTTTCACAACTCCTGCCCCCACCACACCTCTTCCCAGTTCTCTCCAAGCTTTGCTACTGCTGAACCACCAGAATGGGGACATTTCCAAGCCTCCAGCAGGAAGCATCAAAATTTGCTGGGTTTATTGACCATTAATTGCTCGTGGGACTGCCCTCCCTGTGCTGGGCAATGTCGATGCACATGTTCTTGTCTCTCAATGCCTGAAAAATCTCCGGTGGCCTTTCCCAAAAATAAGACAGAGCTAGACTTGGATATATAGAGCTATCCAGCTTCTTCAAGTCCTTCATCCCAGAGGGTCTCCAAGGGCTTTTCCAGCATAACACGATCTTACTCGTGCAGCCTGTAAAGTGGCAGAGCACTGTTAGCGACCTGCAGCCAGCCCTGGGGTGACCCCGCCAGCTCATGGCCACTCTATGCAACAGTCTGGTGCAAGAGGTGTGGATCACACCCTTGGGAGAACTTGGCAAAGGTATAACATGCACAAATCCCAGCTAAGCCCATGCTGAGACCTGAGAGGACAGATTGATTCAATTAATTTTCCTTTTCTGGGCAGCCCCCCTCTTCTTTTGTCCTCACATCACAAGCGGTCTAAGTAACCTAAACTTTTCCAGTTTGCTTTCATCAGCTTTTTCCTTCCTGAAAGCTTTTTAAATATTCTTTTCACACAGGAGGATAGGGAACAAATCTTTCCTTCTCAGCTCCAGAAATAGAACAACTCCATACTCTCTCTCTTTGCTTACCTTCCTTCTAGTCATTGACCAATTAACTTCCAGTCTTCCCTTACCACCACATCTTTTAAACGACAGCTACACTCTGATTTTGCTGCTTGATGTTCTAACTGGTTTTAATCTGGACAGAAATAAACAGCCTGACACTAGGCACTGGCAGGAATCCTTGCTTGGCATGCAGATATAGGCACTGTCCCGTGGCCAAATCCTACAGCTCGATGGATGCCGGCTTTTGGCCTTGCTGCTGACGGCAAATCCTGTGATTTGTTGCAGGATTGGCTGCATCTCTGAAAAGCTGCTCGTGGTGCTCGTGTCCCCAGCTTGGTAAGCTTTGTTCTTCCTTTGTTCCAGGTCCGGAGTTATTCCAGTCAGACAGTGGAAATGGCCCAGCACTGGCTCTCTGGAGAGAGGAGGAGGTCTCCTGGTTGATGTTTCGTGGTGCTCGGTGGATCTTTCTCTCCAAACGGGATTCAGTTGATCCCGAGTCCAAGGTCTTTAAAAAAAAGCTGGTGCTGGAATCAAGCTTTGCTGTCAAAGGCTTTCAAAAGCTGCTCCTGACCCCTCAGGGCTATGGAGCATTCTCAGATGGAAACATCAGCACTCAGTCCCTTACACGAGCTTTTCCCATCAGTTTTGTTCCTGCAGAGCTGGCCTTCTGTTTCTCCAACACATCTGGGAGAAGGAGCTGTGCCCTGCTAGGAAAAATTTTATTCCTTGAGAGTTGCCATCTGGATTTATGGACCTGTAGTGTCCCCTTGCCCTTGGTCCATCTGCCTCTTCATGGCCCCACAGACATCAAGAGGAATTGGCTTTTAGAGCAGCCTCTTGCAGTCAGTTTCCAACGGTCCATCCTCCTTCCCTGTCCCAAGGCCAGCATGAAAATGTTTCCATTTGATTAATTAACCATAGACCTGATATAAATTACCAGAATCCCACAGAAACAACTCATGGCACAGCTTTCCACCAGCTGCTCATCTTCTAGTTGTCCACCAAGCTTTGGTTTGTTCAACAGGAACATGTTCTGGGATAAGATAAAAATCCTCTTAAAAAATATTATCCTGGATTACAAGCTCGGCACAGTGCTTTGCTCACCCTCACTAGAAACACATCAGAAGAATCTCTCTGTATAGACAGACTTTCCCCTTCCTGCCCTCAGAAAAACAAATCCCATGACCAGCTCTAATTTCTATCCTTGAAACCAAATGAAATAAAAAACCTTCAAGCCCTAAACCCCGAAAATATTCAGCAAAGTCAAGGTGAGGCAGGGATTTTGCAGGCAATGGCTGTGGATTTATGCAGGACTTGCCATGACTGTTTTATTTCCAACGCAATAAAGAATAACCAACTTATTGTAGCAAACCTTGTGCCAGGTGCTATCTCCCAAAACCTTCTGCATGGGACAGTCTCCCTGTTTTTTCTCTGCCTCACAGCACTTTGCAGAATGTTGGAAGGGAAAACACCCCCTTTGCAGGTTGCAAATAGGGAAAGCTATGTGGGTTTTATTTCTTTCTCTTTCTCTCTACTTTTTTCTTCATTTTCTCTATATTAGTCTCTTTCTTTCTTTATTTATTTCTTTCTTTCTCTCTCTCTCTCTCTCTCTCTCTTCTTTCTCTTTTTGTCTTTCCCTCTTTCTTTCTCCTTTTCTTTTTCTCTTTCTCATTCTCTCCGGCTCTTTCTACTTTATCTCTCATTTTTCTCTATTTCTCTTTCCTTCTTTCTTTTATTTTCTTTTCCTTCCTCTTTCTTTTTTTTTTTTTCAAATATCTTCCTCAGTCTTGCTCTCTCAACCTCTTTCTCTGTCTTTCGTTCCTTCCTTCCCTTCCTTTTTTGTGAGATGAGGAGCTTCCACTGGCAGCCACTGGAATCTGTGAAAGCAAATCCCTTTGGCCTTTCCATCATAGTTCCAAAGCTCACTTGAGGCTGTGCTTGTGAAGAACCCACAGATGTCCCTTTGGCCTTTTCTTCATGTCCCCCCTCCATACTTGACTTCCCAGATCTTCTGGATTCTCTCTTTCACTGGTCTTATGCCCAGTTAATTTTTTTTTTTTTTTTGACCATTAACAAGCCAAAAACTGGACTTCAAACAAGAAAATGAACATTGGCCTGTTGTCCCAGGAGCTCCTTTGGTGTCTGTCCCACCTTCCAGCAGACAGACACGTCTTCTTCTCTGGAGAGGAAACGTTCCCTGGAGCAGCAGGCTGGCATCCAGGGTCCCTGGATCCTTGCTGTGGCTTTTCCTCACACTTTCTCTCTCCTTCACCTCTGTGTGACTCCATTTGCCCACCCAGGTTCAGTATCTACCTCTCCGGGCTGTTGTGAGACCCTTGTCTGGGAAGTGGGGTAGGAACACCCACCATTCATGGATCAGTTCATCAGCATTCCCAAACTCTGTCTGGACACATCCATGCTGGCAAAAATCAGGAGTTTTATTCATTCCTTTCATCTGATGCCAAAATTTGGGGCATTTATATCAACAACGCACAGGCAAAGTTGGGTGTGAGATGTGGAAGAGATCAGATATAAGAATTTCTGCTCTTATTCCTGAAATACATGAAATTTCCAACACAACTGAGGACAAAAAGTTTTTGTCCTACTGTCCCAAGCCACCACCAACCACCTAAGCATCTTTTCCACCACAAAATCAGCCTTTGGATTGCAAAACTTCTGAAGAATGGTGCAAGTGCACCTTTTGTCTGTACAAATGATGGCAGTGCTTTCTGTGCCACAGTACAGGCTTTCCTATAGCACTGCAGGAACATCCAGGGTTGTGTTTGCTGGTTGCTGTTTGAAAAGACGTGCAGGGAAAAATAATTTTAAAATAATTTCTCAGCTTTCACAGGAGTTTCGCACCCTCAGCCAGCCTTTCCTTCACTGTACACACTTCAGTCAATGGATTCAGGCTCCAGCAGACAGGATTTAGGACATAAATCCCAGCATCTGGCACTGGAAAGGAAAACTTTATCACAACTTTAGCCTAGCCCATAGTCAGCAAAAAAATGCTATTTTATCCCAAGTTTTATCTTAATCAGAACAAATGGTCAGCAGGGTGAAAACCATTCTGTCCAAATGCAGGAATTTCTGCTCGGAATTTCTGCTGCTTCCTTCAGGAGCTCCACTAAGGTGGACTTTGGAAAGCTGTAAGAAAATTGGATTAGGGAAAAAAGTGGTAAAAAATAAAAGGAAAAAGAGCAAAATGCCCTCTCAGGGGTGGAAAAGGAGCCCACGAAAGACCCTTCTTGTTCACCATGTGAATTTGATTCAGGGAAAACAGTAGGATAAGTGACCTCCTTTCAGCCACACTGGCACATGGAAATTCTTGGAGCAGCTTTGAGCGGGTCCCTCCCACTGGAAAGCTGCACTCAGAGAACTTCTGCTTTGTTTGCCTTTGAAAACCAAGTCACAAACTCAAAAACAGAGAAGGGGAGAGCTTCAGCTAAGGTGAATCAAGTCTTCTGCACAGGGGGGTTGGATAGAAAAGAAATGTTCCGTCCCTTAAGAATTTCTATGAATTTATTTTTCCAACCCACATGGAAACCTCAAGGCTAACAGCAAACATGAAACAAAAATATGCCAAACAATGTACGTGCCAACAAAAACAGTTTGGATATCATGGAGGGAGATTGTTTTGATCTTTCCCTGTTCGCATCCTCTTTTTTTTTTTTTTTTTAAATATATAAATTATCCTGCGTTTCGAAACAAAAGCTGTTCTGAAAAGAAAACAAACTGAAGGAAAATGTCAAAGAAGACCTCCAAGAGCTTCAAATCACGTCATTCGAATTCCAACGGATGTGATATTTTCCAACAGGAAGCAGCCTGATGGCATTTCCCAGGAAGTTTTAACTGTGAGGCACAGGCTTTTTGTGGAGGGAGAGAAAACAATTTTCCTTCCCAGATCTTGACCCTCTATCACATCTTTACAGGGCTCTCTTTACCACGGGATTCCCTTTGATATGGGAGCCTGCAGCAACACTCAGAGCACTGCAAACAGCTGGTGCCACGAGATCCTTCCTCACAGGATGGGAACAGCCAGGTTTCCACGAGGATTTAATCCCCATCAGGCTGTGGAGCACCAAGAACAGCACGGGCAGCACCTCCTCAAGCCCTGCCTGCCCTTCAACCCAGCCAGCATGGGGCTGTCCTTCCTTTCTGAGTGGGCGAAGCCTTCTGCTGCCTTCAAACCAAGCCTACAAGGAAAATCCACCCTTTGCTTCCTGTGGTTTCACTGGCTGGCAGCAAAACAGCCCAAGCCTTGGGAAGGTTCATACCGAGGTTGGCAGGAAGATTCTCTTCAATTCTATTTTAACGTAACCACGTTTGTTTTCCCCTTCTGAGTGAAACTTGAAGAGTTCCTGGAATGCCCAAATTGGGAAGAAGTCACTGTGACCTATCAGGGAAGCCCATTTTCCCACAGCCACTCTTCAGCAGGACCCTGCCCGTTCCCCAGAATGATAAGCACATGGTAGAGGTTAGCGGGACCACGACAGCCCCTGGCTACGGTGACAAAGATAAAAGCACACTTGAGATTAAAGCACACCTCCAAGCCTGCTCTGCGATCCTGATAAAAGCCTCTGCCCAGGAGGAATTCCCCACTGCCTCTCCTCCAAGGTCCCAAGCCCACACTCCCACTTCCCCCTCTGCCCCTCTCGCTCTGTGATTTCTCATCTCGACGCCACCCCCCTCTCCCAGGCCAGGCTCACTCCAGGATGTTCCACTGAGCTCGGCTCTTGCTCCACCACCAGCGAGGAAGGAGTCTGCAGAAGGTTCCTGTGTGCCAAGGGGGGATTTTCCCAGGATCACGAACACCCCTGGGAGATGCAGGGGAGCCCGAAATGGTGTCATCAGGGCTGACCTCCAAACCTGCGTTCCCCTTTGGAGAAGCAGCTTCTCCTGGCCGAAGCTGTTTTGTTAGACCTGGCCTGGAGCTTTGCATCAGATCTGGGCTTGTGCACTTGCCTCTTCCTTGTCCCATTTGTACGCTTTGGTTTCCGAGCTGTTTTCCTTTTTTTTTTTTTTGCACTGTCAGGAGTTTCTTTACCCGTGTTTAATTGTCGTCAGCTGCAAAATGTTTGTTAAGCCTCTCCACCAAGCTCTTTAAATGAACGTCAGTGGCTGTCTTCCCTTGGACAATAATGAATGTATATATCGTAAGTGCAGACTATACAGAAAAGTGGCTAAGTCAAGGATCAGAGGGTTTTGTAAAGCCTGTTTATTTTTTTAAATAAGTTCGAGCATTTATATTTTACCACCATTTACGTGGTTTTGGGGAACCCAGATTGTGTCAAGATCTCATGCCAAAACAAGCCAAAAGTTGTTTGATTTCAACCTTTTCTTCCATGAACCATATTTTAAACGATACTTTGTCATTTTAAATGTTTTATTGAAACATGTACTGATGAAAAAAAAAAAGAAAAAAAAGAAACAAAATGTCATCTTGACAAAAGATTTATACATGAATCAGAAAGTATTTATTTCAATTTTGTACCTTTCCATTTTAATACATTATAATGTATTGACTCAACTGAGATAATATAAACAGTTCATTTTAATAACATGTTTGTAGTGTGCTGTGTCTTCTTATTCTTTCCTTTCTACTCCACATTGAACACAGCAATTATGAAACCAAAAGAAATATTTCAGATCCAGGCAATCCTGAGGTTTTTTTAGACCGGAGCACGAGTGTGTCTTGAGCAGGATGCTCCAGGAAAATCAAATGGGCACTGGCTCAGAGCATGGGATGAGGTCTCCTGAGAGAGCAGAGGACCTGGGGATAAGAGTGGTCCAGGGTTAGAGTAACCCACGTGCAGCTGGAAATGCAACTGCCTGCTGCTGGCTCTGGGTGACGTGACACCCTGGAGAGTCCCCAGACAGGGAATGGCAGCCCCATCATCCCACGTGTCCCGTTTCCATCCTCTGGCAGAGGTGAGGCCCCTGCACTGAGACCCCAGGTGAGCCACTGCCACAGGGACTGAGTGTCTGACACCTGTCCTGGCCCTCCTCGTCCCACTCACTCCGTCCCTAGGTAAGGGTTGACCCTCTCCTCCTCCAGATTCTCTGCCTGTTCCTGGTTTTCTTCTCTCACCTCCTTTGTCCCCTGCTGCTCCTTCAGCCGCTGCCCAAGGAGGGGCATAAACCCCTCACACACACAGGGGGACACAACTCTGCTGCTGCCCACGAGCTGAGCTTTGGCTTCTCCGCTTTGTCCTCTGTCAGGGCAATCCCAGACATCAGCACAGGCTGGGAGAGGAACTCACTGCGGGCAGCCCTGGAAAAAGGGTTTGGGGGTGCTGCTGGACATGACCCATCCCTGAAATCCCCCATGTCCTGGGGCAGCAGAGGAGGGGGGGATTCTGCCCCTCTGCCCACCTCAGGTGAGACCCCATCTGCAGAGCTCCCTCCAGCTCTGGAGATCAACATCAGAAGGAGGTGGAGCTGCTGGAGAGAGTCCAGAGGAGGCCACGGAGATGCTCCAAGGGCTGAAGCCCCTCTGCTCTGGAGCCAGACTGGGAGAGCTGGGAGTGTTCACCTGGAGAAGAGAAGGATCATGGGAGACTCCACTGTGGTAAATAATGGGGGCTTGTGAAAAAGAAGAAAAACTTATTACACAGAAAGAGAGCGATTGGACAAGCAGGAATGGTTGTAAACTAAGAGAGGATAGATTTAGGTTAGATGGGATATTGGGAAGGAATTCCTCCCTGTGAGGGCGGGGAGGCCCTGGCACAGGGCGCCCAGAGAAGCTGTGGCTGCTCCTGGAGCCCTGGAAGTGTCCAAGGCCAGGTTGGATGGGGCTTAGAGCAACCTGAGATAGTGGAAGGTGTCCCTGTTCTTCCAGTCCCTGTGGCAGGGGCTGGAACAAGATAATCTTTGGAGTTCTTTCCAACACAAACCATTCCATGATTTTCAGGTCCAGTTTTCTGGTCTCAGTTTGTGTCTCCTGTTGAGTCCCTCTCCCAGCCCACTCCTGAACCCAAATACACCTTTGATGATGACTGACCCCTAATCCATCACTCCACGGAGAAAACCCAAGTGTTAAGCAGTCTGTGCAAGCTGTCCTCCCTCAGACCTGGTCTGCCATGCCCTGGTAACTCTTGTCCACAGGCACCCAGGACATGCTGCTTGTGAGGACAGAAACCTGCTGGTGAGAGCTCTCTCTTGGTGCTGGAGGTTGGTATCATGTGAAGAGCAAATCCTTTTGTGACCACGAGGGAAATGCTGATTCCATCCTGGGATCTGAGGCGATTCTGGCCAGGTCCATGCCCCCAAACTCCAGAGGAGGGGGCCCACATCCAAACCACCTATTGGGAATGGTCTGTTTGAACTCCCGAGGCAAGTCCAAGGATTATTTGGGACATTTCCAGCTGACCTGGTCCAAAGCTGTGCTAAGGAGTGTGCTTGGAAATCTGTATTTGTTTAATTTACTGCTACAGATATAAGCAGTGAGAACCAAAGCAGACAAGAGGGGAGGGGGGACATTCATTTTACAGCCCCACTGGGTGCCGATTTCTGGTGGCAGATTTTGGGTATTTTCAGGAAAAACAGACCATATCCTCCATGACTGAAGTACAAAGCTGTTCCCCTCAGGAAAACGCTCTTCTCTTCCCTCTGGAGAGGGGTTTTCATGGCAGTGGGAATGTGGATCTGTAATTTCTCCACCCCTGTATTTCAAAGCAGAATGACAGCACAGGCTCCAGGAAAGTCCCTCATCAAATTTGCCAGTTTGGTACCCATTCTGTTGTAAAATACCTGATCCTGGGAGGTGACTGGGAAAGAGGACTTCTGGTACAGTGATGTCGCCAAATCTTGGCAATTTTCTCCAAAAGTTATCAGCTTCATCTTCAAACACTCCCTAAAAGAACTTTTTGTACTACAACTCTCCCAGGTCCCAGGCAGGACCCCACGGCTGTGAAGGTCCAGCATTTCACTGCACCTCAAAGAATACAGAGTAGGAAAGGAGGTGTCTCATACTCAACAGGAGCTCAAACCAAACCTCCTTGTGCTTCCCAGATGCTCTGGGCAGGATCTGCAATTCAGGGCACTGCCAAAGTTTGATTGGAAGGCAGGTCTGGGAGTTATTGCATGGGAAAGGAAGGAGAAAGGGCTGGGAGGCTGTGCAGCCTCAATGTCACACCTGAGGGACATCAGAGCAGAGAGCTCATGGGTCATAGAGAGGCATCTGGAAGAAAACCAGGTGAGTGCGGGCACTCCCTGCACACAGTGTCCTTTATTCTGGCCTGACTTTCCCTCTCTGGGGAGAACAAACCCCTGCAGCTCCACAGGCTGGGACAGACAGGAAAGCTGGAAAAGGCCCTGGGGATGCTGGTGACCCAAGCCAGGTGTGCCCATGTGGCCAAGAAGGTCAATGGCACCTGGCTGTGTCAGCTCTGGGGTGGCAGCAGGGCCAGGGCAGAGCCCATCCCCTGTGCTGGCTCTGCTGGGGCACCTCCAGTGAACCACACCCTTCTTGGGGACAAAACCCCAACTGGGGGATTCCCCAATCCAAAATTTTCTTGGATGCAGAATTCCAGTTCTGCAAAACCCCAAAACATACCTTTATTGGGGCCAAAACTCCAATTCAGGGAATCCCAGAAATGGGGGTTTGTCCCAAAGAAATATTCCTTTGGTGAATCCCAGAATTGGGGTTTGGTCCCAAAGAAAGGTTTGGTTTGGGGAATCCCAGAAGGGGGGGTTTGCCCCCAAATTGGGGGAGGGAAAGGTTTGGTTTGGGGTTTCTTCCCCAAGAAAATTTTGGTTTGGTGAATCTCATAATTGGGCTTTTGCCCCCAAATCACGGGGAAGGTGCTGGGGAAGGCTTGGAGAGGAGAATCCTGGAATTGAGGTTTTTTCCCCAAGGAAGCTTTGGTTTGGGGAATCCCAGAATTGGTGTTTTTATCCCCAAATCACAGGGGGGGAAAGGTTTGATTTGGGGAACCCCAGAATTTACCTTTCTTTTTTCCCCAAGAAAGGTTTGGTTTGGGGAATCCCAGCTCTGTGGTTGCGGGCACCTCTGGGACCCTCCTAACAAGGAAAACATTGAGGGGCTGGAGCATGTCCAGGGAAGGGAACAGAGCTGGGGAAAGGGCTGGAGCACCAGGAATGACTGAGGGATCAGCCCTGAGATGAAAAATTCTTATCTGGACTCCCTGTTCTGCCCTGGACCCCCCAGATGTGTCAGGAGCAATGAGATTCCTTCAACTTACCATATAAAATGGCAAGTCTGGGCCACAAACCTCAGGCAAATGCTGGTGCAACGGGATCTTTGAGGCTGGGACATGGAGGAAAAAGGAGGGAAGAGGAGCAGGATCTAGGGATGAGGCTGCAGAGGTCCCAGGAGAGTGGAGAAGCTGAGATGGAACATAAGGAGAGAAAGAAACAGCCAGGACCTCCTTGAGGGTGGGAAGGGAGGCAGAAATAAATGCCACGGGAAGAATTCCAAGGGATTTTAACCCACACCAGGACCAGAGCAGAGCAGCAATCCTGGGAAAACCATCCTTCAACTATTAGGGTGGGAGGAAAAAATGTGAAGAAATCACTTCACACAGCAATTGCTTCTCTCCTGCTAACACCCATCCCAGGACAACCTTCTGGCAAAACAAGCTCCCTGTTCCCTTTCAACAATCTGCCAGCTTCCGTTTTAGCACCTTCCCTAACAATTTCCCCTGGTTTGCTGCGAACAAACAACTTCTGGAGAGGACAACTGCAGCTCAGCCCAGAACCTGGCTGCTTTCTGTGCTGTCCCTCACCCGCCTGAGGAGTGAACTCCTGCCGTGTCACAGCACAAGGTAGGTAGACCAGATATTCAGTGGGGATTTTCTGGAGACTTTCCCAGTCTTTGGTTCTGTAGGAAAGCCCATGGAGAGGGTCAGCATGGCCACACCCAAGCTGCATGCTAGAAAACAAATGAGTCAGGACAAAGAAATGGCTTGAAAAGGAGCATGGACACAGCAGCAGCAGCTTTCTCCTGGTCAGATAAGTGGACACTGGGGAGGTTCTGTGGGTGGGCTCTGAGCATTCCCAAGTGGAAATGAAGGAGGGGTTTGATACGACTCAGCAGAGCTGGTGTGGGTGGCCCTGTCCTGCCCTGTGGCAGCAGCCACTTCCCGAGTGCCACTGGGGAGGGGGACACTGCTCCAGGGCTTGGTAGGGGTGTCCCTCAACAGATTAAATTGAGTTTTCCAATTCTCTGCCTACAACTGAACAAATCCTCTGCCACATGTGCAAGTGCATTTTACCTGTTTGTGATTCTCTCTCTCTCTCTCCCTAGAACAAGCTAGGACCCGAGTGCTGCAGGAAAATGCAGATTTTCTTCCCAAGCTGAGCACTTTCCCAAGTGCTCCAGAGAACCTTAAGCAAACAATGGTACTTACAAGCACTGGTAGTGCTGCTTCTTCCTTCAACTGTGGATTTGGAAGTGTCTGTGGGATAAGTAAACCACAATAAATTCCTTTTCTCATTGGCTCCATGATGGGTGATCAATGGAAAGCTCCAGCTCAGCTCCTGACGAACAGGGAACAATTCCTTCCCAATATCCCATCCATCCCTGCCCTCTGGCAGTGGGAAGCCATTCCCTGTGTCCTGTCCCTCCATCCCTTGTCCCAAGTCCCTCTCCAGCTCTCCTGGAGCCCCTTTAGGCACTGCAAGGGGCTCTGAGGTCTCCCTCTTCTCCATTATGAACAGCCCCAGCTCTCTCAGCATCGTTCCTTGATTCTTGTGCTACCCTGGGCTTCGTGAGGGAATCCTGTTCTTCCAGTGTGTGGAAAAGGTAAGGACAGGGACATGGACTGGCAGTGAATGACAGCGGCGGCCCCAGACCTGGCATTCTCCAGTCAGTGTCAGTGCAGAGCTCACAGGAAAAAGTGTAGACGAGAAAGGAAAACCAACGTGTAATTAAAGAGCTAATGAGCCCATCTCGGCTATTTTTAGTGCTCTTTTATTTTCCAGTGGTTGCTCAAACAGCCCCGAAATGACAGTACTGGGTCAGCCTTGAAAGTGCAGCTCCACTTTGAAAAGTGAGCAATGTCCTTGTGGGTTTCCCTCTTTATTTCTGCCCAAAAGCCCTAAATCTAATTTGCTGTGTTTACAAAGCTGAGCCCTGCTGGGACTGCGAGCAGTGCTGGTTCTGAAATCTTCAGAAGGAACCTCCATCCTGCCACAAGAACATCCCAGACAACCAGGGCTAATGAACAAAACGGGCTGGAAATTGGCTGCATTAAAACAGTTTAAAACCCGTTGCAGGTCTATTTGCTTTCTTCACTGCTGACCTCTGTTTGCTGCAGCTGGATCCTGACAAGTCTTCAGCACATCATTCCTTATGAATAATATATCAAACACGCTCTGCTGGGCCTGGCATTTCCTCCTCTTCGTGGAAAGCGATGAACTTTCCTTGCAACCGTTTGCAAATCCAGAAAAGAAAAAGAAAAAAAAAGATATCTGGAGCAGGGAAGTTTTGTTTAATTTCAGCAGTTTCTTCCTGGTGGTTTTTTTTTTGTGGGTCCTGTTTAAGTGAGCCATTGGCATTGCTTTTGTGCTGCTCAATTTTTTTTTTTTTTT
>WEKY01054344.1:130217-155705 GCA_013390045.1 Picathartes gymnocephalus
TTTTTTTTTTTGTGCTTCATGACCAGAGGAGTGATTCCTGCATCTACAAAATGCAGGAATGGCACAAAAGTACCATTTTCTTCTTATCTCACACGTGTGGTAAATAACACTCAAACCCCTGGCAACAAATGTCTTTTGCAATGAAATTTGCTGCCCAGTTGCTTCTCAGAAAAAGAACACAACACTGGTGGAAGGGGATCAATTTTGAAATCTGAACCAGCATCTGCAGGAAATCTTTTTTTTTTTCCTTTCCCGTCTCAGTTTGAGCAAAGCAAGTGAGTGTTTCGTGGGATTAAATGGGACACTTTATTTTGCAGAGTGAGCTGCAGTTTGCAGAGGAGCAATTAGCACAGGCTTGGTTTTGTGGTTAAGTCATTGCATCAGGCCTGAGGGATGATGCCTTCGCAGAGGGCTTCCTGAATTAACTCATGAAGTGAGAAGGTCTGGAGAACTGGAGGAGCTGGAGAAGCCTTTGGGCAGCCACCTAACTCCCTTCTCTGTTCCACGGTCAGGTCAAACACTCCATCCACGACAAATATGACCATCAAAAAGACAACTCCAGCACCTCTTAGCCATCCCCAGCTGTTCTGTTCCCTGCCTGTTCTCCAACGTGCTCAATTACATTGATTCCTGCTTTTCCAGGTGCCAGTGGACAAGGAAACCAATCCATCCCTAGCAGCCTGCACTGCTGGAGTTCCTGTGTGCTTTTCATTTCTGCACCAGACAGGCCCAGTTCATCCAAGCTCTTCCTCAGACCATCTTTTCCAATTAAGTGTTGGTGTCCCTTACTCTCCTGTCTGCTCCATGTGTGGTTTATTCCTGATTTCCTGAAGTGCAGTGGCCAGATATGGGCACGTTGTTACAGGTGTGGGGAGCAATTATCCTCTTCCATCACAGGTAATGGGTCCAGAAAGAAATTGGTTCTTTTGAACCTGTTTTTTACTACAGGTTCTCATTTCACTCGTTATTTTCTAGCTTTACTCCTTCCTTCTTTTTTATTTCCCCTCAGTCTTGGTGCCTTTTGGTCATTCCCACTTTCCCAACTTGGCTGGTGCCCAGATGAAAAGTTTTGCTCCCTTTTGACCCTCAGTCACCAAAAACCAGTGTCATGGTCAGAGACAAAAATTGGGTTGGTTGGTGGAGGATTGTCCCCAGTGAGTTATTCAGGTTGTTTTTCATCACTCTGATGTCCCCCAGTGAATAAATATTGAACCAGTGACAGAAAACTTCTGCAGGGTTTTCCCAGGGACTGAAGGCAAAGTAGCTCCATGATTCCCTGAATTCCACCACTCTCCTCTTCCTCCCAGTATGATCATTACTGATTCAAAGGCTATTACATGACAGTTCTCAAAATTTCCAGGCTGAGCTTTCCCTGAGTTACAAACCTCCAAGTGGGTACAACAATTCTCTTCCTACTCCCAAACCCTCACCATTAAATTCGCTCCGGACTTCACAAAAAAACTGAAAACAAGAAACCTGCAAAGCCTTCAGTCTCCTGCCAATGCTTCTTAAGGGCTTTTCACCTCCTCACCTACATCAAGGTGAGATCAAGGCCAGGTTGGACAGGGCTTGGAGCAACCTGGAATGGTGGGAGCTGTCCCTGCCCATGGCAGGGGGTGGGAGGAGATGAGCTTTAAGATCCCATCCAATCCAAACCATACCACGTCTCCATGATCCCAAAAAGCCCAGGCTGATGAAATAACAAGAGCAATAATAAGAATAAAAACACACTGCACTCATGGAATAGAAGGAAAATCATCAGAATTCCTCTCTGCTGCCTGTTTCACCACGCTCCCTCCAGCGTTCCCAGGCAGCCACTGCCCAGCGCTGCCGAGCTCTGTGCTGGCAGCACTTCCAGGAACAGCACCCTCTCTCCCTGAGCCTGTTCGTGCTCCTCAGTGCCCCAGTAGCTGTTCTTTGAACCCCTCGTCTCCTGGCTGCGGGCACTCGTAGTGACATCCTTTGCTGCGTGGGTCACACGTTGTTAATCCCTTGCTCCCTGCCTGGCGCTTGATGGGCGGCTTCTCCCACCGGAGCTCACCTCGAATCCGCGTGCTCCCTCCAATCAGTGTCCCCAATCAAAGCTGTCTGGTCGGTTTAAGGTCTCCAGGCAGTCCTTGTCCCCAGTGCTTCCATCACACCACTCCCAGGACTCCCTCAATAAGCGTTTCTAGCCTGGCCCCAAGCCATTTATCGCACAGCAGAGGCTGATTTGCCTCACAAAGGACTTGTTGCACAGCAGGGACTCGCATCTTATTTCTTTCCTTGCTTCCCTCCTCCTTTTTCCCTCCACTTTTCTTTTCCTGGCCGTCTCTCCCTCCTCACTTCTCCCTGGTTTATGGGCCATTGGAACGGGGCCTTTCTGCAGGGCACGGAGCTGCTCCTTAGCTGGGAAATGTAATCCTCTCCTTCCAAGGGTCTCCTCCAGGTGGAAAGAGGTCGGCAAGGTGAGGATCAGGCTCAGGTGTGCTTCCAACCCTCCTCCACTTTCCTGCTGTTTCAATTCCCGTGTTCTTGGCTCCGTTCATCCCAGCTGGATATTTCCCTATGACCCCAGCTCAGCCTGGGAGAGGCACCAGAGGAATTCCCAAAAGCCTGAAGGGACTCTGGAGCTGACAGCAATCCATAGGGACGTGCTGGGAGGAAAATTCCCTGCTCAGACTGAGAGCCCTGGGTGATCCTTGCGGGGCTGACTCTCGGGAAACGCCTCTTTCCAAGGAAGAGCCTTGGGAGGAAACTCCGAATGGAATGCCCACCAGGCACCTTTATCCCTTTATTTCCCAGGGCACAGCTACATTTCAACCTCCCCAAGCACACTGGAAACAGGATTTTAGGCTATTTCCTTAGAGGGCTGGAATCACCCACAGCAGCTGTTATTTCTCTTGGCAGAAAATAGATATTCGAACATTCATATATTTTTCTTTCCTGTGACACCAGCTTTTAGTCAGGAATGAAATTGGGAAGCACAATAATTACCCCTGGATGCAACCTTTTCTCTGCCTCATTTCACTGCCCCTGTGCATATTCATGGACTTAATTGTTTTATCAACTCCTAATTTGCAAGGACTACGTCGGATAATTTGGACCTTGACCTCAAGCCTCCTGTTAAGCAAATATTAAATAATAATTAAATCAGATATGACCTCCTTTGTGTTTTGAGTTGTGATTCTTTGCCAGCCAGAAGTGAGAGCTCTGGAGGCAGAAGTGCTCCGATGCAGTCGAATATGAAATTTCAAAAGCAAACAAGAGAAAAATCTCATCCTCAAGGCATCCTTTAACAGAAATTACTTCACATTTTCCACCTCCGGTGATGTCTTTATATCACAGAGAAGGCATTCCAAACGTGGGGAATGCTGCTCCCTATTGGAGCTATCAAATAGAACACCCAGCTCTCAGCCAGGAGACCTAAACCTCCCCAAAACTAAAACACAGAGCAGAATTCGGCTGGTGTGAAATGGCTCACACAAGTGACCATGCAAACGCTCGACACACGGGTGACAGCACAATTTAATTGATGTAAAAGAGATCTTAGAGCGATAATTCCCAGAAATGGCTGCTACTGCCAGGAGGGGCACTTGGATCAGGCAATACAGGTGGAAGGATGAGGGAGGGATAAATTCTTTTATTTCACATCCAGATGACAGCAAAGAGTGGCCACTACAGAGAATCCCTGGGTGGTGGGGGAAGGGGAGGAGGAGGAGGCTTCCTACAACTCCCAGACAGCAGGAGGAAACGGCCTCAAGCTGTGCCAGAGTAGGTTTAGATTGGATATGAGGGAAAATTTCTTCACTGAAAGGGTCATCAAACATTGGAACAGCTGCCCAGGGCAGTGCTGGGGTCCCCATCCCTGGAGGGATTTAAAAGCCGTGTGGATGTGGCACTTGGGGACATGGGACAGTGGTGGCTTCGGCAGTGCTGGGGGAATGGTTGGATTTGGAAGTTTTTTTCAATCTGAGTGATCCTATGAGGGTGCTGGTGAGTGACCTGTGAGCACTGCGAAGCAGATGAGGTGACACAGAGCTGGGAAAGGGGCTCAGCCTGGAGAAAAGGAGGCTCAGGGGGGACCTTGTGGCTCTGCACAACTCCCTGACAGGAGGGGACAGGAGGAGAGGGACAGGCTCTGCTCCCAGGGAACAGGGACAGGAGGAGAGGGAATGGCCTCAAGCTGGGCCAGAGGAGGTTCAGGATGAATATCAGGAAGAATTTCTTCATGGAAAGGGTGGTCAAACATTGGAACTGCCTACGGAGGTTTGGAGTCCCCATCCCTGAAGGTGTCCAAGGAAGGACTGGAGGTGGCACTCCGTGCTCTGGGCTGGTGACAAGGTGGAATCAGCCACAGGTTGGACTTGGTGGTCTTGGAGTTCTTTTCCAGTCTTAAAAATTCCATGATTCTGTGATCCTGTGTGGCTCTAGGAAAACAGAAAGAAGGTTCTTCTATGGTTGATTCCGATCTCTGAAGATTTCCTCCTGGAGGAAAACTTTCGAAAGGGAAAACCTCTCCCTCTCCCACGTAGTGAAGGTCTGGGCAGTATTTGTTTGTTTTCCCATCAGTCGAGCCTGATGAATGTGACCTGAAAATGCAGAGAACTGGCACTAAAGTCTGGGGAGAACAAACCCTGTGAGGATTCCTGGCAGTGGGATATGGCCTTAGAAGAGTATAAAAGGACCAGTTCAATACCCTTGTTTAAAGGAGGAAGTGGAGCAGCCAGAGCAGCCAGTTTAATAGGACCTGAATATGAACTATTAAAAAGAAATCATCAAGCTAATTATAGATTTGCCAGGATCAAGCTCCATCGTATCAGTGTGACTTTGCTGACAGACAGAAGGGGTCTTAGAGAGGAACAGACACAGATATAATATCTGTTTGCTTCCTCTATGAAAAAAAACCACCAATAAACCTTATAAAAGCTGTCTTGCACAGCGTTCCCAAAGCAAACAGGGAACTGTAACATAAATCCAAAGGCACAGAGGCAAAGCAGTGGGAAAAGCTGAGCCAGGGGAGCTGTAACCCAGCTGCCATCCAGATGGGAGGATGGATGGAGGAAGAGAAGCGGGAAATCTGTCCTGATCCTCTCCTGTGAGGAAAGGCTCAGGGAATTGGGCTTGTTCAGCCTGGAGAAGAGAAGATTTGGGGTGACCTAATTGAGGTCTTCCAGTACCTGAAGGGAGGCTCCAGGAGAGCTGGAGAGGGACTGGGGACAAGGGATGGAGGGACAGGACACAGGGAATGGCTTCCCACTGCCAGAGGGCAGGGATAAATGGGATATTGGGAAGGAATTGTTCCTTGTGAGGGTGGGGAGGCCCTGGCACAGGGTGCCCAGAGAAGCTGTGGCTGCGCCTGGATCCCTGGAAGTGTCCAAGGCCAGCTTGGATGGGGTTTGGAGCAGCCTGGGATGGTGGAAGGTGTCCTTAATGAGCAGAGTCCAGAGAGCAAAGAAAGCCAAAGGGATCCAGGGGTGCAGCAGGAAGAGCATTTCCAGCAGGTCAGGGAGTGACCCTGCCCCTCTGCTCAGCCCTGTGAGGCACATCTGGGGTGCTGTGTCCAGCTCTGGGATCCTTGGGACAGCAGGGACATGGAGCCATGGAGCTCCTGGAGCAGGTCCAGCAACAAAGATGATGAAGGAGCGTGTCCCTGCCGAGGAAAGGCTGAGGGAGCTGGGGCTGTTCAGCCTGGAGAGGAGCCCCAGCTGAGAGGGGCCCTCATCCCTGTGTGTCCCTGGGTGCAGGGAGGGCTCCGAGCAGGGCCCAGGCTCTGCTCCAGGGCCCAGCAATGGCACCGGAGCCACGGGCAGGGACTAAGCCCAGCAAGTTCCACCTGGACATGAGGCAGAACTTCTGTCCTGGGCAGTGACCGGGCACTGAACAGATTGTCCAGAGAGGGGGTGGAGTCTCCTTCACTGGAGATATTCCAGAACTGTCTGGACACAATCCTGTGCCCTGTGCTTGGGGATGGAGCAGGGAGGTGGCACCAGATGACCCCACTGTGGTCCCTTCCAGCCTGACCCATCCTGGGATTCTGAGCTCAATCCTCCAATTATCAACCTCACTCACGGTACTGAGGACACCTGGGACACTTCCAGGTGACTCCAGCTGGGAAAGAGAAGGAGAACCACCAAATATTCACAAATCAGAGCAGCATAACAACATGGAAAGACACAAGTACTGACTCAGTAAAGGGTAAAAGACAGAATTAACACACCCCACGAACACAGAATATAAAAACCCTACACAGCACTTCTATAAAAGGGATATTAAAGAATAAAATATTGCACTTGGATGCAAAATGTAGCCAGGGAGGAGCCAGAGGAAGCTGCCTGAAGAACTCGATCATATTTTGGGTACTGTTCTTCAAATAAAACAACAGAAGAGGTGCTAAAAACCCCAGAAAATATGAACGACCAAGGGCTCAAGAACATAACTACAAAAAAGATTCCTGTATAGAAGCACTTTGATTCTGCAACTCATCAAAGATGGGTTGCCTCACTCCTCAAATATAATTTGTGGCAGAAAGGGAAAAATAATCTTTTCTTTTCCCTACACATTTCACAGAAAGGCAGGAAAGGGATATTTCTCAAGATGCCTCTATGTGTCCCCCCACCACTCCCCCATTCCCTCCCACGACAGCGAGATTTGGGGAAATCCAGGGACACCCACACCTGAAACTCCCTGGAATATTCACCCTGCCCGTGCCCCTTATTTCCAACCACACACACCGAGCGCTGCTCATCCCCTTCCCTCAGCTCAGAAACAGCCGATACACAACCAAGACGTATTTTGAGACATTTATTAGAATTTCAGCAAGCTTACAAACTTTCTTTTCATTTTTTTATTTTCATTTTGGTGCCCGCCGCGCTCGCCTGTTTTAAAACTTTTTTTAATCAGGCGCTGCTCACGGCGCCCTTTTTATGCGCCGGAGCTCACGAAAGTCCCCGCGCAGAAAGGGAGGCCCCCAAGATGGCGATGCTGGCGGAGCGTGAGTGCCGATCCCGGCGGGAATGACGCGGGAATGCTGCGGGCACGGGGGCGAGCCGGAGCCCTGGGAGCGCTCCCAGACCCTCCCCACAGCCCTGCCCGAGGGGTCCGGGCCGCGCTGCCCCTCCCGATGGATGCGGGGGGGTCCCAGGGCCAGATAAAGGGATTTGGGGGGCTCCCGTGCTGGGGAAGGAAGTTCCAGAGTTCAGGAAAGGGGAGTGCAGGGACTGGGAGTGGTCGGGTGGGGAGGTCCTTCTGCCCAGGAAATGGGGTCCAGCGGTCCCCGGTGTTCGGGAAAAGGGGGGTCATGGGGTGGGGAGACCCCGGGATGGCCAGGAAAAGGGTTCAGGGAGCTCCCGGTGTTGAAGAACTGGGGAGCTGCGCGCTGGAAAAGGCAGGAATGAGGGTCCAGAGGGTCCCAGTGTCAGGGAAAAGCGTGGGGTCTGGGAAGGGCAGGAATGAGGGTCCAGAGGGTCCCAGTGTCAGGGAAAAGCGTGGGGTCTGGGAAGGGCAGGAATGAGGGTCCAGAGGGTCCCAGTGTCAGGGAAAAGCGTGGGGTCTGGGAAGGGCAGGAATGAGGGTCCGGAGGGTCTCAGTCTCAGGGAAAAGCGGGGCTTTTGGAGCTGGTAGAGCCAGGCCGGGGCCGGAAAAGGGGCTCAGGAGGTCCCCGATGTTGAGGAACGAGGAGTTGGGGTCTGAGAAAAGCACTAATGAGGATGCAGGGGATGTCAGAGTCAAGGAAAAGGCGGCTGGGGCCTGGGAGAGCTGGGCTGAAGCAGAGAAAGGGCTTTAAAGGGTCCCTGGGGCTGAAGAACGGAGGATCTGGGGGCTGGGAAAGGCAGGAATGAGCGTCCAGAGGGTCGCAGGGTTAAGGAAGAGGTGGGTTCTGGAGGTTGGAGAAGATGGAATGGCCGGGAAAGGGGCTCCAGGGGGATATTGGTGCAGGGTACAGGGGGTTTTTTGGGGGGATTTGTCGTGTCCCAGGCATGGCAGGAACAGCGGGAGTGTGTTTTGGACAGCTGTGGGGACAGCTTGTCCTGTCAGTGGCTCGGGGCCATCTCTGGCCCTGTGTTTGAGGGCAGGCACCTCCACCCCGGGGCTGTTGGGTGCTGGGGACACCCCGGGGACGTGGCAGGGCCAAGTGTTGGTGTTGGCTTTGGTGCTTGGGTCACTGCAGGGCAGCGCTGGAGCTGAGCTCATCCTCTGCCAATGCTCAGCTTTTGGAGACTCCCCAGAGGAGGATTTGGGGGTGGGGAAGGGTCTGGAGGGGCCACACGAGGAGAGGCCGAGGGCACTGGGTGTGTTCAGCTGGAGGAGACTGAGGTCAGACCTCACTGGGGCTGCAGCTCCAATCTCTGCTCCTGTGACAGGGACAGGACCCAGGGAATGGCTGGAGCTTTGCCAGGGGAATTTGGGATGGATATCAGGGAAAGGTTCTTCCCCCAGAGGGAGGTCAGGCACTGGAACAGCTCCCCAGGGAATGGTGACATTCCCAAAGCTGCCAGAGCTCCAGGAGGTTTTGGCCAATGCTCTCAGGGGTGCACAGGGTGGGATTGCTGGGGTGTCTGTGCAGGGCCAGGAGCTGGACTGGATGATCCTTGTGGGTCCCTTCCAGCTCAGGATATTCCATTATTCTGTGAACTTTGGTTAAATTTTCCTGGTATTGGGAGCAAAGAGCTTCACTTTTGCCTCTGAGGTGATTGAGAACTTGGACTCCCCATTTCTGGCAGAACTTGCTGGGGTCAGGACACCTTTAACCGAGGGCTCAGGGTCTGGTGAATTTCTTTGCTGGGCTGCAGGAAATATGAACAATACAGACTGATAACAAATATGGTGTTCAGTGAGAAATAAAATGTGAATCGAAGAAAAAAAATCTGCATTTGCCCATGAAATTTTTTAGGTATTTTTGGTGTAAACTTTGGTGCCCTTTTTTTTCAGAATTTATTAATTCTTTTAATTGGACATGTCAATAATAGACTCATTTGGAGTGGAAGGGACCTAAAAGCCCATCCAGTGCCCCCTCCTGCCATGGGCAGGGACACCTCCCACTATCCCAGGCTGCTCCAAGCCCCGTCCAACCTGACCTTGGACACTTCCAGGGATCCAGGAGCAGCCACAGCTTCTCTGGGCCCCCTGTGCCAGGGCCTCCCCACCCTCCCAGCCAACAATTCCTTCCCAATATCCCATCTATCCCTGTCCTCTGGCAGTGGGAAGCCATTCCCTGTGTCCTGTCCCTCCATCCCTTGTCCCCAGTCCCTCTCCAGCTCTCCTGGAACCCCTTTAGGCCCTGGAAGGGGCTCTGAGCTCTCCCTGGATCCTTCTCCTCTCCAGGTGAGCACCCCCAGCTCTCCCATCTCCAGAGCCTTGTCCTTCCTGTGCCCCCAGAGAATCTCTGGGCACACAGCAGGGTTTGCACGGGAACTTTCAGAAATTACAATTAAAAACATGTTCCAGGCATAGAGTTCATCTTGACAAAAGCAATTAGTAATGAATCTCTTTCAAATCATAGAATATCCAAGTGAAGAATTTGAGTTGTCCAGCCCTGGCACAGCTGCCCAGGGCAGTGCTGGAGTCCCCATCCCTGCAGGGATTTACAAGCTCTGTGGATGTGGCACTTGGGGACATGGCTCAGTGGTGGCCTTGCAGTGCTGGGGGATGGTTGGACTTGGTGATCTCAAAGGACTTTTCCAGCCTCAGTGGTTCTGTGGTTCCCTAAAGAAATGATGATTTTCTCCACTGGATGGTGCTGCTCTCCCAGAGTTCCACCACCGTCTGTGGCATCAGTTTTGGAGCAGCCCAGAAAATTGGTGTTAAGTTAGGAGCTGAACCTGGTTTCCTCTCCCACTCCAAAGACAGCAGTGAACAAACATTTCTGATAAATTATTGACTAATTAGTCGATTTTGTTGTTTGTTTGGAAAGGGAAGATGATTTTATTTTTTCTATAAATGGCATGGAGCTGTTCCTGATTTTCTTAATGCTTTTCTAAAGATGAAAGCAAGTTTGGGGTTTTTTTCCTGCTTCAAACTCACCCTGTTTAAAAGTCAGAGTATGTTAACCCAGCAGAAACATGAGGATTAATCCCCCAGTGTAGCTAAGAAGTTTGCAATACTTAGATTGAAAGTGCTGGGAAAGGGAAGGTCTCTTAATTTCAAAAACTATTTGTGCCAGGTGCCCTTGTGCTTTGTTCCCAACATCCTCCCAGGAGCAAAACATCTCAAGGGCTTCTCCACAGGGAGATATTCAGGAAAAACCATAGAAATTCTCTTTTGAAGTTGTGATTGAAAAGAAGGGCAGCTGCTAAACTGGATGCCATAGGATCTGGCAGAATCCCTGAATCAGAATCACTGAGGCTGGAAAAGATCTCCAAGACCATCCAGTCCAGCCATTTCCCAGCACTGCCAAGGCCACCACTGTCCCATGTCCCCAAGTGCCACACCCACATGCCTTTTTAATCCCTGCAGGAATGGGGACTCCTCCACTGCCCTGGGCAGCTGTTCCAATGTCTGACCACCTTTTAAAATGGGGAACTTCTTTCCTCATATCCAATCTAAACCTCCCCTGGCACAGTTTGGGGCCATTTCCTCTCATCCTGTCCCTGTTCCCTGGGAGCAGAGCCCAACTCACCTGGCTACCCCCTCCTGTCTGGGAGTTGTGCAGAGCCAGAAGGTCCCCCCTGAGCCTCTTTTCCCAAATTCCCAGCTGGATATTTGGGTGAAATGAGACACTTCTCTAAGGGAGCCAGACCTTTTATTCTCCTTGGGGCAGCAGGGAATCTCAGTTTGTTTGGAAGTTTAAAATCACAGACCACAGTGCTGCTTCCCCACCTTTTTTTGGCAGCATGGACAGGGTTTGGAGGAGTTGGCTGCTCTCAAGGCTTCCTGGTGGGAATAATCACAGAATCCCAGGATGGTTTGGGGTGGAGGAGACCTTGAAGATCATCCCATTGCACCCCCTGCCATGGGCAGGGAAACCTTGCCCTATGCCAGGTTACTCCAAGCCCTGTCCAGACTGGCCTTGGACACTTCCAGGGATCCAGGGGCAGCCACAACTTCTGAGGTTAATAAGTTGTTTCCTATAGAGAAGTGAACCAGGCAAAGCTTGGATTTCCCTAACAGCCCTCGAGCATTTAACCCACTGTAAAAACTGTTCAGGGACTGTTTAAATCTTCAAAGTTTCGGAAGTGTGTTTAAAAAAGCCCCCACCTTGAATTCTGACAGTCTTAGTTCCTTCAAAATGAAACAAAAAATGGGCAAAAAATGAGTCAAACATCCCTGTAATATTCAGTCCCTCTGGCCCAAATCCCAAATCTTGTCTTTTAGGGAACGATGACTTCCTGATTACATTGAAAACACCTCGTTGGATTTGGCTTCTCCCTGCCTTTGTGAGGCCTTGGGTTAACGGGTCATTTTTGATCCAGCATTTCCCATGGTGTTTAATGAAGTTTGTGATCTTCCTGTCTCCCATTCTTTGTTTGTCTTGTTTATTTAGGTTCTCTTCCTGCCTGGGCTTAGGTGCACACTTCAATTGACTGGTTAACTGGGCTGCCTTCTCTTCCTTGATTTCAAGGAAGCTGTTCCTGGTGGGAAAGGCAACATGTGGGTCTGGGAATCTGTAATTTCTTTAGGAATCTGCATAGGACAAAGGAGCTTTGATTTTCATTTGGATCTTTTAACTCCTGCAGTAATTTCTGGCAGCTTTTCAGTTTCCCCATAAACCGTTTCTGAGAAATCCAAAAGCTGAAATCCCATGGGTTTATGTTCTGTCATTCCCTTTCTCTGATCACTTACACTGGATTTTTGATTTGGCTTTTGTTAGGAAGGCAGATATTAAAATTTCTGGGTTCTAGTTAAAGGGAAGTCTGGAGAATGGATTTTGTCCAGAACTGGGAAAGCAGCATCATAACCTCCTCCCCTGTAGATTCCATGTTGAAGCCAGATGTAAAACAAAATTGGAATAAATATGGAATTTACACCTAAATGGTAATCCTTAAAGCCTTCCCTGAATTGCAGCCCATCCTGAGGGACAACAACTTCCATAGCAATCCAACTTTGGCATCTTCCCATTAATAATTATTATTTTCCCTGGGCTTTTATTGTTGTTGGCATGGTTTTTATTTAGTAAAATTAACCCCCAAAATATAGTGAGTCTGGCATAAATTCTGGGGTGGGTTTTTTTTTGCAATGAAGAGCTTTGGTTGAACTGATCCAATACCAAGAGCTCTCTGGGAATGCCAATAGAGCCTGTTTGAATTTCCCCTTCCTGCCCCAGCCAGGAGAAGGCAGAAGTGGTCCGTGGATCCACGAAACAGCGCTTGGAGCAACGATGACTCCAGATTTGGCCAGAAGATGCTGGAAAAGATGGGCTGGTCCAAAGGAAAGGTAGGATCTAAAGGAGAATTGTGTAGCTGAAGGGTCTAAAACTGCCAGGGAACTCTTATTTGATTTATTCTCTTAAGTGCACAGAGAATTTGAGCAGTGAGAGATTTCTACACTTTGTTACAAAGTCCAAGTTTGTGCCTCTCCTGCTTTCCATTTTTCCAGTTGCTCTCCATTCTTTGACAATCTGAATTTCCAAGTGAGAGCAGGAGTTGGAGCAGTAAATCAGGTTAAAGGTTTTAAGCTGCCTTTAAACCCTCAATTCTCTCCCTGCTTTTGATACTCTTTAAAGCAACTCCAGGATACTCTTTAAAGCAACTCCTGCTTTCATCTTTCACCTGATTTTAAGATTTTTTTCTGATCTGTTCCTTGAACCCTCAAAATGCTGTGAGCTGTGTCCCTTCCCAGCTCCAGCCAGAACCTGTGGGTGAGCTGACTGGTTTCTGGCACTAATAACAGCTTCCAGGTCAGCACAGACACCTGCAAACTGCAGATTTAATTCCGCAGAATTAAAATCACAGCAAAGCTGAGATTTGGGGTTGCACATCAGGGGGTTTAGTGATAAGAATCCCCACAAAACCCCACACTTTTACTTCTAGATTTCCTCTTCCAGACTTTCCTTAAAAGGCATAAAATTAGGATCATTCTCAATTCTGTAAATGCCTTTTTGGAAAAGCCTGGTTTTGGATTTAAACCTTTAAACCTTATTGGCCTCAGTTGTCTCACAACGTTTCCCACTCAAGCTACTGGATCTTCCTTGCCACCAGTTGTACAAGAAGGATTTATGTCTCCATTTCTCTACAAACTTGGACAAATGGAACTTTCCCTTGATCAAATTAAGGGGCAAAAACCCATCTGGGCAGTGAAATTAAACTGCTTACACCAGTCCTGTAATTGGTTGTGTTGGAATTGGGTCAGGGCAGGATGGGTGGCTGAGTGTCCTGCTTACTTCCTTACTTTTTGGTCAGCAGAAGTTTCAAGGCAAATTTTCCACCCCTCTGACCAAATAAACTCTTCTTTGTTTGGAACAGCAACAGCCTTTTCCAAGTAGGCCTCATCCCTTTAAATATTAGATATCCCAGGATGTGTCTGCAGGGCTTCTCTCCACTGAAGCACCACATTAATGCTGATTAAAGCCAACACGCTTGGCTGATGAGTTGTGACAGATGAGGCAAAAAGCAGGTAAATACTAGGAAAAAAGTTCTAAACTCAAAGCTTTGCCTTTTAATTTTTTAGCCTTGATCATGCAGTTAAGAAAGATAACCCTGGACCTGAATATGGCTTCATATTAAACAACCCCAATATTTGCTCCAATATTTTCATCCACGTATGGGATGGAAGGGGTTGTGAATGTCCTGCTGGCTCCAGTCTCCTTCTCCCCTGCCCCTCCCTGCTCTCCTCCCATATAAATTTGGTCTGGATTGTGTGTTCCATGTGGATCTGCCTTACTCCCATTACCCTTCCCGGGGACTGAGGCATTTTTTGGGGAGAGGCAATTTCTTCTTTTGTAGTGTCTTGTTTGAAAACTGGAAATACTTTGGGCTTGCCTGGGAATGTCAGGTGGCTTCCTGAGTAATCACCCAACCAGTTCATGATGTTGCTATTTTAGTGTTTATAATGCTTTGCTGGAGGCTTAAGTAGTGAATTTTAGAAACTTTGTATGCTGTGTGTAGTGCTTGTGAATTAATTCAGCTATAGGCAGGCAAATTAATAGGAAGTTGGGATTTCTTGCTGTGTTTCTTTGTGAACTATCTTCCTGTCCAAAAGCTCTAGTTGCTGCTGTAAAATCCTTATGTTTTTACCCTCAAATCCTCCTTAGGGTCTCGGGGCTCAGGAACAAGGAAATCCAGAACACATCAGGGTTAAGGTGAAAAATGACGTGCTGGGATTAGGAGCTACCATCAATCATGAGGTGAGCACTGGACCCAGGGCAGGGAATGGATCTCATTTCAGCAGAAACACAATTATTTGAGTGGAATATTAATGAAATCTTTTGTCACAGCTGGTGATAGCATGTACCAAACAGGATTGTTAGGACTTCCCAACACAGCCCTTTTAATTTCATTTCACTTTGGGGTGAATGTTGGAGCTGTGATTGGTGTTACCACCTGTGGAGCTTCCCAGGGTCCCTCCCACCAACAAGGACTGGATATATCCAAGTTACTTCTGAGAGTCTTAATATCTGATTTAGTAAAACTCGTTTAGTTCTGAAGACTTCTCCCTCTGTATTCATGTGGGTGATATTTACAGGACAACTGGATTGCTCATCAGGATGACTTCAACCAGCTTCTGGCTGAGCTGAATAACTGCCATGGACAGGGTGAAACAGGTAGGTTCATGCTTGGCTCAAGCAGATGCTGGAAGCTCAGCAGAGTTTCCATTTTGTGTCTTAAAAGAGTTCCTGAGGCCCAGTTTGGGCTACAAACAAGGTTAACAACTCCCCCTTCTTGCCCAAAATCACTGAGAGCCAAAGGATGTGTTGCCATCCATGACCATGGCTTTGTGGATCTCAGTGGATAAGTTTTGCTCTCAGGACTCAAAGGAATGCTTTCTCTTGATGAAAGAAAACATAAAACACTGAACCTGTTTATTTCATCCTGTATTTGGGACACTTTTCCTGGGCTTTACCTACGGGAACATTTATTTATAAAGCATCCAGAACCTGTCTGAAGGCTCACAAAAATCACTCAGCACTGCAATGCTTTGCCTTCCTTATGTTAATGAACTGTCACACTTGGCTTCCATGCTCCAGTGGCTTCTTAAATACCTCCTTTTCCTGTCCTTGGAGAGCTGCTCGTTAGCTTTTGCCTCAGAGTTCTGCATCTCTGCTTTGAGTGTGGCATAAAGTGATTTTTGTAGCCTTGCTGTTGAGCACACAAGTGGAGAAACTTTCCCAAAAGGGCTATTTTTAAAGTCTTCTATTTTTGAAAGTTTCTTACAAGCTGACCTTGCTTTGTGAAAATGAAGTTAGAAAGCTGTGGTGGGTGTGAGCTTAGAGGAAGAATTGGTTTATCAAGTGGTTTATTAGTTAAACGCAATTTAGATACAAAACACAATTTCAGATACAAAAACTCTGATTTTTGTATCTGAACACCTCTCTGGAGTGTTGTTAAACCGAGGGCTCCTGTTTGGACACAGCCTGTCCTTGTGCTGCTGGGGCAGAATTGCCAGATTAGTGAATTTAACAACTCTTCATTCACTCATTCTTAACCTTTGAGCACTGAAGGCTTTCTAGGAGAAAAAATGTAGAAAGAACAGGCAGAAAATCAGTTAACAAGTTTTCTAATCCTGGAGAACTAGGATTAAAATTCTGAGCCTGATGCCTCAAAACACCTCTTTTAACTTGCTGTGCAAGTTGTGCTTGTGAAATCATGAGGCCACCCAGGACTCGGTGCTGTCACTCAGCTCCTCGAGAAGTAGGAGAGCATTTCATGGGGAAATTCCAAAAGTTCCTGTTCCTCTTTAGAACTAAATCCTATCCAAGTTGCAACTTGAGCCCTGGGAAGATCAGGGAGGTGTAACTGGTGGGAAACCTGCAGACTGATGAGCAGAGAGCTGAAATGACTTGCCCAGGGCCACAGTGAGTCAGCAGGGGCAGGTTCAGGGAGCAAGGCTTGGTCCTGAGCTCTGCACTCTTCCCTGGGCCACCTCATGCAAAGTGACCCTTGAAAACTCATTTCTCATTGTTTCACTCAGTTCTTTTGGTCCTTCTAGGAGCTGGGACAAGTTTTCAATCACTGAGAGCAAATTTGGGTGCACCTTGAACATTCCAGGTCAGAGTCACATTTGGTGATTTGCAGAAAGGCATCACTCTGAAACTTGTTTTTTGGCAATTGTTGAAGCTGGCCAAACTCATCCAGAAAAAACTCTGCCTGCAGCTGTGCTGCAGGAGCAAATGTTACATTATTGGCCATCCTCCAGTTTCAAACTGCGTTAAAAGTCAGCTGAAAAACTTCATTGTTCTTAAAGAACTGGTGCAGTTGCCAGAGCTGGATTGCAATTAGAGGTCGGAAACGAAGGGCCTCGTGGGGGTTGATGCCAACATTCAGATACCCTCAGTGTCTGTAGCTTTAGCTGTCTTTTCCTTTTTTTTTTTTTCTAGCTGAGCACCCAGTGAGGGCAGGTTTAGATTAGATTAAATGCCAGGAAGAAATTCATCTGCTGGTGGGGAGGCCCTGGCACAGGTTTCCCAGAGAAGCTGTGGCTGCCCCTGGATCCCTGGCAGTGTCCAAGGCCAGGCTGGACAGGGCTTGGAGCAGCCTGGGATAGTGGAAGGGTTTGGGACTACGTGGTCTTTTCCCACACAGACCATTCCATAATTCCTGGCTCTTTTGCTGGGCTCCTCGGTGATGATGACTGTCCCTTTCCCATTGATAAAATGTGGGAATAACACCCTGGCTTTGGCACATCCCCCTCGATGAGATTCGCTGCAGAAATGCCGCTTTGGTGGCTTTATTGCCCCGACTAGATTGCTTTGAAAAGCACATCAGTATTCCAGCAGTGGTTGCTCAGTTTGTCAGAGGGTTTCCAGTCCCTGGAAGACACAGGGATGTATTTCCCTGCCCACTGGAAGTACCAGCACGTTCCACAGTGAAATTCCTCCCTGCAGGCACGAGGCGGTGCTGCTGCCCCTTTCCCTGTAAGAATAACGTGGAGGAGGAAGCTCTGTGGAAACCCTTTGCTGTGTAATGCTCCTTTTGCTACCAGGAGATTGGAAACCAGGCTCAAAATGCAGCATGTCTGTCAGGATATTTTAGTTGTGATCCTTGCTTTCTCCACAGAGCCTTTTTAATGAGGTTTTTTTGTTCAAAACTGGATTTGCTGGTCCTTTCTCTTTGCATGAGTGTGAGAGTGGGAGAATGGATCTCAGCCTGCTGGCCCTCAGCTCTCCCACTGCAGGCTGAGGATTTCACCTTTAGGCCAGGGATTCTGTCCTCAAGTGGCACTGCCTATCAAACAGGGAAGTGCTGGAATTCCACTGTCAGAAAAGCTTGGGCAGCAGAGCTTTCCAGGGTGGGATCCTTTAAAAAAGATGACTCAACTTGGCCCTCAGGGTATGGGTTGATTTCCCTACCCATCCCACAGGGAGGAAGAAAACATCTCACCAGAGTAACCTCTGGATTTACAGAGAAGAGTCTCCTGTGGTGCCTCTGTTCAGGACTAGCAAGGCAGTAATTAACGGTACAACAGGTTAATTTCCTCTGTCTGGCAATGTTTTGTAAATTAACAGGCTCTGTGCCTGCAAGCAGAACATTTGTACCCCTAAAATAACCTGGCACAGCACAGGAACGTGATCTCTGTGCTGTTAAATAGTGAGGTTAATCCTCCACGTGGCTTTAACCTGCTCCCAGTCTCCCAGAGTACTCCTGAGTGACTCTGGGACTGAGCCAGCCCCAGAGAACATTCCCAGAGGACAGTTTAGATGCAGCCCCTCTTCTGGAAGCCTGGGAAATGAGATAGTAGGGATGTGGCAATTTGTTCTAGCTGGCCTCAGGGACAGAAAAGCTTTGTCACTGTTCAGTTTCCTTACACAGATGTATCAGCTGATGTCCAAATAAAGGTATTTTGTGTAAGGTTAGAAACGAAAATCCTCTGGGGTTTTGTTTTTCCCCATTTTTCTTTCTGCCCAGTCAGATTCAGTATTTTATTTCCTACTTTTTTTTACATCTTTCCCAGACTCTGGTGTGGGAGATACTCTGTGAAAAACAGCACTTTTATTCTTTTCTTACCACAGGGATGGATTTACCTTTGACCTGGAGTACCTGTATCTGCCTTTTCAAATTACCTTGGATTGGAAATGGGAAGGAAAGGGAATGGCACAAAAAAAATCAAGCATTGGCATATTTCACACAAAACTTAGAGTGCTTCCTTCAGTAATACTTTATGACATGTTGTTGGCTGGATTTTGAGAGAGAAAGTTAAGTACACTGATGTTTGAATTTGGTGGTGAAGTGCCTCTAACAGCTGGAACCTGTTTGCTTGGGGTTTGTTTTTTTTAAGAGTCCTCAGTGAAAAAGCAGAAAAAGACATTCAGCCTCGAAGAAAAATCCAAATCTTCCAAGAAACGTGTCCATTACATGAAGTTTGCCAAAGGTAAGAGGAGTTTTGTTATTTCATATGTCCTGACCAAGATTAGAACAAACCCAGCTCAAGGTGATTTGTTACCTTCTAGAGTCTAAATTTGGCGAGTAAAACCTAGGTTTAGAAACACCCCCTGCAGCTACTTGCTTAAAGCTCTGGTGTGCTGTGTTCCTCTTTATTTTGGGCAATTTTGGATGGCCTTAGGCTGCTGATGTTGGGAGTAAAACAATTCCTTAGTGGAGGAGCTGAATAAAGGAGCAGTGAATATTCCGAGGGGTCGGGCCGTGTGCAGGGATGGGAGCAGGAGGCAAAGGTGAGGTGGGAGTGACTTGGGCACCTGCGTGGCACTAACCCTGCAATCCCCAGTAACCCCTGCTCAGAGATCATGTGGATGAGATCAGGGATCAGATTAAACCTGCACAAAGCAAGAGGAAAGCCCTCTTACATCCACCAGGTACTTTATGGGATAAATTAGGGCAGCGCTTGGTGGCCAGAAAAACTCTGTCAGGAACTTGTGGAGTTTGGTAATTTCTTTCTTTCTTAGAGTGGTGACATTGTTTCAGGCAGCCCAGGTTGTGGCCCTTGACAGTTACTCAGTGCTGTCCCTGTTGCTCTGTTCCCCTTTCACACGGTGTGTGCCTGTTTCAGGGCATGGACAGGATCAGTTTCCACTAATGGCTGATTTATTAAACTGAAGGCTCTGTGTAATGTTTTCTGACAGCAAATGCCTCTGCTAAAACAGAGCTAATTGATATCTGAATGGTGGCCAGATTTTCATATCAGGGTTTGGGATTTTTGGTGAAATAATTCGACCTTTAAGTCCAAGCTGTTAACATGAGCCTGCCACTTTATGACACTAAACAATTAAATTGGTTCAGGGCTTGCAAGTACAGAGGCCATGGCCTGTTTGAGGTAGTAGCAAAGAGGATTTATTTTGATTTGGATTTAACCTTTTACTAAATATAGAGGAAAAAAAAGAAGTGTCTTTTGAGCATGTAAAATACAGCTCAAGGCTTTCATATTCACAATATCCCTGGTTTGTTTGGTCACGTTTCCCCAAGGCAGCCCCTCATTTGCTTGTACCCTCTGTGTCCTGGCACAGGGAAATTGTCCTTTTTCAGGGAAAGAGGAAAAGTTATTTGAGAAAGGCTCATGTTGTCGTGGCCCTTGTTGTTGAAGTCCAGTCCTGCTTCCTTTCAGACTAAACAAGACAAGCTCACACAAAAGCGGGAGAAGGGAACAGCGACAGCACCAAATGCAGCTTCCGCTCCCGGGGCTGCTTTGGAGCCTCTTTGCTGGAGGAACAGCCACCCCTGGATCTGGGAAATACCCCCCAACCTCAGATTAAAACACTGATTTCAGCTGCTTTTCCAGCAGCTGCTCCCCTGTGATGCTGCAGGAGATTGGGGCTGTCAGCTGAGCTGGTTTTCTCTTAGAGGAAGAATGGGGGATGCATCCAGGGGGAGGCAGGGAAAGGAAGCAAGGAGGATTTTAGGGGTCACATTCCAAACCCTGGCCAAGAGAAAGCTGAAAACAGCCCCAGTCTCATCCAGCTTGCTTGGACAAGGCCATTTAGAGGCTGTGCAGTGAGGCAGCAGGAGGCTGGGGAACACTTGCTCCTCTAGGCTGATGGGTCTCTTACCCTCTGGGGGCAGTTAAGGATCCCAGGAAAAAGAAGTCAGATTGGGGAATCTTTTTTTGTTTGTTTTGGGGTTTTTTGGTCATTACAAGATTTATTTTGAGGTCAGTGATTTTGGAATCAGAAAATCAAGTGGTTTAAGACCCAAACAGACTTTTAATAAGTTGACCTGTCTGGGTTAATTTTGTTTCCTTAACTTTTGCTGACCTTTTCCAAACAAATTTTCTGACACAAGCAGTGGACAACTCAACAGCTCCTTCACTGTGGAACTGGCTAAACTTTTGCCTGCATCTCTGAATCTCACATCACACCTTCCTGCTTCCCCCTCCCTGCTCCATGTCCGATATCTAGCTCACCACATAACAATCAGATGGGAATAATGGCACTCCTGGAAATCTTTGTTTCACCCTTGAAATTGTTTTGAGTTCGAATAATCCGTGTGTGGCATAGATGGAGGTTTTGCTTTTCAAAAGCAACATCAGAAATCAAGGAAAAGTCCCCACTGAGTAAAAATGGATCTTTTTTTTCCACTGTGTGGAGGAGCTGTAACTTCCTATTTCTGTCAGAAACTGGGAATCCTCGTGAGAATCCAAAGATCCCAGTGCATACACACATTTCCTCATGTGTACTTTAATGGCTTTTGCATAGAACCACAGCATGGTTTGGGTTGGAAGTGACCTTAAGGCTCATCTCATTCCAACCCCCTGCCATGGGCTCGGACACCTTCCACTATCCCAGGGTGCTCCAAGGCCCATCCAAACTGGACTTCCTGATTTTTGTTCACCTCCAAAAGCAATTCCTCTCTCTCTGTGGGTCACACTGTTACCAAAATGCATCCTCAGATGTGAAGGTTTGGGGATTTTCCCTCTCTTTACCCCTTCCAGGTAAGGATCTCTCATCACGCACTGAACAGGACCTGTCCTGCATTTTTGGGAGAAGGCAGAAGAGTGCTAAGACGCAGGTAAACAAGAATCCTCTCCTTTCTCTTGTTTCTTTGTTTATTATCTCTCAAACTAAACATCCAAATGTCTTCTGCCAATGTGGTTTTTCTACTTGAAGGGCTGTGCTTGAACTGTGAGGAAATAAGAGTAAATTTAATCGCTGTTTTTGTGGATTATCATGTTGTAAGTTTTTTGGAGATAGGGAACTCCAGTATTTTAATTTTTTGCTAGGAAATATACATCACAAAGAAGAATTTTGCTTGACCTGAGAGGTCAAAGGTTGTCCTCAATGCGCTCAGAGGTCTTTTCCAACCTAAATGATTCTGTGAAAGATCCATGAATATCCAAAATAAAATTGGACATTCAGTAGCAACTGGGCAACCTCCACACACTGCCCTTGTTTCCACAAGAAATGGGAAAGGCTGAGCGGCTGCAAAGGATTCAGAGGTGACCTGAACAGTGATAAATATTTGATGAGAAGACCTTTCCCCTGACTTTGTGTAACGAGATCCAGGTTTGTACCAGCTTTTATTTTATTTATGTGCTCATTATTATTTTGAACTTCCAGAGCACAGACCTGCTTTATCAGTGGATAAAATAACTGTGATGTGACCAACGTGTCCAAAAAAATTCTTTGGAAAAAATAACATCTGGAAAAGCACAAATGAATATATTGCAAGAATTGCTCTGTTGGTTCCAAGTTCTTAAAAATCTCTCATTTTAAGGGAAAGGTGGGGTTTGAAATGGAGTGGAAATTTCTGGAATACACTTGCTCCTTGTGCTCTTGGAAGTTGTTGTGGAACTTCACTGCAGCTCACTGGGAGCTGAAATAAGGATTTGGGAACTTCCAGTCCGTGAGAGCTGTTGGAGGTCTCAGATCCTGTGGGTAAACTTGTCCCAGGGAGCCCTGTTGGTTTTGATCACCTGAATACACCCTGCTCCTTGGCTCCCTTGCTGTCAGATCAATGGGAAGCAGGACAAACTGGGATTTAAAGCAACTCAGCAGTGCTGGGGTTGGGGGAGCAGATTTTGCTCACTCATGAGTTGTCTCAAGCAGTTGGTCTTGTTTTCTCTCTGTGTTCCACATCTTTGGAAATGCAGGGTTGGAAAGTTGCATCTTCTGGGACTTTTTCATGCAGAACATTTGTTCTTTTGTGGATAAACCCCGCAAATCACATGGATTTTAGGAGAGGTGTCTTAAGTTTGTGCATGGTTTTGCCAACCTCTTGACAAATGCAGTGGTTGGCTGATGGCTACTGTGCAGATTTCCTGAAATGGTTCAAACTTCTGGCTGCAAAGTCACAGACTGTTCCCTCCTAAGCACCCAAATTTCCACATGTAAATCCAGGCAGGAGGGAACAGAATTTGGAGCTGCCTTGTCATCTTCTGGCTGCTGCTGAGCAGCCACAGGCAGGGGAAGCCAGAGGCAGCACAATTGCTTCCCCCAGCTCCCCCTTCTCCTTCTCTTCATGGATCAGAGATCTGTGGAGTTTGCACAGAACAAAAGTGCATTGCTCAGGCCCTCCAGCTCTGAGCAATTTTACTGCACTGCACCCATGAACTCTTATGATCCCTTTCCATCATGTTCCAGAGCCTGGTCCTTAAGGTGGCACTAAGGGAAGTGAGGCTTTGCAGGAATTCCCTGTGTTTGCCTTCTGGTTTGAAATCCCCAAGCTCTGGGCATTTCCCTGCTGTGTCACAGAGCTCACTGCAGGAGCAGGAAGGTGCTGCCATTCTCCTGGAAGTGAGTTGTTCCTGTGTGGAGATGATGTAGAAAGAGCCCTGGTGCCCAGCAGAGCCTTGGCTTTGCCTGCAGGTTGTGGTAGGCTCCAGTTCCCTTCTAATTTCAGCTCCTACAGCCCTGGGCTGATTTGCCTGGTCACAGGATAAGGACTTGCATAAGAGCCAGAACTGCTCCTATCCATGAATCTGATTGCAGGTTCCCAGGTGTGGTTGCTGTGGAGATGAGACATGGAAGTACCCCCACTGATCCTGGAAAAGCTCGAGCACTGACCCACAGGAATCTTGGATTTATCCATGGATTAAATCCATGGATTTAACAAGACCAAGTGCTGGTGCTGCATCTGGATTGGAACAGCCCCTGGGATCAATCCAGGCTGAGGATGAAGGGATGGAGCAGCCCTGGGAGAAGGACTTGGGGGTGCTGGAGGGTGAGAGCTGGACATGACCCAGCCCAGAAACCCCTGGAGTTGTTGGAGCGAGTCCAGAGGAGGCACCACGATGATCAGAGGGACAGAGCAGCTCTGCTGGCAGGAAAGGCTGAGAGGATTGGGATTGTTCAGCTTGGACAAGAGAAGCTTTGGGGTGACCTCATTGTGGCTTCCCAGTACCTGAAGGGAGAGCTACAAGAAAGATGGAGAGAGACCATTTACAAGGGCCTGAAGGGACAGGACAAGGGGGAATGGCTTCAAATTTACAAAAGACAGAGTTACGTGGGATACTGGGGAGAAATTGTTCCCTGTGAGGGAGGGGAGGCCCTGGCACAGGGTGCCCAGAGAAGCTGTGGTTGCCCCTGGATCCCTGGAAGTGTCCAAGGCCAGGCTGGACAGGGCTTGGAGCATCCTGGGACAGTGGAAGGTGTCCCTGCCTGTGGCAGGGGGTGGATCTGATCTCTAAGGTCCCTTCCAACCCAGGCCATTCCATGATTCTACAGCTTGGAGTCTCTGAGGCTCTTTCTGAGGTATCATCTCCCTCCTCTGTTCTCAGAGGTGCAGTTTGAGAAGCATTCAGCACACATTTGATGTGCACTGAATGACCCCAAGAGAGCTACCATTCCACTCTTGATCTTTTGACAAAAGATTTTCAGCTTAATTTTTTTTCCCCTATTTCTATTTGTTTCAATCTGAGATCATAAAAACTTGGGGGTAACTTCATGGGAAGATGCAGCAACTGCTTTTCATAGAATCACAGAATTGCTGAGATTGGAGGAGACCTAGAGGTCTCCAGAGGAGTCACCCTGCTCAGAGCAGGGCCAGCTATGGCAACTTCTTCAGGAGTTTGTCCAGAGTTTTCATTATCAGTCTTCCTTAAAGCCTCCATTTGAAGCCTGTGACAAAAGTTCAGTGGGTGGATAAAAGAAGGAGAAGAGCAGAAGAAATCACAGAATCATGGAATTGCTAAGGCTGGAAAAGACCTTTACAGTCATCAACTCCAAGGCTATTCACCACTAAACCATGTCCTGAGGTGCTATAGCCACATGTTTTTTGAACACTTCCAGGGATGGTGACTCCTCCACTTCCCTGAGAAGCCTGTTCTAGTGCTAGACAACCCTTTTCACAAAGAAATTTTTCCTAAATCCAGTCTAAACCTGTTGCACTAGCTCTGGCTGGCTGCCTGGTGTCACACCAAACTGCCTTTAGAGGTTAGGAAAAGAGAAATAAAAAACAAACCCCAGGGAATTCCATCTGTGGTTATGCTCCAAAGGGAATCAGTGGGAGGACTGAAGGCTCAGTGATGATCTCTGGACCAGCAAGATAATCCTGGCTCTCCTGAAGTGCTTATCAAAAATCTGTCACCCCTGAACTGCTGCAGTGACAAACAGGGTCTCAGCAAAGCAGATGTGTCCCGGTTCCAGTGAGTCCTGTCCACTCTTTTCCAGTGTGGTCTTTAGCAACCATTCTGTGATCTTGACCTGCCTGTGGCAGGAGATGCTCTGTGTGAGCTTAATCTGAGCTCTCTTAACTCTGGGGCTGATCTCAGACTCACTTTTTAGCTGTCTCAGTGGCCGAGGACTGATCTGGTGATGGATCCTGTCTCTTGTTCCACACCAGCTCTGCAGCAGTAAGTGGGGAATGTGGAAATTGGATTATCTACCTTATCAGAGGAAGAGGGAGTTGGTCAGAGGAGTGTAAAGATTGCAAAAGAGGGGAATTGCAAAGGATGTGGAAGGAAATGCTGTTTGCCCCTGAGGGTCGAAAGGAATTTCTCTAGAAGTAGTAAAACTACAATGCTGTTGTTTTGATGGTTCTGAGATATGTGTTACTAATCAGAGGCAACTGCAACCTTTAATTCTCCTGAATGCTCGCTATAACCATCCTCTTTTTAATTATTTTTGATAAATCATGTGTCCAGTTCAAACCTCCTTAATAAACTACACAGGGACCTTTCTTTAAAACAAAACAAAAAAAAAACCAACAAACCAACAAGTCAAAAAAATGAGGTGGGGAAGAAAACAATGGCTGGGCTTCAGAGTGGACCTAAATTGAAAACGTCTGCAGTTTTTCCCAGGGAGAGCAAGTGATCGAAAATATTGAATTGTAATTATGATGCTCTCTGGAGACCTGCACTGAGGACCTGTTTTGCAGGGTGAGATCTGCCAGACTTGTTTTTTGCCCCCACTTTCCCTCTGATTTTCTCACTTGCTTAAGAACACTGGGAGCTGGGGAGACAGAAAAACAAATTCCATTAGTTCCTATCTGGTTGAACTTCCTGGAACCCCCACTATTTTTTTTTTTTTTT
>WEKY01054344.1:155725-214231 GCA_013390045.1 Picathartes gymnocephalus
TTTTTTTTTTTTTTTGCTTCTCAGAATTTCCTTCCTCCATCCAGCTGTGTTTCCTGATGAAGCCTTATCACCGGAGAAAATGCTCCTGAGCGAGGCTGAGGATTTGGGAATGAGTTGCAGACGGTCCCAACTTGGTTGCTGAACAACATGATTCTGGCACTGATTTAGCACTGGGGGCTGGGGGAGCAGCTCTGATTTGCTCAAACCTTGCTGGAGATGCGTAAAAACCTGAGTGTTTTGCATCCATCTCACATGCAGGGCTCAGGCCATTCCATGAGTAATCTGCTTCCTCCAAGTTTGTGTAACTTGGATGGAAACCTGCGTCAGTTCCCTTAAGCCACCCAATCCAAGTGGCCCGAAAGCCTCGGGCTTGCAGTGATTTCTTCCTTGTTAGGCATTAGAAATGGAACTGTCCACCCCTGGTGCTTTTTCACTTTTTTTTTTTTTGTTTTGTTTTGTTTTTTAATGGAGAAATTGTCTTCTGACACATTTTGCAGAACTTCCTCAACTGATTTATATTTCCCAGCACTTATCAGGAAAGCATGTTGGCTAATCTTAAGGGACATAGCTGAAAATCCATTACAGTCTCTCTGTGCCATGGGCTCCCTGAAGTTGTGGGTGAACTGATACCATTCCCTGCACCTCAACTTTCTCTCTGCAAAATACCAATCGTGATTTTGGTGTTTGTGGGGTTTAACAATTCTGGTTTTCAGGCAAGTTGCAAGTTTAATCTTAGGGGGTTTTTTTACCTGTGACCAAATTCGTTGCAAGGTTAGCTCATAAATTAATTTGCTGCTCCCTTTTTTCGCAATGCCAGGGAAGGGGAAAAAAAACCTGCAGAAGAGAAAAATGAGTTACAAATTAACACAGATTTTTCCCCGTTCTGCTTTGGAGACCACAGTTAGTATGAGGTATTTGGGGCTGAGAAGCAGAACAGAAAAAAAAAAAAAAAAAAAAAAAAAAAAAAGACATCAAAAACCTGGAGAGAGTCCAAAAGGATTTAGTAAAATGGGAGACAGGGTTAGAGGGCATGTCCTAGAAGGAGAGAGTGGAGGAACTGGATACGTTCATCTCAGAAAAGAGGCAGAAAAAAGATGACCTCTCTGCCTATAAATATCTGGGGGTCGCGGGGAGGGAGGAGCAGAGGAAGGGAAGGGACAGTAATCAGAGTAGGCAAAAGCCAGGAATGGGACTGGGGGTGAGAACTTCAATCAGAAAAAGGAAGACACAGACTTTACTCTTCAGCAGGCTTCCTCACAGTGATGTCAGCAGGGCACTGGAGGAGTCTCCTGAGGGAAATCCCAGCTCCTCAGTGAGTGATGAGAAAAAAGATGAGTTTAACACTTTTAGACCTGTTGGGATGTGCAGAGGTGGATGAGTTCAAGTAAAACATCTCCCAGAAGCGCCATTCTGTGAGCAGCTCCAGTACTGAAGTGGGATTCCTGTGGTTGTGTTGTGCTTGGATTCTGCGTGGCTAAAGGAGATGAGCTCGTGTTGGAATCCCTGTCCTTGTGCACCTGGATCTGTTGGCCTTCCCTGTCCAGTCATGAAATACTTTAGAGTCTTAATATCTTTGAAATCTCTGCTGCTTCAGCCAGCACGTTTTACTTGCTTCAGAATTTTAGTCTCAAGTGGTAGCAAATGGGGAATGGTCTTGAGATGAGGCAAGGGAGGTTCAGATGAGAAATGAGGAAAAAACTGTTCCCTGTGAGGGTGGGGAGGCCCTGGCACAGGGCGCCCAGAGAAGCTGTGGCTGCCCCTGGATCCCTGGAAGTGTCCAAGGCCAGGTTGGATGGGGCTTGGACCACCTTGGGACAGTGGAAGGTGTCCCTGCCGATGGAAAAGGGTGGAATGGGATGAGCTTCAAGGTCCCTTCCAACCCAAACCATTCCATGATTATTATCAAGGGATTTTTACAGCCTCTGTTGTACTGCAGAAACTTCCTTGGCCTCTCCAGTTCTGCTCTGCACCCCAGCATGTGCTCTCACAGCCAGAAGGATCAAAAAGAAGAGAAAAAACAAGCCCAAAACCAGATTTTGCCAGCAGTGAGCAGTGCTGGGCCTTTGCCTGTGCCTGAGGAACAACCAGGACAGGCTGGTGACACAAAGTCACGAGGACAACAGGACAGTACAGCTGAAGGACTAAGCAGTAGAACCACAGGATGGTTTGGGTTGGAAGGGCCCTTAAAGCTCATCCAGTTCCATCCCCCTGCACAAGTGGTACAGGTAGGGCAGATCTGGCAGCCCAGACCTGTGGAAAGTGGATTTAAAACCCCTGTTGCTTTGAGCTGCTAACTTGCAAGTCAGAAAAATTAATTAGGCTCAAGGTGTTAATTTGGGCCATATTTTTAATATTTCTCCATGCAGCTGAGATTGTTTCAGGAACACCAGGAAGAGTTCCTTTACCCAGCATTCTATCCTTGTTGTGCTTTTGATGAAAAGGAGGAAGAGCAAAGTATTGATGTTTTGTTGCCTATTCTATAAGCACCTTGTTAATCAACTGGAGGATAAATTATTGCTGTTCAGATATCAGGACAGAGGGAGAGGAGGAGATATCTCCCAACCTGGAATTAAAGGTGCATTTTCTTCCTCTCTTCATTGGAGAAGAGTCTTGCCTCCACATTTGTTCCTTGGGGGGGTTGTTAAGGAACAGAAACAAAACTGGGGGGAGCTCTTTTTGATTTATCTTCTTTCCTTCCCTTTTGGTCACTTCCAGAGGCTTAAAGAGCCGAGTTGGCTTTAATGTGCTACCATTAGAGACCAGGCATTAGCTGGAATAACCCATCCTGCCTCACAGTGAAAAATATCCCTTGATTGGCTAATTAATCAGTCAAAGGGGAATGACATGGCCCTCAGCTTGAGGGACTCTGCTGCACAGGTAAACAGGTCATTGATAAATGGTTTACCCACAAATTCATATATCAAGAAAACTTAGTCATTTTTTAACTACACTTGGTGTGAAAGCTGTGCTGCGTTTTTTGGAGGTGGATTTTTGCTGCCTTTGCTTTTTTTTTGCATCGTGGAAGCTTTTGGGCTCTGGAAGTTTGCAAGAGGAAGAGGCCAATCAGAATTTTGTCACGACTGGAGTTCTTCTCTTTTCAGAATTGGAAGGAAAAAAGAAACCCTCGAGAATTTTTTTGTCCCCTCTCAGAAAGAGGAAATCGTGGACATGGATTTGTGTTGAGATGGAGTGCGTCTGAAATCAGGACGGCTCCGTTGCTTTTGTCATTTAAATATCCTGAGGCTGCTCAGTTGGTCATATCCAGTCCTCGGGCACTGCATGGACAAAAAATAGATCCATAAATGGGTCTGATGAAGTAATTAGGGAAAATCTATGAATAAAAGGCAGGTCTGTGTTGGTAAAAGGCTTTAACTGACCTGATTGGCTTTTGGCATCTCTGTGCTGGACCTTGCCATCTGTATATTTTATAACACTTTGTCCTGCAAAGGAGGTTCTCCAGTGGGATTCTTCACTGAGATTTAAAGAAAAAAAGAGGAGGAGGGGAAAGAAAAGTAAAAGGGGAGGGAGGAAATCCAGCTCTAAATTAAATTGCATAAAAATGTGATCTAGGAATACTTTTATCCATGGGGTAAATAGAGTTAAAGCGGTGGAATTGTGTAAGGTACTACAAAACAATGTTTGGCATGGCTGCTTAACTGGGTGCTCAAAACAAATCCCAATTCTGGTTTTTTTTCTTGCAATTGTTCTTTTCTTTTTTTTTTTTTCTTTTCTTTTCTTATTTAACTGTGTATACTGTGAGAACCACTATACCACTACCTAAGAATATGGGTTTGGCTTCTAGGGAATAAACCTCACCTTATTTTTGTCCTGTGTAATCCCTTCTTCCAGGCAGCCCTTGCTGTGGGCCTGAGCTTTATAGACCAGCCTTGTTTTGTTTTTCCTTTAAAAAATATTCGATCAAAGAGCTTTCCTTAAAAAAAAAAAATTAAAAAAAATTGCAGTGCAGCAGTTCAAAACAAGGAAAAATAATTTTTTTTTGATCCTATCATAACAGGATTTGTATATGGAAGTGTGAACTAAGCAGGTGGCTTCCTGTTGATTTTTAAGCCAGGTGGGCAAGTTCTTGATTATGAGTTGGTCTCTCTCCCTGCCCTGCTTTCCCTGGGGCAGGAATGTGCTTGTTCCTGTGTCTGGAGGAGTGGGATTTGGGCTGACAGCTTGTAGGGGTAATGCTGCTGTGGGAATGAGAGGGAAACAGCAGCTTGTTCTCTCAGAAATCAGGGAATAGAATGCATTTTATTATGCATTTAAAGATGCAGCTGGCTCTACTCAGGCAATCTGCAAGGACTGAGTATTCACTGCAGTCTGATTTTTGCTGACTTAGTGTCATTAAAGGGTGTCTTCTGATTTTTGGCTCATCAAACTGGTTATGAAACTGCTGGTTGGTTCAGATGGGTTAAACAAACCAGAAGCTGGAGCAAAAGAAATGATTCAGCCTGAGAAAGTGCTTAAAATCTAAAGAAACAAGCTTTTCCACCTCCAATCCTGTATTTCAGCCTCTCTGCTGGGTTGTTCTTTCTTCAGCTGTGAATATTTGCTTTTTTAACTCTCCAGTCAGGAGAAATATCTGGTGCTGGAGAGATTTGGTGGTAACATTCTCTACCAGTGTCCAAACTGGTCCCTCCTCTTTCAACTCCCTCCAGCCTGGCATGTTTGCAAATGTGGCCATTTGAAGTTAGTTTGGGCTTATTTCAGTTTTCCCAAGGTTAAGACAAGGTTAAGAAATCCACTGTCTGTTTTTCACTACGACTGCAGCCTCCCTCTGCAACCCACCATCAATCCCAGCGTGTTTCCTTTGAACAGTTACGGTGTTGCCATAGAGAGAGGGACAAATGTGACAAAAGTGCTGATTAATGTCATTAATTTGACCATCTGCTAATAACTGTGTGTATCCCTCAGCTAAGGAAAGAGGAAGAGGATGATGGAGAAGACAAATCGTGCAGGGTTGGTGCTTTCTGTGCTCAGGTGGCTTCAGCATCAACTTTAAAAAAAGTGTCCCTTGTCAGAATCCTGGTGATGAGGACTTGCTGTTCTCCCTCATGGAATGCTCTGTGGGAAGGGCCTCCGGTTTGGAATTAAGGGGGAATATTCTCCAATTTTGATTTGTTAAGAGGAGAGAGCAAGGAAGCAAGGACCTGGGGGCATGTTAGAATGGATCCAGAGGAGAATCACAAGGATGCTCCAAGGGCTGGAGCCCCTCTGCTCTGGAGCCAGGCTGGGAGAGCTGGGGGTGTTCCCCTGGAGAAGAGAAGGATCCAGGGAGAGCTCAGAGCTCCTTCCAGGGCCTAAAGGGGCTCCAGGAGAGCTGCAGAGGGACTTGGGACAAGGGCTGGAGGGACGGGACCCAGGGAATGGCTTCCCACTGCCAGAGGGCAGGGATAGATGGGATATTGGAAGGAATTGTTGGCTGTGAGGGTGGGGAGGCCCTGGCACAGGGTGCCCAGAGAAGCTGTGGCTGCCCCTGGAACCCTGGAAGTGTCCAAGGCCAGGCTGGACAGGGCTTGGAGCCACCTGGGACAGTGGAAGGTGTTCCAAGGGACTTGGAACTGGATGATCTTTAAGGTCCTTTCCCGCCCAACCCATTCCATGATAACAGCTGAAATCGGCCACAAAAAAGGCAACCAAGGGGAGCTCAAGAGTTTTGCTGAGTTGGAAAGAGTTTGGTTACTCTGCTGAACGGATTCCAAAATTTCCATGCATGCAGCAGGGTCTGAACTCTTCCCTGCACTGGATTAAGGGATGTGAATCCATCTGTGGTGGAAGTTTGTCCCTTCTCTCCTTGAGGACAGCTGGCTTTGCCCTCAGCGTTTGGATTTGCAGATTGCCAGCACTACAGACCCAGTGGGTGTGGGGAGGACAGGCTGGAGGCTGGTCTGGCTTTGGAGCAGGAGGTGCTGCTGCCTGTGGTGATTCCTCAGCAATTTTTTGTTGTAGCCTGGGATGGACCTCCAGAAGGTTCTGCTGGTGGAAAGTGCTGGAATCCCTCAGGATCCAGAATTCCCAGGGTGGTTTGGTGGCCACCTTGCAGCTACCTCAGTGTTGGATGAACTTTCAGCTCCCACAGAAATTCAGGATCAAGGATGATTTCACCATGGATAGTAGAGTGGACAGAGGGTGAGAAGTGTGGCTGTCCACAGCATTCAATTTTTAATTCTTTATTTCCTGGGGTTTATTTTCAACCTGCTCTGTTTCACCAGGAGCTGACTTTTTCCAAGTGTTGGGATGTGTTTTTGACAGCAGAATCCAAACCAGCTCAGGGTAACACTGATCCTGTGTCACCTGTGTGGTACAGGTTGTTTTTTAACAAATGAAGGGAAGATCAAAAATATTGCATGCCCTAAAATTCTGTTTTCCAGAATATTGAAGAATTTAAATGTCACTCAGTGCTTCAATACTTGAAAGAAAATTATTTATTCTCAATACTTCTTTTACAAAGAAATATCTGAGCTTGGGAGTAGAAGAAAGTTGCTGTAGTATAAAGTAGTCAAAGGCTAATGCTAATTAGGAAATGTTTTCTAGTTCACAGAAAATACAATTTATTTTTCTTACAATTTCTAAAAAATACATTTTAATTTCAAATTGTCAGCTTGTGTGTTCTGCAATCAATATTTGCAGTTAGAAAAATAGTAATTGCTACAAACCATCTTGCTGTGGTCAAGTGCAAGCTTGAAGGTGTTTTTTTATTATTCTTCATTAAACCACTATATCTCATAATGGAGTAAAAAAATCTTAGATGAGGAAAAAAATCATGCAATTTTAGTTATTATTTCAGGAAACTATTGATATATTTATTCTTTGATGTCTCATAATATGAGTATGGGGTTTATATTTAGTGGAGAAAAAGAGGAACATTTCAAGTAAATAAGCAGAAGTGGTTGGTTCTCTCCAAATCTCATCCACTACTTTAATTCTTAAAAGTATTGAAAAACCACCGAACACTCCAAGTGCCTGGAAAAGTTCTCAGGTTTATTAAAATATTTGTAAAGTCCTCTGGGTATCAATGGATGTGGAATTTCTCTCCAACTACTAATGGATTAAGCCACTATGAAATTTGATATGAAATATGTCAAAGACAACATCCCAAATTTTGTCTTGATGCATTTTGGGGGTGCTGACTCTCTGATGTCCCTGCTGTCACATCCAAGCAAAAGCTGTTTCCTCCAGCAATTCCCAAATGATTTTAGAGCTTCAGATCTTTATTGACTTGCCTGGCTCAGCTCATCCCAGTGTCAGCTCCTTAATCAGTTTGTAAACACCACGTTTAGCCCAGTGGATTATTAAGTTTTCTAAATATCTCCCTTTTCTAAGGCCTCAATCTGTGCAGTGGTGGCACCAGTTCAAAACTCCAGTTGTTCCATGAAGACCACCATAATATAGAAATCATATAAATTATATAAACCTCCTGGTGCTGCTCAGCTCCAATCTGGGGCAGTGATATAACAAAACACATGGCTGGCGAGTTATCCAGTTCTCAAATTGCTTCCCCCTAAAAATGTTTCTCCTCCTGAATTAAAGAATGAATGTTCTGTGGGGAGCGATTCAGCCTTGGCCAAAGTGACCTAAATTCAGCCTCTTAATATCTATTGCTCTGCTGATGCTGGGAGCTTAAGCATTCATTTACATATCATCTTAAGAGCAGTAAGAATGCTGGGCCAAGCTTTGAGGTGATGAGAGAAAATTGGGTAATCCCACACGTCAGCAAGCGGCTGGAAGAGGAAGTTTTTTGTTGGAACTTGCACACTGAGAAGGCACAATGTCCCCATTTTAACTTCTGCCTCGCTAAGCCTCCTATTAATCACTGCTTTTGAACTCCTCTGTCCCAGCCCCCCTGGATTTGGAGGATGGGATTTGTCTGTAGTGGATCCCAGGAATGTGGCTCAGGTGAGGCACAGCCAGGCTTTAGTCAGGGCTCTCTGGTTCCCTTTCACCACCTGCTCTGCAGCCTTGGGTCACGTCTGCATCCCAATTTCCCAACCACGAAACCTGGGCATGATTCACATATCCCAAGCAAGTGGTATCAGCCTAATTTGTGTTGTGTGTTGTTCTTCATGAAGTGCATTGAAATACTGAGATTATAATTTGAGAATTTTGAAGTGCAAAGTGTATCACCCAGGTTTCTCCCAGTGGTTATTTCTGGAAGAGCTGTTGGAAGTGTTCTCTATGTGCTTCCCTGTTTGCCTTTTGAACTTTACAGCCACGGTGCCCATATTGTGGTTTTAAGACATTGCAACTTAATTAAACTTTCAGAGTGTCCTGGAGCGTGACTGTCTCCAGCTTTCCTGAAATCCCTGCAAAAGCAGGGCTGTTTACCTCAAATCTGGATGGGAGGGGGTTGCTGTGCTCCAGAGCATCCCCTGAGGGCACGGCCGAGGGTGGGAGTGTGTAACCCTGGAGATTTGTGGAGCTTGGGAAGCTGAGGCCAGGCAAGAAGTGCAGCAGTATCTCACCTGCAGGAGCGTTTGTTTAAGTGGTCAAGTGGAGCAGCAGCCCTTGTTGTGACAGCCAGGACTTCACGTATCCCTTGTGCTGCCGCTTCCCTGCCCTCCTCTCATTCCAGCAGCCCCCCTCTGCCCAGACCTTCCCACCTGGAGCACCGCGGGCTCGGGGTTTTTTCCCCAACTGCACGGTCGGGTTTTTTTCCCTTTTTTAATAAGCCTGGTGTTTGTCAGTTACCAAATGGCAAAGGAATGCTGTGTGTAGCAACTGCGATGGATGCGGTCCAAAGGCAGGGAGCGTGGCCCGTTCCCTTTCCGGCGTTGTCGTAGGGAAATGGGTGTCTCCAAGAGACGCCCAGGGGCAGAGCCCTCGCTCCGCAGCACGGCCGGGCTGGGGGTTCTGAGCTCAACACTTGCTCCTGGAAAACAGAGCTTTGTCACTCCTGGCAACTGGCTGTGCAAAAACACTGATAACAATAAAGGGCTCCCTGCCCAGTGCAGGCTTGCTCTCGCTTTCTGGGAATCTTCCAGGGTAGAGGAGATGGTGCCCCTTTGCTTTAACCCACAGTGGGTTTGTAGGGCGCTTCTGCTCCCAAATTCTGTGCCCCCCCCATACCTGAAGCCTTGCAGGGCTGTGGCAGATGCTGTTCCAAGCACAGAATTTTGAGTCTTGAAACTCCTTTCTTTCCTGTATCAGCAGAACAAAGTGCTCTTCACCTTCACAGAGTGGCTGAAGGAATGGGAACTGCTCACCCTCTCAGAGGAAGCTTGGGAAGTAGGAAAAATTATCTCAAGTTCATGTCAGGCAGCAAGAGATTAGAATTTTGCCATGACATCTGTAAAGCACTTTTCATACTTAATTTTCCAAGAAGTTTTTATGGTTAAAAGTTTGGGACTGAAAGGTGCAAAACTCTTTTGTCCTAATTGGTAACCAATTTTTCTGGAACCTGGATTGTCAGGCTAGTGGGAGAATTCTGTTTTCCTGGGTCTGAAGTCCCTGAAAGAAAAGATGAAATTGCTCCCAAGGGGGAGTTGTGGGGTTTGACACCACTGGAGGGCCCTGACACAAAATCACCTTCAGGGTGTCATACAGGAGGCACTCACTTGACTCCTTGTTTTGTCCTTCAGGATATCTTATTGCTGTGGACAATTGCTGATGGTGGTGGATTCAAGGAAATATTCCCCAGTTGTTTCAGAGTTAAGCTAAATGCCTAAAGGAGAGGGAGATTAATACCTGCTGAGAGGTTAAGTATAATGATGTAACATCTAAGAAGCAGGGGAAGAGAAAAGCCCCAGTGAAGGGCAATTTAACCTGCTCAAGGTGTGACCTGTGCATTTGAGGGTCACCTCTCTCCATTGGATATGATGATTTGAGACTCCAGATGTAAAGCTTCCACTAAATATTAAATATTTGTTTTGAGCTTTAGGTACAAAGCTCTTGGTTTATAATCATATATTGCAAATATATAAAAGCTGTATATTATTTTCCTTTCCGTATGGATACTTAGGCAAGGCAATATGCTTTTGACAGTTTCTATCTTATGTTTTTCATAGAACAGTCACAGAATGGTTTTGGTTGAAAGGGACCTTAAAAATCATCTCGTTCCAAAGCCCTGCCATGGTCAGGAACTCACATTTTTGGTGCTACTAAAAGGACTCGGTCCCAGAATATGGCTACAACCTCAAGGAACATTGGAAGGGACTACATGTACAGAAATTATTCTGTAAATTAATGCCACTTCTTAATTTAGCCTTAGATAAATGATCTTTCTGTCACTTCTGATTGCTTTCCTCTCCCAAGTTCTGCAAATAAAAATGCCTTTCTGTAGGAGATCCAAGCAGAAATCCTTCTTAAGGCAGGAGCTTTGTGTCCAGGAATTTATAGGCACCTTTTCCCCAGCCTGCAGCTCTGAATCGGTACCTGGCTCTTATTTAGGAGGGCATATTATTCACTTTCCTCCAGTATTTGGGAAAGCAGGACATGGTGCTCGTTTGAAAATCATACCAGCTCCTTTATCACTGCCAGTCACAGTCAGCAACGCTGCATTCTCAGCTTGACACGAGGGAGGAGGTTTGCCCTGAATAAATAGTGGAGATAAATGGTCTTTCTGTTCCTCAGAGGAATTTGGGCCACTTCTCAAAGTTGGTGCCAAGAGTACAGTAGCAGAGTGGCATGGTTAAAGTTAATTGCCCTCAGATTTTAGTTAAAAGTCTAACTAGCTTGTCAGCTTTGAATTTATATTTTCACAGTTCACTAGGGAGTGATAATAGGGAGTCTTTGATGTAGCTGCCTGTTTTTTGCTTTGTACGAAATGCTCCCAAGTTTAGTAAATAAACTTTTATTGAGAGGGGAGCAGGATTGACAGCTTAGGGCCAGCCAGGAGAATCACAGATATCCCCTCACCGAGGGGCAGAGGGGCAGCAGGACATTGCAGCTGCGTGGCTGGAATGATAAAGGAGATTTTCGTGGAGCACCGTGCTGAGCTCTCTAAGAAACAGCTCATCAGAGATTTGTTAATTAGGTGTCACCGGAGACTTGCTGAAACACTGAAGCTGCGATGCACAAAGCACTACCTAATTAACTCTTTAATAGCTCTGGAATGCACTTGCTTGTTCCCTCCACCAGGGAAACTGAGGAATGCTGGATTAATTCCCTGGGGCTGCCCAAGGCTGTCCTGAACAGCGTTTGAGAGAATAGGGATGTGAGACTGATTCAGAGCTTGTAACATGAGACTGTGGCTTCTAAACCAAGAAAAACCTCGCTAAAGTAATTGATTGGAAAGATGGTCATTTTGGCTTTAACTGGAACCAAAGTATCTTTTCCATTTTGTTTTTTTTTTAATTGTAATTTATGATGACCCTGGCTTTATACAGTACCCCTCCTCTATAACCAGCTGGGAGGGACCCGAGCTCTTCGGTCATCTTTCAAGTACAGGAGCAAAAGGGCACATTTAAAAGCATTTAAAGGATTTGCTACTTCTTATTTTAATATTATTATCTTATTCTTTATTACCTAATAATGTCACTCAGAGAGAGGTGAGGCCCTGGCACAGGTTCCCCAGAGAAGCTGTGGCTGCCCCATCCTTGGAAGTGTTCAAGGTTGGATAGGGCTCTGGTATGGGGTTGGAACTGGATAATTTTTAAAGTTCTTTCTAACCCAGACCATTCTGGGATTCTCTTACTGGTTAACTTTCTATTCACAACATTATTAGGGCTGATACCTTCTAGGCAGCTGTTCTCTGATTGAAGGGCAGATTAACTCCCAGAAATTGGAGTGCTCCCCCTAATTCTTGTTAAAATCATTCTGAACGCATTTTAATTTTAATACATTTTCAATCCTTTCTCATTAAATGAGAAGGAATAACTTTTTCTCCTGTTTCACCTGGTGATGCGTGAACAAACCATTGAGCTGTTTGAAGGTGCAAGTGGTTTTCTTGGCTCTGCAGCCAGGGTGGATGAATGCCATTGCCAGGATCTTACTGCCATACAGCCCTTTGTCCCAGTGGGCTGCTTTTTTTGGAATTTCTTCTTGAGCTTCCCTTTTCACTGCAGGTGGTTCTGCAGAGGGAGCTGGCTGCGTTTGGACAGAGATAAACTTGTGCCTAACTTGTGCCTGACTTGTGCCTTTGTGCCTGAGCTTACACAAGCACAGATCACCTGCTGGCCACCAGGAATGTGGTCTAATCTTGTTCTGGCTGACCCCAGTGAAAATGGGAACTTGCATTGCCAAAACTACTGGAGCATCCAGTGGCTCCGGGGAGTCCAACAGGCTGCAGACAGGTTTGAACCGTCTGAGTGGGAAGGGACTTTCTGTTTTGCAAGCCCTACAATACTGATTTCAGCACTGCCTGGCTGGGGGTGAGGTAATGTCAGCTCCTGGAGGAGTAGCTGTGGCTCTGTCTGAAGGAAAACTTGGGGTTTGTCCACTCTCAAACCATAAGAGTGAAAATGTTACTGCCTTCAGAAAATTCTTTAATAGGCATTTGATGAAAAGAATCCATTTGTAAGGCAAACAATGAAATAGTTACTTGTAAAAAGCCATTATTGCTGTAACATAAAATCATGGAATCACAGGAAGGTTTGGGTTGGAAGGGACCTGAAGTTCATCCAGTTCTACTCCCTGCCGTGGGCAGGGACACCTCCACACCTCCCACTATCCCAGGTTGCTCCAAGCCCCATCCAGCCTGGCCTTGGGCACTGCCAGGGATCCAAGGGCAGCCACAGCTTCTCTGGGCACCCTGTGCCAGGGCCTCCCCTCCCTCACAGGGAACAATTCCTTCCCAGTATTTAATCTAAACCTGATATCTAATCTGAAACATGACATATAAAAGGTGGCTTTCTAAGTTTCAATGCAAGCTGAAATAATGTGTTGGTATGTAACATTTTAGCTTCTCTGTATTTGAACTTCTCTTCCCCTCTGTTTATTTGTTTGACACAGTAAAACATTCCAATGTAAATTTCCTCCAATTAATTTTTAGTAAAGTATATGTTTGAGTTTTGGTTGAACTCAAAATTCTGCATTGTTTCACAGTTACTGTCTACTGTCATAAACACTGTATTTTAAAAATTATTGGTTTGAGGGAGAGGATGTTGCTCTTGGATTTTTATGGCAAATTTTTGAAAGACATGTCTCTTGAAAAATGTTATGTCTATGCCTTTGGGCTGTCTTGAAAATACTTGGCTAAAAAGAATCTTAGAATTGTGGAATGGTTTGGGTTTGAAGGGACCTTAAAACTCCTCTAGTCCCACCCCCTGCCATGGGCAGGGACACCTTCTACTATCCCAGGTTGCTCAGGGCCTCATCAAGCTGACCCTTGGACTCCAACTGATAACATCCATCAGATTTTGGGGGAGTTTCCCTTCATAAGACACATGAGGATGTCATACAAGGAATGTTTAAGCTGCTATGAGGATTTCAGTGTTTGTACTTCCATCAGGCTGGAATTGCATGTTCTCCCAGAGGGATTTTGGGCTGGCTGTGCTGGAGTTAGTGAAATGGATCAGGCCATGTCTCTTAGAGGCCTTTATACAATGCCCTTCTTGTACAGTCAGGAGTTTAAGGTTTATTTCACCTTTTTTCTGCTCTCTGTAATGTCACTTCTCCACATATTATACTGAACCTCATTCAAATACCAATTTGTGTAAGAATAAAGAAAAAAACACCAAACAAAAAACCCCCTAGAAATGCTGAATCTGAGCTTGATCGTGTAACTCAACTCGCTCCTACTGTACAATGAGATTATTTAGACAATTATAATTGTTAATTACATAATTATGTACTGTTCATTTCTCTGGAAATGGCACTCACACCATGAACAGCTATACAGTATTTTTTTTTTCATTTAGGATGTGCCCTTAGTCTTTATTTACTACATGCAATTCAAATGCTGTTCAGAAGACAGGATTGGGAACATTTTTGCTGGGAATTTGGGAATATTCTTTCTATGTTGTTTACTGCAGTTGTATCTACATCCTTTCTGGTCTGGGGATGGCATCAGGTACTTGTAGAGGACAGTTTGTTAGATCCTGAAGAACAAATCAAAATCTGGAATTTGGGTACAGCTGCCCCACGAGGCAATATAGATATTTATTGATTGTAGGCTTGCAGGTTGAGGTGGCTGAGACCTCAGCTCTTTCTGTTTTCACATTGCTTCAAATGGTTGAGTTTGAGCCCAAATTCACGCATCTGGAGCTGAAATATTTTGTGTTTTCACTGCCAGTCTCTGGTGAGATAACTGAAGTACTGAGGAAGCGACAGTGTCTGATGTCAGCCCTGCTGCTTTGCTGTTCATTTGTCATACATGGGAATGCTTTTCTCATCCTTCCACATATTCCTGGACTAAAGAAGGAATAGGCATTATTTCAGGTGATACTATTCATGGGAGCACAGTGGGAAGTTACTGTTTTATTAGAGGGGCAAATTATATCTCAGGGAAATATGCTGCTCACATCACCTTCAATTTAGGAGGCTACTCCATATCCAACAAGTCTGCAAACTAAACAGACAAATTTGGAATTTTTTTCCCTATTGGATTCCATTTTTTGATGTATTGACACTTCTGCCTTTTTTGGGAGGGGTTACAGCTTCTTAGATAAGTAGACTCAGCTCACTCACAAGGAAAGGGATATAAATACCTGACTGGGAACTCAGCCTCTGGAGTTGCTCTGTTAATCCATGCCATCCATCTGGGATGCTGCTGATGGATGTCACCTTGTGAACAATGCAGGTGGGAAAACGGAGCACGAGACCTTTCCAGCTTTTCCTGTAAAAATACCAGGAGATATTTTTAGAGCCCTTTGGCTGCTTGGCTCTTTATAAGTTTTATCCTTGTGCATAATGCACACAGGCCTGGTGCTTATCTGTGTGCCTAGAAGTGCTTGTGAGCACAAATTCACAGCTTGTGCCTTGCCGGCATGGTTTATTAATCAGATCCAATTGATGGCACTCGTTGGGAATTCCCTGTGGACACTTCAGAGGGCTCCATGCACAGGTTTTGATTGCTTGTCCTTCCATCAGGCTGGAATTGCATGTGTGTGATTCCTGGTGTGCTCTGCGCTGTTCATGGGGCATGAAGGCCTCTGGAGTCTGCAAGGTGCCTCGTTTGGGATGGATGAAGGTGCACAGGTAGGAAGGAGAGTGTTTAGACCCTGTGAGTTGGTGAAATATCGCAGAGTGAAGGGGGGGATTCTGTCCCTCTGCCCCACTCAGGTGAGACCCCACCTGCAGAGCTGCCCCAGCCCTGGGGCCCAGCACAGGAAGGACCTGGAGCTGCTGGAGAGAGTCCGGAGGAGGCACCAGGGTGATCAGAGGGATGGAGCAGCTCTGCTGTGGGAAAGACTGAGGGAATTGAGATTGCTCAACGTGAAGAACAGAAGGCTTCAGGTTCACCTAGTTGCCCCTTCCAGTACCTGAAGGGAGGCTACAGGAAGGATGGAGAGGGACTTGGGACAAGGGATGGAGGGACAGGACACAGGGAATGGCTTCCCACTGCCAGAGGGCAGGGATGGATGGGATATTGGGAAGGAATTGTTGGCTGTGAGGATGGGCAGGCCCTGGCACAGGGTGCCCAGAGAAGCTGTGGCTGCCCCTGGATCCCTGGAAGTGTCCAAGGCCAGGCTTGGATGGGAGTTGGAGCAACCTGGGACAGTGGGAGGTGTCCCTGCCCATGGCAGGGGAAAACTGAATGGTTTTCAAGGTCACTTGCAACCCAGTCCATTCTGGGGTTCTGGGATGTAGAAGGCAGAACTGGTTGGGAAGGCAGCAGTTTGCGTGATGCTCTTGGGTTACAGAGAGAAAAGTGTCTCTCTGTATTTGCTCAGTGGTCTCTTCACACTCCAGTTTCCATGGCTGCAACCCAGACTTTCTGCCAGTTTCCCACCTTCCCCACAATTCGAGTGTTCCAATCGTTTCTGATGTTTTCATCACAGTGACAATGTAGCAATCATACAGAGTTTAGACCTCGCTGAAATACCTCAAAATATCCATTTTTGTGGATGCACAAACCATTTACTTGTTATTAGTGTGGAGTATTTTAAGAGTACCATCAGGAGGAGTTATCTGTGGGTCAGGTGAAAGTTTCCTGTGCCAGGGTATAAAAGCATCAATAATTTGTCATATTATGAGATGCTTCTCTACGGTGTCACATTCCTGTGCCATACTTTGTCCTTTTTTTCAACTCTCCAGCCTGAGCTCTGCTTTTGGGGTGGATCAGGGCAGCAAAGGGGACAGCTTTGTATTTCTTGGAGAGCCCTTAAATTTACTCCTGGAGAGGCAGGAGCTGCCCAGGTTTTCTCCCCTTCAGATACAAGTTATCACACATTAACTTATCTTGATGAATTCTGCACCAGATAGGGGAGCAGTTCCCTGGAGTTCTTGTGAAAATGAGAGGGACCTGCTATCTCCCCATCATCCTCCCTCGGCGTCAGAGTGTCTGTCTGTGGCATGACTGGGAGCCAAGGGAAATTGCTTGACATCACTTCAATTTCTGAATCTCTCGGCAGCAGGAGTTTGGCACTGGGAAGGTGAATTCCGAAGCCGGTTTTGCCCATTGGTTGGTACAGATCGTGTTGACACACTTCCTTTGCTGCCTGTACCAAATCCTCCAGGAAGAGTTCCCCAGGTGAAGTCGCAGCAGCTCGAGCAGTTCAGGATTTTCTTTTTTTTTTTTTCCCCCCTTTCTCCTTCTCTGTTTTTTTGCCAGAGGTGGGCAGATGCCACCCTCCCATCTAACCCTGGATTGTGGTTCTGGTCACTGTAAGATCGAGATGTTTTTCCCAGTCTGAGGTAAATCCTCTTCTGCATAATACAAGCAAATGAATGAACTTTGGATAGAAAGTCACATTTCCAAGCCATGGTTTCAGTATCATATCCAGGTAGTAGGTCTGCATGTCTTCAAGACAGAATTTATTAAAATATGTCACTTTTGGCTCCTTTTCATTGATGGAAACCTCTTTTTTTAAAAAGAATTTCAAATAGCCTACTTTCTGCTGGGAAAACTTTCTTCTGAATTTAGTGTGAAATGCACTTTTTTTAATTCAGAAAATCTATTTCAGATGTGTTTCAGGCTTTTGCTTTGATCAACAAACAAGTTGCCAGTCAGCCTGTTGAAATTCACTTTTCCGAAGGAGACCAAAAGAAAAAAAAAAGAAATGTTTTAGGAAGTTCATTCTGAGTTTTGTTTCTTCAGACACCACCTCAAAGCCACTTTGCCAAACAGATTCCCACTGAAATGGCTGGGGTCTGTCTTTTTGTCTTTTTCTTTTTGGCTTTTCATTTTTGTTGTTCTTCGACAAGATTATCTCAGCAGTGTCAGAAAGGACCTGACTTACCCAAAACAGCAGCAGTTAACAAAATCCAGCCTCTGATCCGGGTTTTCCTCCCGAGACTCAGCTGAGTTTATTTTGCCATTCTTGAGAGGTGGTTGCTTTTCCAGTCAGCTCTGCCTTTGATATCCCAGCTAAGTAAAGCTGCTAAATTTGTCCTGGCTGTGTTTTCTTTTTGAGCATTTTCTGGACAAGTGTTTCAACTCTTCCTTTCCTGTCCTGTCTGATATCCAGGGATAAACACACCCGCACACACACACACACACACATATGCTGGTTTATCCAGAATGCTGGGCTCAATGCTGCTTTCATGTGATTAGAGTCTTAAAATACTTCTTTCATTCCAGTCTGAAGGAATATTTGACATTTTTGATGCCATCACCATAATTCCTCTCTTGCCCAGAGAGCATTTGATCATCTTTTCCTTGTTTTTTTGTATTATTGCAGGAGGTTTGAGGGAGGAAAATTTTCTTTATTGTGGTGGAACTTAAAGAGAAATGGCAGAATGAACATGGAGAAATACTTAGATTTCTTGATCTGAATTCTTTATTCAGTAGCAGTAAGAATAACATAAGTTTTGGTATTCCATGTATACAGAGAAGTATTTTTCATTTAATGGGGACACTGAAGTTTAAGGGTAAAAATGTATCAGCAACACAATTATTCTAAAATCAAAATTTTAGAAGTTTCTCTTAAGGATGAGGAACAGGAACTTCTAAGGGGGAAGTTCTGTGTTGCCCAGTGTGCCAATACGTTGATTGTTTCTACATTGGCCTCTGTTTTGGGTCTCCAGATGTTCTTCTATATAGATACATAGTAACCTCTTCCAGTCACCTGGGAAGTTAATATATTTTAGGATCTTGTGTGCTTTTAAAAATGCGACTGGGCTGTTATTTTAAACTGCACCCCAAACACCTTGTCCTAGAAGAAACTGGTAGCAGAAATAAGTCCAGAACTTGCTAATCTTGAAGTGCTCAAGGACTTTCTGTGCCCTGTCACATCCATAGAGTTCTCCCCCCATTTTTTGGCACCCTGTGACATCTGTGATGAGGATTTAACAGCTGCTGCAATTACATGAGGGGTATTTTCTAAAATTGTTTCAATTTATAAATTGACAATGCAGCCATGATTTTAGTAGTGATACTGAGGATTGAGGAGGACCATAGGAGCAATTCTTGAGGTTTCTAAAACAGTCATTTGGCAATTTTATGTGGGTATTTGCTAGATGATTTTTGTTTTTCTCTACATTGGTAGATCCAGGTGGGGCTTTGTGGAGAGCTGGACACTTGGTTTCCATCTGGAAGGTTTATTTATCACCTCTCTCTTCAGGTCTTACTTGAAGGTGCCTCCTAAAACGACGTTGGGTCCATGTCACTTGTGGCTGACAACGTTTTAACAAGAAGTAGAGTTTTATAGAGGGTGGAGACTGAAGCGCCCATAAATTAAATCCTTTGTGGGCAGGAGGTGGAAAGATGGGAGATAACCCCAAATCCTTGGAGCCTCTGTCTAGCCTGTCCTCTGCACACTAAGAAAATGAGGTGGCAGGACTGAAGGAACTTCAAGAGAAGGAGGGAGCAGCAGAGAAAGAAGGAAAAGCAAAAGAAAACATGAAATAAAAATATTAATTTATAGAATGGGGTTTGGAGCAAAAGAAAACATGAAGTAAAAGTATTAATTTATAGAATGGGGTTTGGAGGAACTTGGTCTGGTGGAAGGTGTCCCTGCACATGGCAGGGAGTGGAACAGGTTGATCTTTAAGGTCTCCTCCAGCCCAAACCATTCTGTAATTCCATTATCATTTCCACATGCAGGGAATGTCCTTTTGCCAGCTAATGGGTTTTATTTGCAAGGGAAAGAATTCTCATGTAGTAAAGATTATTTAAGTAGTGAGATATCTTTTAAACCCTAAATCATCCTGTGTCAAAGTAGAGGATACAGAAGATTTTAGGTAGTTTTCAGTACTCCTAAAAATCCAAGCATAATTTTTTTCCCGAAACTTCAACCTTTTGAATTACAGTTGTGAGAAACACTTCTCTTTTTTTTTTCTCTTTTTTTTTTTTTTTTTTTTTTTTTTGTCCTCCTTTTGCTTAAGTTTAATTTTTACTGCCAGCCTTGGTGGTGTCTGTTCTGGAGAGTAGCAGGAAAAGCTGATAAGGGCATAGGACAGAAATCTTTGTGCTTATCTCCTTACAACACATGGAGCTGAGAGTGCATCCTTTTCCTGTCCTAGGACAGGAGACATAAACTGACCATCTCCTGACAGCAGGGACTTCAAACAGAGCCTCCAGCATCCAGAGGGTAAGAATCTTCTCTCAACTTCAGAGGCCAGCTAGGTGAAAGTGGGTCACTGTTTAGAAAGCTGGGTTTGTGCCAGAAAGAATAAAAAAAAAAAAAACCCCACCACGTTTCTGATAACCGCTGGGTCAGTAGATATCTCTGTAGATATTGTGGTGGGTTTTTTTATAAAAATCAGAACTTTGCTGACAGATTTGGAGCAAAGGTCAGACAAAAGTTGTCCTTGCAGAAGGGGTTATTTGGACAGTGCTGTTACAGATGAACATCAGAGGTTTTCTTTTTATGTGTTGTCTTTATGTGACCTAAAAGAGAAGGGTCTAAGGCAGAGGGAGTGGGAATTGGAGCAAAGAGAACCTTCCACCAGGAATGCCTGAGCCTCGGTGTGCCTGGAGCTGTGCCAAGGCCTGGGTTGTGACTCCGGCTTGGGAACCAATTCTTGGAAAACTGTAAACACAGTTAGGAATTGGTTAGAGCAGCTCATTTATTACACTTAATAATAGTTAGGGTTCATTTCTAATTTTCACCATTAAGAGAGGCACAAAAAGTCCCAGTTCTTCTGGCTCCATGTGAAAATTCACCTCAGTGGCCAAAGCCTGGGAAGAGAAATGCAGGAAGAAAACCAGGAGTCTCCACATCAAATATTGATGCTGAACAGTTTGGGACAAACTGCTTCAGTGCTTCCCGGGCCTTGGTGTCCCTGGTGTAGGACAGCCCAAGAACTCCATGGTAATGCCAAGTTCAACACAGAAGATCACAGTGGGTAAGAGGCTTTGGAAGTGTTTTTCTTCTAATTAAAGTGCCAGCCTGGCAGCCTGACCCTTTCCAGAGTGGTTTTGCTCTGGAGTCTCCCTTCAGGGAAGCACAGCACCAGATCTCCGTTTTCCCAGAAATCCTGGGACTCTGCAGGTTTCTCAGCTCTGACAGCAGCTCACATCAGCTGAAGGTGCAGCCTCATTCTCTGAACATTTTTATTTATTGCTCTGACATTGGCAGGTCTTGCTGAGGCAAGTCTCCTCATCTGCTCGTATGTTCACTTGGAGACCTCACCAAGGCTGAAGAAACAGTGATGATCTCATCCTTTCCCTTTGTTTCAGGATGCACAACAGTTCCTCCAGAATGATTGATTTGTTTTATTTTTTTTTAGCAGTCACTCCTAGTAAACGTGAGGGCTGGAGGAATTAGGAGCATTAAATCTCAAAGGTTTTCAGCTCTGGGCTGGGATTTGAGGTTTACTACAGTCCTTAATCTCAGCTCGTGGTCACATAACTTTGATAAAGGCTGGCTTTGAGTGGAAAACCAGCAAACTTTTATCTCTTCCCTCCTTCCAATCTGATATTCCTGTCCCAGCAAACCTCAAATAACTTCCCAAATGCAGCTCAGGCAGTGCAGAGCAGCTCTAGGATCCTTCAGCAGCGGGATGAATGGGATCCCTGGAGTCGTATGATTAATCCCATTATAATCCCAACTTCCTAGTTCTCTTCCAGTCCCTGTGAATCAGATGCAAATTGTACCCTGTGGGGTTGGCTAATCTGTCATCCATAGCAGGCTCTCAGCTGCCTCTGCAGGCCTTTTGGTGTTTCCAAAATCATCTTCAAACCTTTACATTGTTGTTCTTCCAGGACTTTCAGCTCTCCAGGATCCACTTTATTGTCAGCTCTGCTTTAAAGAGAAAGCACAGCTTCTGGGAAATGTTGTAAAATCTTTTCCTCAAGTGGTGGAAATCTGAGACCAGTTTAAATTTGCTGAGATTAAGGGTTTTCTGCAGTCTTCAAACTAGTGATGGGCTAAAGGCCTGAATTTTGGATTCAAAATCTCAATATAGGGATGCTGAGTTTTCTGAGAAGCAGAGGAGCTGGAGCTGGGAGTTCAGCTCCCAGCTCACACCCACATCCCCTTTTCTCCAAGGCAGGAAAACTGGGAACTGGTCTGAGCACAGGGTGTGAAGATCCCAGTCTGGGAGGGAACATTCTTGTACACAGCTCACCCTTCCCCTGGACTTGGCAAAATGAGCTCAGCTTCCTCCCTCTGAATCACTTTTACCTTCTGCACTAACACCGAGTTCCCTGCTTAGGTGGTGAACTGGGGTAGAAGATGCAGAGGCAGGAATTTGGATGGTAATTAGAGTTATGGATGGTTTGGGTTGGAAGAGACCTTAAACATGATCTAATTGCAACTCCCTGCCATGGGCAGGGACACTTTCCACTATCCCAGGTTGCTCCAAGCCCCATCCAGTAACTCTTGAGTAAGAAATTTGCCATTTGCTGTTGAGCCTGAAGAAAAATTTAAGTTGGTTCTGCAAAAATTTCTGTCCTCTCAGAAGGTGCCTGACCTGCAACTGGAATTTATCCCCAACCTTCCACATCACTTGGCCACTGCCCCAGAGGCCACGTTACCCAGTAATTCCTGTTGGGTATTGCAGAGGCTGTCACTCATCTCTGGAGCTGCCCAGCAGCGTGGTAGGAGCTGTTGTTACGTGAGTCCCATCAGCTTTTCCGTGCCCTGGGACATTTGGGAAGCGAATGCCACTGCCTGCCAGGGATTTCAGGGCTGTTGGTAAATTCCTTGGTTCCTTGAGAAGCGTTGCCATGGAAGGTGGCCTTTTATTCCTGTTTGTGCTGGCTTGTCTGCCTGAGTGTCAATAGCAGCATCAGACTGGGCAGAATGGAACCTGTCAGTAGCTGCCTCCCGATGTTAACATTGGCAGCAACTCCTCAGAACTGTTGCAGGGAAGTAGCTTCGATGGCCAAATTCTTTCAAAATTCAGATATTACCTGTTTGAATGGTTAACTCCTTCAGGAGAGCTCTCAGTCTGTTTCCAAACTGCTGTCCAGGTTTCTGTACATAGGAGGTAGTTTGGGAGAGGGCCTAAGAGCTCATGAAATCCATCAGCTTTTCTCTGAGAGGGATCAGTTGTGCTCACATGAGTCTTGACAGATGTATTCAAAAATCCCATTGTAACGGGGTGCTCTTTTACATCAACCCCACAGGCTCTGCACAGGCTATTGTGTGCCTGACTAACGTGGAAGGGCTTCTCCAGCTCTTTAAAAAATGCATCCCTGTTGCTTCTGTTTACAATCATTATTTCTTTACCACTGGGAGTAGAACATGGAGGCGAGACCATCATTCTCTCCTAACCTTTGACATTCATGTTGCTCCAGGAATCATAAACCCCAAATAATGCATTCCTGCCTGTGTCCCTGGTTAAGACTTTAATAGCTATTGGCACTCCAGGCAGAGATGAGGCTGGCAGATTTTCAGGTTTTCTCAATCATCAAGGCTAAATTACCATTTTTCTCCTTACAGCGAGGATAACCTGACCAGCCCTCGGTGTGAATCATGGCAGACTCAGACTGAATCTGTAGTCTGGCATCTTAACCATTACTGTGACCCTGAACCAGCAGATTGTTGCTGTGCCTGACATTTCCTCTGAACATCTTTTAGGGAGTTAAAGTGGAAAAGACATTTAATATTGTTTAGAAAGTGTGTGTGGGAAGAGGGGAGAAGATGGGTAGGGAGGTTGAAAGATGAAGGTGCTGGAGCACCAGGAGCAGCTGAGGGAGCTGGGAAAGGGGCTCAGCTTGGAAAAAAGGAGGCTCAGGGGGGACCTTCTGGCTCTGCACAAGTCCTGAGAGGAAGGGGCAGCCAGGTGGGGGTCGGGCTCTGCTCCCAGGGAACAAAATCCAGGATCAGAGCAAATGGATCTTCCACAAAAGTAAATTCTCTCCCAAACTGCTTGGAAGTGAATGAGCTGTTTCTCTTCCCCGTTGAATTTCTGGAGACAGTGTCAGGAACCCTTCCCATTCCAGCCATGTGGACAAGACTGAACTAGGTCTGGCTCTTTCCACCCTTCAGCCGTTTTTTAATTCCCAAGTGTGGCCTTTCAGAGGATGTGTTAACAGGTACCTTCACTTCCACCCTGGGAAAGCAGTGATGCCTGGCTGTGCTGGGCGGGCGTTGCAACAATTACACTGTTATTAATTGAAAACCAGCTTGAATACACACACACGAAACGTGTAACAAGAATTCCCAGAGCAGCATCCCATAGTGAATTCCCTCTGAGCGCAAGCAGAGAGATAAATCCAAATTTGTGCTTTTTAACTCCTACAGATGTGCAGCAAACACAGGGGAAGACTATTAGGGAATGAAGAATGTGATCTCTCTGGAGAGAGGTGAATCTGTCCTGGTAACTCCAGGCAGAGCAGGAGATACAAATGGTTCTGTTTCGCTGCTTTGTTTTAATGTTGATTTGTTTGTAGTCTGCCCAAGGTACTAATTGGTGTTTTACAAGTAGAAATACAAAGGTGTCTGCCCTGAAGAACTCTAACAAAAAGCACTGCACCGCCGTGTTAATGACAGTCAGATTTTCTGCCTAATGAACCAATCGCTTTGATAAAATCTCTACCTCCTGGTGAATTCCCTGCTTTGATTTCCCCCTCGACTCCCATCTCCTTTTACACCTCACTTTGTCTTCTTTTTCCCCTCTGCTTTGAGTTTTTGGGGCGGTTCGAGCTCTAATCAACATTTTACAGTGCAGCTCCTGGAAAGAAAGTGAATCACCTCTTTGGTTAGGAACAAACAACGCTGGGCTGAGGTTGCAACTGTGGATATTTCAGCTGAGAAAGTGGAAGCCCCTGGCCTGGCACAGGGTTTTGAGAGGGATGGTGGCCTGTCATTAGCTTTTAATCCCTTCGGCATGCTGCAGTGCTAACAGGTTGTAACACAGATCTCAGTGCCTGCATTTGCAGTGCTCATACCCAGGAGAATAATTGAACAATTCCTCCTCTTCAGTGCTGTGTTGGCTTCTTACCACCTATGACTTAGCATGGATTCTTGCTTTTTTTTTTTTTCTTCAGGAGGTGTTGATTGCTGCAAAAATAGTCGTGTTAATGGTTGCCATCGGCACCTTACTCTCACTGCTTCCATTTGGATGTTGTTGCCACTTTTCCAGAGGCGATTTCCTCTCTGGAAGAGGCGCTGTGGGTGTTTCTTGTCTGCTTCAGCACAAAATGTTATTCTAAATGGTCTTTGGTGGTCATTTTGTTACTGTTTTCCTGTTTCTTCTTGGGCCTCACTTCCACCTTAAATCAACACCTCCTTTTAGCACAAGTCATGTTTTCATGAAGGAGGTGAGAAATGTCTGAGAAATCAGATTAAGAGTAGTTTGAATTAATGGTAAATGGTTCTGGCACACTTGATTTTGGGGAGCTTTGGACCAATCAGCATTACAGGTATTTCTTTTTAACCTCTACCTCTGTGGTATGCTGATTTCTAAGTTGTCCAACTACTTTTGGATATGGTGTTTTCGACATGCAAATAACATTCAGTAACAGGCTGGATGAACTGCTGAAATACATCCTGATTTCCTAATTTTATACCGTTTCATGTTAGATTCTCTTTTACCCAAGTGCATTTGTTTTTATTTATCAACACTGAATTATTTTGGTTTTATTTCAACTACTTAAAGGACTGCTTCATTTATAACCAGGCTGCCAGGTCAGTTAAAGCATAGATGATTGTTTTTTGGTTTTGAACACTCACCATTCTTGGAAGTGTTCAGAAGATGTGGATGTGGCTCTTGAGGATGTGGTTTATGGGTGAACATTATAGTGGTGCTGGGTTGACTTCTCCAACATCAATGATTCCATGCTTCTGTGATTTTTTTTGGTCTATTCCATCTTTTCTTGCTGATTTTAGGCACAACCAACAGGCAGAACAGCAGCCTCACAATACAAAGTTTCTACTCTTTGTGAAAGTAAATGGTTGCATGTAAAGTAAAGACAAAGCGTTTTCCCAGCTGGGCTCAACTGTACCATTAGACATGAGAGATCCACATGGAGCAAAGCTGTTAAAAACTCCATAACCACAGTTACAGCTTCTGTCAGAACCTGTTAGAAGCTTTATCAGGTCCGGGGGACATCCAGCCACGATATCCAAAGCCACAGGAAGTCGAGTTGCTTTACTTGGAGTTACCACAACCATCCTTTTCTAAATAAAAAACAGAGCTCCCACCTCAGAGCAGCCATGACCTTCACCTCTGCTTGGAACAACTTCTCAGAGAGCTCCGTGGCTCCACCCTCCTGCTTTTCTCAGGGCATTAAGTGTGGGGTAACGAAGGGAATAAACCTGAGCTGGCATTGCTGAGTCACTGCAGGGATTTGACATGGGATGACTTGGTGGTGGAGGGACCACCCAGCTCTGGAGGCAACAGGAGGGATCAGCAGAGGGCAAACCCAAGGAAAGAACAGGGCAGTGGAGAATTAACTGGAAGGAGGCAAAGCAAAACTAGAAAGCAGATTTAAGGTGGATTTTAGAGTGTAATTGGGGATAAGCAACATCTCTTGAAGCTTCTGTGTTCCTGCTAAATACGGGGCCACTCAGGTCTGCTGGCTGAGGGGACACTCCCCATCCCTGGAAGTGTTAAAGGCCAGGTTGGACAGGGCTTGGAGCAGCCTGGGATAATGGGAGGTTTCCCTGCCCGTGGTCTTTAAGGTCCCTTCCAACCCACACCATTCTATGATTCTTTGTTCCCCTTTTTATTTACACCCTTTGAATGCTCAGTGTCAAGCAAGAATTTCTTTGCTGTTTGGCACGTTTGGTTTTTTCTCTGCTTCAGAACACTTAGGACTTCTTGGTGAGCTCTTCTGAGCCTTCCATTGTGGATTTGAGACCCCAACCAACAGCACTTCCCTCTCACCACAACAGCTTCCTGCAGCTGAGGAACGGGAGAGGGACTGGGGACAGCAGCTCTGTGTTGGGCTGATACATCCCTGACAGAAGGAGGCAGCCAGGTGGGGGTCAGGCTCTTCTCCCAGAAGTGGAAAAGAGCCTGACTTCTCCTCTCTTCTCCTGACAAGTGACAGGACCAGAGGAAATGGCCTCAAGTTGCACCAGGGGAGGTTTAGATTGGATATTAGGAAATACTTCTTCATGGAAATGGTTGTCCAGCCCTGGCACAGCTGCCCAGGGCAGTGCTGGAGTCCCCATCCCTGCAGGGATTTAAAAGCCACGTGGGTGTGGCACTTGAGGACAATGGATGGCCTTGGCAGTGCTGGGGGATGGTTGGACTCGGTGATCTCAGAGGGCTTTTCCAACCTCAGTGATTCCACAGTTCTGTTTTCCTTCGCTCACCTGCAGACCGCAGAGCATTAGGAGCAAATGAGACCTTGGGAACAAATTGCTCTTCCCTTTAATCTGGCGTTTCCTCTTGAGTCTTCATTTTGCTGCTTATTCCTGGAGCAGTTTGCTGCTGAGCTGTGATAAGCATCCCATTCCCACTCCTTTTCCAGAGCTCCTGTGCCAGGAGACGTTCCGGCTTGGAACATGTGCGCTGCCTGCGGGATCCCCTGCCTGGCAATTACTTGTATTGTTTTGTACCCACTCAGAGCTTTAACCTGCAAGTCCCCTGGGGCACAGGTTCTGTGTTTTGTGTGGTTCACTGGGCAACCATAGAGCTCTTTGCTGCCCTCAGGGCATTACACAAAGTGTTAATAATAAAATCCTAGGAAATCTATCTGGAATTGCAGGCACGGGGATTTTCTCATTCTCTCTTTTTTTTTTGCATTGCTGCTGAATTTTTATGCAGCTCTGCAAAGCTCATACTTGGTGTAATGAAATACAAGTGTCTTTAAAACTCACCCAGGTCAAAACCAGGGATGCAGTCATCACCAAAACAATAAAAGAAGGGAAAGCACCTCTTCTCTGGAGCCAGGCTGGGAGAGCTGGGAGTGTTCACCTGGAGAGGAGAAGGATCCAGGGAGACCTCAGAGCCCCTTCCAGGGCCTAAAGGGGCTCCAGGAGAGCTGGAGAGGGACTTGGGACAAGAGATGGAGGGACAGGACACAGGGAATGGCTTCCCACTGCCAGAGGGCAGGGATAGATGGGATACTGGGAAGGAATTGTTGGCTGTGAGGGTGGGGAGGCCCTGGCACAGGTTGCCCAGAGAAGCTGTGGCTGCTCCTGGATCCCTGGAGGTGTCCAAGGCCAGGCTGGATGGGGCTTGGAGCAACCTGGGATAGTGGAAAGTGTCCCTGCCCATGGCAGGGGTTTGGAACTGGATGATTTTTAGGTTCCCTTCCAACCCAAACCATCCTGTGATTCCATGAAAAGCAGAGCAGAAACACCAAGGTTGGCCATGGAAAGCAGCCCAGAGGAAAAGAAGTCCAAGGATGTGTTTGAAGGTGGAAAATGGGGCTCTTTATTCCCAGGAGAGGAATCCAATGTAAACCCAAGAGCAGGCTGGACAGATACGGATGTGAAACAATAAATCAAATGTTTTCACCTTTAATGCTTGGGAGGTCAGGGCTGGATTGCCCATGAACAGAAAAGCTGAGATAAGACCCTGTCTGTGAGGCTGCAAAATATCACAACATTACAGGATCAGAGAACCACAGAAGGGTTTGGGTTGGAGGGGTCCTTAAAGATCATTGAGTTCCGTGGCTTTTTATCAGTTTTGAAGGACAAGACCTCTCTTCTTCTCTTGGACAATTAAAATTTTCTTTGCCAGTGGAGCAGGCCTGGAAAATGCCAATCCTGTGCATGCTGATCTGAGCTGTTCTCTCCTCAAGTGACCTAAGGTTAAACCAGGTGAGTTGTTCTGCAGGTTGGCAGAGCCAGAGTTGTGCCAGGGATGGCAGATTTCACAAAGTGACCACGAGGAGCCTTTGTCCCAGGTCACAGCAGACGTGCTCTGTCTTGCTCAGGCTGCGGGGCTGCGTGAGACATTCTGGCACTCACAGGCTCCAGGGATTATCCGTCAATTGGTGCTGACTGTTCCGTTAGAGGTTTTCCAGATGCTTTGTGGCTGAAATGTGCTGTTCACTGTCCTTTCCTCTCAGTAGGGACCACCTCAGTTTGGTGTTTCAAGACAGGATCTACAATCAGTGTTTCAGAATGTGGTCACCATTGCTGACTTACTCAAGGCTTTAAAATGTGCAGATTTAATCAGACGTTTGCTCCTTCTTCTTTCCTGGACATTATTCCTTCTCTGCACATTCCAAATGCCATCTTTCTCCATCCCAATAACCACTCCAAACTGATCATTTGTCCTTTTCTTCCCTTTTTTCATCCTCCTTTATGCTTCCTTGGCTCCCCACGTCCCCATGAAGTGGGAATTTTGTTTCAACCTTACTAGAAACCTTTGTCTTACTGTTTTAGCACCTTATTTGCCAGTATTGAAGGGATACCCAGGACTCATAACACTTCCTAGAAAGTGTGCAAGAGCCTGGAAGTGCTCTCTTACAGTAGGAAGCCTCAGGAATTGAAAATATTTTGTTTGCTGCTGAAATAAGAGGGAGTTTTTAGGCTTTCCCTGATATCTGTTACCATTCCCTACTGGCTTTTGTGGGGTGTGTGGATGAAAACTCAAGAACAGAGGTTCTGTCCTTGTCTCCTCCAGCAGTTTTTTCATCCTAAGTGATGTCATTACGTTGGTATTGCATCTTGCTCACGGTTACAGTCATCCTGTCTTTCCTTCCTTTGGTGCTTCCATTGCCAAAGTTAATTTAGAACCAAATTATGAGCCTTTCACCTCCAAGTTCTGAGATTTATTGTAGTGTTCTCTGTGTAAATACTCACAACTGGTCGTGTTAATGAGTGAGGAAAAGCAGTAAAGCCTGGAAATCCAAATAAAGTCAGAAGATTTTATGTCTTCTTTAGAACACAGCGTTCACCTTTGCTTTTGTGCTGCCTTGGAGGAGAATCTGCCTCCAGGAACTTGGAAGCTGCAAGCGAGCACGGAACAATGCAAGTCTCTGCAGAAATGGGGCTGTGATAACTTGGCTTTTTTGGCCTACATTTCTCAGTGGTTATTATTTGTTAATTATGTTGTAGAGTGCTCACAAGTGGGCTAATTGCTTCCCCAGAGAGCTTGCAAGGAAATGATGGACAGAACAAGGGCAGGATGTTACACATCTCAGATAGTGAGAGGGTAAGGTAGGACACGGGCAGGATGGGTAGGGAAACACTTGGAGCAGCGTTTTGAAGCTGAGAGGAGAAGAGTTGGGTTGGATTTTGGAGGGGAGGGTGAATCCCAGTTGGAATTGATCTGAGGAGCTGATTGTCAGAAGGGTTGTTTAAGGAGGCACCGAAACTAAAGGCAGAAATGAAGAAGTGGAAGAATTTATGAAAAAAAGGCTGCAGGGAGGTTGTACCTGGGTTGTAGTCACAGAGCTGTGCTGTGTGAATCCTTAAAAACAAGGATATGATCCACAAGAACTGTAGGCACACTGCATGAATGGTATTACTTTAAAAATAAACCCTTTTCCTCAGACAAACTCTTTTCTTCAGACCCTTACAGATGGGAGAGAAGGAAAAAAAATGTGCATACACATCCCTGCCGTTGTATTTCAAATATAATTCTCATTCTTGCTGTTTGTGTTTCTGCATCTGTCTTTTAGCCTGCACAGGAGGGCCCTGCTGGTATTCATGGTATTTCTGGTCTGTGCTGCCCCAAATTGTGAAGTTCTGATTCATTTCCCTGTGCTGTGAATTCCCCTTCACACCTGCTTAGAGGAAAGGAACCAAGCCTGAGGGAGGCACACTAAAAAGGGACTAAAAAGTGGCACAAGGTATTTCTCAGGGGCTCCTGGGCCACTGCTGGTGCTGAAAAACAGGAAATGTCTGTCCCCTTGCCCAGAGGTCTGAGCTGTTTTGGATCCATGGATCAGCTCTCCCACAAATCACCCTTTCAGAGCAGAGGAACAGAAGAGGCTCAAGTGTGGATTTTCCTTTTGAGAAGCATTTTCTGAGGGGAAGGGGAAGGGAGCAAAGCTTTGGTTTAAATCACCTACTTCAAATGCTCCTGGAAGCACTTTATTTGTACACAGATCTGCTTTTCTACATTTATTATTAGAAAAGAGCCAGAAGAGGAGTTTGACATAGGCAGGTGTTATTTTCAGATTTCGAAGCATGTGTAGTTTCTTCTGTCAGAAGCCAAAGCTGTGATGCTGTGGCTGTGCTTGCTCTTGGAATTGCTACCACAACTCCTTTCTCTCCCCTTCCAGTGGTTTCTATTTCATCCTTTCTCTCAGCATCCCACATCTTCAGACCCCTCATTAATACCTTTGCTTGTGTTCCCAGTCTGGCTGGCCAAGCCCACTTGTTAATTCCTGTGGGGTTCTTCTGTATCTGTGGAGCACAGGAAGAAATCCTGAACTCAAGAATCAGCGAGGGTTTGGTCTTCTAAATCCTGAAGAGCAGCTGCCCATTCCACTCATTACAGAGGGATAATAAAAAGTGTCCAGGGAATGACAGGACATATAGAGAAGGCTTGGATTGCTTCTGAGCATGGCAGTGCCACAGGACCAATACCCACAGAAGTGGGGACAGGGATGACTGTCCTGGACTTTTGAAGACTTTTTAGACATTTAGAGTCTGGATTCAGGATTAAAAACACCCAGTCTGCACTGATTTGCATCCTGAAGTGATCCCCAGAGTGGGCAGGAGGGGAGGGGGTGATTCTACCCCTCTGCCCTGCTCAGGTAAGACCCCACCTGCAGAGCTGCTCCAGCCCTGGGGCCAACAGCAGGAGGATGTGGAGCTGCTGGGGAGAGTCCAGAGGAGGCCACGGAGATGTTCCAAGGGCTGGAGCCCCTCTGCTCTGGAGCCAGGCTGGGAGAGCTGGGGGTGCTCACTTGGAGAGGAGAAGGATCCAGGGAGAGCTCAGAGCCCCTTCCAGGGCCTAAAGGGGCTCCAGGAGAGCTGGAGAGGGACTTGGGACAAGGGATGGAGGGACAGGACACAGGGAATGGCTTCCCACTGCCAGAGGGCAGGGATGGATGGGATATTGGGAAGGAATTGTTGGCTGTGAGGGTGGTGAGCCCCTGGCACAGGTTGCCCAGAGAAGCTGTGGCTGCTCCTGGATCCCTGGAAGTGTCCAAGGCCAGGCTGGACAGGGCTTGGAGCAGCCTGGGACAGTGGAAGGTGTCCCTGCCCATGGTAGGGGTTGAAACAAGATGAGATTTAATGTCCCTTCCAACCCAAACCATTCCATGTTTTTTCTCCTGCCCACTCCTTAAAAATACAGTATCTGAAACTCCTGGTGATTTGATTCCTCACAGATCTATCACAGAAGTGCTGCTGGGTCAGTTCTGTGCTCGGTGTCCCAGCCCCAGGTGCAGGTGAGTGGAATTCCAGGGTTGTTTCCATCCTTGTTCATCTGGGACACCTCTGTGAAGGATCTCCAGGCACCTTACAAACACTTCATGAAACTCTCAACTCTGCTGTGAGTTTCCTGCAGTTGATCAGGCATGTTCTGTGCTTTGATAACCTGTGCCAGAGCTGGAGGGAATAACTTCTCCAGGGTTTCCCACCAGCTGGGGAGAGAACTTGGGAAACGTGACCTTCCCAGTCCTGTGCTCGCTTTGCTGGACTGTACTTCCTCTGTTATTCAAGGTGAGAACAGAACAGTTAGAATTGATTTAGGTGCTTTTTGGGAAGATGAAGTCACTGTGTTTGGATCTCTGCATCGTGCCAATAGAGAGATCCTAGGGGAAATCTCTTCCTCTAGTTTTGTTTATATCCAGCGGCACAGATGTAATTTGCAGGGAAATGCGAAGGAGAGGAGGCTGTGCTGGCCTCAGCAGTGGAGCTGGAGTGGATTGAGATGTCACAGGGATATCTAAGTGTCTCTCAAGATACAAAAAGGATTTTCTCTGCCATATGCTGCATTTTTTAACTCTTTCCTTATGTGCTTTCAGCCTTCTGCTTCTCTTGGGAATTGTCCCACGGTGTGTATTCCCCCTTAGCCTCAGCTCCTGGATTTTACTCGCTGCCTTTATTGTGCAAAAACTTAAATAAATTGTGGGTTTTTTTCCTGAAAAGTGTAGGAACAGTAGGAGGAAGTGTGTGTGTGTGTGCTCTGTGAGACACAGTGCTGGGATCCCCAAGCTGCCCTTGGAAATACAGGTGCTGTGGCCTGCCCAGGATCTGCTCAGGACAGCTGGAATGAATCCCCAGGACTATCGTTGCAATCAAGTCCCCAGCCAAAATTTAATCCATTGCACTTTTGCAACCCTGTTGTTTCCTGTTCCGCTGGTGTTTGCAGGCTGGAGACAAAACCTGGCTGAGTGTCACAGCTTCATTGTGCAGCTCCTGTTTCACTGGTGGGATCAGGCTGGGCTCCAGCTCATCCTACACCGCTGAAAATGGATTGTTTGTATCACAAACAAATGGCATTTTGCATACCATGAGTATTCAGCAAGAGAGGTAGGGGCTTTCTGTTGTGTGAATTATAAGACTGAATGAAAATTGCTAAAATTGGCCACTTGCTGAAGTACAGGATGAGATTTCGGCAAAAATATAAAATAGAAGGACAAGACAGGCTGAGAGAATTTGGATGTGGTTTTAATAGAAACTAATCACCACAGAATTTAAAACTGAAATGAAAAATGGAATCAGCAAATACAATGTAAATGAAAATCAAGCTCCTGTAGATTGCAGCAGTGGGGTGAAATGGGTGCTGTTACTTGGTATCAAAACCTCCCCATTAGGATGTGGTGCCACATCCAAGGCCAGGCTGGATGGAGCTTGGAGCAGCCTGGAATAGTGGGAGGTGTCCCTGCCCATGGAGGGGGTGGAATGGGATGGACTTTAAGGTCCCTTCCCACCCAAACCATTGCATGATTCTGTGATCAGATAGGGGGATCCTGAAGGATGGTTTCCATGAGTCCACTAAAAAAAGTGGAGCTGATCTAGCACTCACAGTAGTTCTGCTCCAGAGGTCAAGGATTCTATTAATAACCCCCAGATTATTCTAGACAGAGAGTGACTATAATAAGATTCCTTGGCCTTTTGATTGAAAGAGAAACAAAACAATCTGCTCTTTTATAGTTGCAAGTGTAGCAAAAATGGATCTTCATAATTCCATGGAAAAACACTGTATTTTTTAAAACATTTTTCCTTGTCCCCTCTCCATTAATTATTTCCTAACCTCTCTTCTTGTCCTTGCTGGGTTAGAGACAGTTGATGGCTCCTGTGGAGCGTAGAAGTTAATATCAACTGCAAGACAGCAGCTGATGTTTCAATATATTCTGGCACAGAATTTATTTGAACAGAGTCAAAACAGGAAACTGCTTCCCTGTAGTAATTGGAACTTGTCCTTTTAACAAGTGTCATGTCATCCAGGTATTGGACATTCAGGATTTTCATTCCATTTCCCATCAGTGGATTCATTGTTCTGTTGGCACTCAGGATAAATAGCAGTAAAATTAAACCTTTCTGTGGATATCTGATGTGTCCTGGTGATTACACCACCATGGCCAACAAGAAGCACAAGCTACAGGTGACGTGAATTTTTACCGCTTTTTTCCAGGTTGAGTATCCCTGCTTCCTTTCTCTTTTGTTAAACATGCATTTGTTATAACAGGCTGCCCATGGAAGTGGTGGAATCATCATCCCAGGAGGGATTGGAAAGCTGTGTGGATGTGGCATTTGGGGACATGGGTTGGTGGTGGCCTTGGCAGTGCTGGGGAATTTTTGGACTCAATGGTTTGGGAGGGCTTTTCCAACCTTAACAATTCTGTGATCACCAGGAGGTCAAATTGTATCCCTGCTGAGGTTTTGGAAGCATTACAGGACTGAAAGATGCTTCTGGAGTTCAGATCCCACATTTTCCAGTCCAAGCAAGGATTGATTCCCCCTAACACTTCCCTAGTAGTTGTCTGAGCTGCTTTCAGTGGTTGAGACTCCCAGTGGTTGTTGAGGCTTCGCAAAGATTCTGATTTCTCCTGCTGGAAAAGGTTCCTGTGGATAATTTCCATCTGCTGCTTGTCCTTTTCCTCACAAACACCAGGAAATTGTCCCGTTTTCCCTTTGCATCAGCCCTTTCTGTATTGGGAGCCTGTTCTCCTCAGCTCTTCACAAGGTGCTATCTGCAATAAACCAATTTTAATCAGGTAAATTAAAAGCATTAGAGCCTCCTGGGTACCTGTTCTGATGCCAGAATTGACTGCAGAACTGTTGGTATGTGGCCTTATTTATGCATGTATTTATTTTAATCCTGCTTAAACTCATCAGGCTACAGGTCTTTGTTCACCCTCTTGCCTGTTTGATCCCAGTCCAAATCTTAATGCTCGTCCTTAACTTGAAGTTGTCAACTCCTTAAAGCAAGACTCTGTCATCGTTGATGTCTGCAGAGCTCCAGAGTGGCTCCTCAGGAAGAATCTGCAGCCATTCCTGGGATGGAAAGATACAGGGATGCCCTCAGCTCTTGCCTGGCAAGTTCTGTGCACTGCACAGGAGTCCTGCCAACCTCTCGGTGAGGATCTGAAGCAGCAGGAACAGAACAGGATTATTTTAATCCCATTGTTACAGTTTCTCAGCCAGATAGTTGGTAAGAAAGGCAGGACAGGGGTGGCTGCATTTTAGAGCCAAGAGTGATCCTGTGTTTTCCATGGAACTCAGGCTCCATGTGCTTCATCCAGCCCTCTTTCTGTAATTTAAGTGAGAACCTACTGAAATTGTTTAGCTTTTTTCTGCCTTTATGCTCATCCCTTCTGGACTTTACTTTTTGTGTCGTTTTTGTGAATCAGATTTCAGAGAACTGTTGTGAATTAGTACCAACCAAGCAAAGGCGTGTGAAATTACTGGGCTTAAGTAATAGTGGTTCATCTGTAACTGACTGAGATGGTATAAAAGATTTTTTTTTATTCCCCTATTTTAAGATTTTAAGTGCTAAAAAATAAATACTTGCATTCTGAAGAGGAGGAAAACTTCCCTAAATTAATCCAGGCTGTTTCTCTTGTTCCTGTGCCAGCACCCTTTGCTTTACTCATTGGTTCTGTCTCACTTCTCCTTCCAGATTGCAGATGCAGTTCTTCTTTTTGAATATTAATTATAATAATGCCAGAATGGTTTGGGTTGGAAGGGACCTTAAAGCTCATCACATTCCCACCTCTGCCATGGGCAGGGACACCTTCCACTGGACCAGGTTGGGTTTCAAACCTGTTTGTTTTCATAAGGTGGCAAAATCCTTCCCACTCTGGGCTTCTGCTCTTGCCAAACCATTTTCACTGATGTGAATTCCTTTGATAATTGACCATAATCCCCTGTTTTTTCCTTTCACTAAATAACTGGAAGGTGCTCTGAGAGTGGGATACCCTATAGATACAATCCTGATCCTGCAGGACTCAAAGGAACCAGGATTTCCCTCTGTAAGTTTAGTGTACTCCCTTAATGATTTAATCAGCAAGCAAAGAAAGGCAGAGAAAAACATGGTGGTACATGGAGTGCTTTATGTCCCTTAGATTATTTTCCATACATTTCACTAATTACATTAACAGATGATATTTACAGGGGACTTCTGCCTGCAATTGACCTTCATCTCTTCCTGTGCACTTCCCAACCTCTCCTTGAATTTTCCTATTGTTTCCTCTTACTCATTCAACATTTAACACCATGTTTCAAGCAGTCCTTTTCTTTTGCTTGGGACCACCCTACCAATTCCCTGTTCCCAGTTCCTTCTAACTTCATCTCCTCAGCTCGATTTTGTGGACAATTTTGGAACTCATGGGTGGACAAACATCTTCTTCAAAGCCCAACCTTCAGGCCTCCCTCCAGTTACAATTGCTCTTTCCCTTTTACCTGACCGTCAGTTCTTTGGAGCGAGAATATTCCTTTCTCCCTTTTATCTGGTGAAAAATTGTCTTTCAGAAGCTGCAGCAGCTCAATCCACTTTTAGGGATATCTGCCTTATTTTTCTTTGAAATTTTGCTCTGTGTTGGGTCAAGCAGGGGAGGAATTGCATAAACTCCTAGAGAGAACCCCTGGTTAGAGTTCAGCAGTGTTCTCATGGCTGTTGGGACAGGCACACCACAGAAGCAGGAATACCTTGGCATTTAACAGCCCTTCCAGGTAATTTATGGTTTTACATAAGCTTTTCCTAAAGCCAGAGGTTTTCTAGGCTTGGCACCTCTTTGCTTGTCTCCATGCCCTGTTAGTTCTGTGCTCAGTGGTCCGTGGTTATTAAAATTCTTATCAATAAACGAGTTTCTGAGCAAGGTTCTTATTTTTCGTACATACCTTTGGAACTCCTCTGCTTAACCAAAGGAACATTTGTTTTTATGCCTAATGTACTCCATGAAAAGAAAGAAACGTGTAGAGTTCAAGTAATATTTGCCTTCAATTACAGTAATTAAGTTGTCAGGACTTGAAGTCACCAAGGCAATGAGAAAATCCTTTCCTGGTTGGCCAGGGGGAGTTCTGGGCCCGAGTGTGTTTTACACATTGGGGTGGGGAGAGAAACGGTTCTGGCCAAAAACCTGAAAGTCTGTTTGTCCTTTTGCAATCCAGGGTGTCAAAATCCTGCTGTGGGGAGAAGGAAAATGACCCTGTTTGCCTGGGCTTCAGCAGGACCTGGGAAGAGATTGTCCCTCTGGGCTGGCTCTGCTGGGGCACCTCCAGTCCTGGGGACACTTCTGGGACCCAACAAGAGAGACCAGGAGGCGCTGGAGCGTGTCCAGGGAAGGGAATGGAGCTGGGGAAGGGGCTGGAGCACCAGGAGAGGCTGAGGGAGCTGGGGAAGGGGCTCAGCCTGGAGCAGAGGAGGCTCAGGGGGGACCTTCTGGCTCTGCACAACTCCCTGACAGGAGGGGACAGCCGGGGGGGGGTCAGGATTTCTCCCAGGGAACAGGGACAGGAGGAGAGGGAATGGCCTCAAGCTGCACCAGAGGAGGTTCAAGCTGGATATGAGGAGGAATTTCTTCATGGAAAGGGTTGTTAAACATTGGAAGGAGCTGCCCAGGGAGGTGGTGGAGTCCCCATCTCCAGAAGTGTCCAAGGAAGGACTGGACATGGCACTCAGAGCTGTGGGCTGGTGACAAGATGGGAATCGGTCACAGGATGAACTTGATGGTGTTGGAACTCTTTTCCAACCAAAATGATCCTGTGATGCCATGGGATTCTGTGCTTGTTGGGCTAGGTCTTATTAAAAACAGGTTTAATATAAATATAGCTCAACCCATTTATCCTGGGAATTCTGTCCTGTCAAACTCCTGCTGCAGCTCCCCTTTCAAATGTAACCTGTGGGGAGATGTGTGTGGATACATCCTGTTTTTCCCCGTGTTCCACATCCCTTTTCAGGCTTCTTTGCCAGCAGTCAAATAGTTTCAGTTACTTCATAACCCTTCAGGAACTCTACAACATATCCCTACAAGAAAAGTCCCTAATTTTGATAAGTGCCCACACAAACATCACTGGAATCTCAAGTGGAGCCTTACTTTCGTTCCACTGGAATAGCTCTCTTGAAAGCAGATGGATGAGGAAATCACCACTCGTAATGCATCACTAAAGACACCAATTCTTGCATTCCTGCTCATGGGAGTAAAGATTATGGATGCATAAGGAGCCAGACCTGGAAAACCTTACTCACAAACTCTAATAAACCCCACTTCAGCCAGCAAGTTTAATGATGCCCTCAAGAGAGCCAGGTCCCTTATCTGCAGCATCATGCAATAACTATAAAGTGTTGAGATAAGTGGGATTTTATCTCCCAGCTCTCTGCTGGCCTTCCCTGAGTATCAGGTTATGGCAGTGAAAGTGGCTGTGAAATCTGACTGCTCTGATTTGGGCAGGTTTTATAGTCCCTTCATTCAGGATGTGTGGGCAGAGCGGATGCTCTTTTTTCATTTGTGAATGGAAAAACAGGGAATTATCTCTGACTGTAATCCCTGTGGATCCCCTTCCCTTCAAGAAGGGGTTGTAGGGCAGATGTTGATGAAGATTCTACACCATCCTTCCCAGCTCTTCCCATCCAGAGGGCGTGCCTGGTTCCCTGTGGTGTGTGCAAGGCTTTAGAAAGCAATGAATGAGCTGAGGGAGCTGGGAAAGGGGCTCAGCCTGGAGAAAAGGAGGCTCAGGGGGGGCCTTCTGGTTCTGCACAACTCCCTGACAGGAGGGGACAGCTGGGGGGGGGTCGGGCTCTGCTGCCACGGAACAGGGACAGGATGAAAGGAAATGGCCTCAAACTGTGCTGGGGAGGCTCAAGTTGGACATCAGGAGGAAAGGGTGGTCAGGCACTGGCAGGGGCTGCCCAGAGAGGTTTGGAGTCCCCATCTCTGGAGGTGTCCAAGGAATGACTGGAGGTGGCACTCAGTGCTCTGGCCTGGTGACAAGGTGGGCATCGGTCACAGGTTGGAGTCGATGGTCTCAGAGCTCTTTTCCAACCAAAATGATTCTGTGAAAATTTGGGACATTTCCAAGAGTCATTTGTGACTTTTGCCAAGCAAAAGACTATACCACAAAGGCTTTGTTTTGAGTGCTTTGGTATGTATGTGAACAAGCCATAATTTCAGCTGCCTTTCTGGTTTGTTTATTTTGTAAATCTCAGATAATTTAACAAATTACACGTTTTCATCTTGTGGCATTCGTTGTTTTCTCAGAGTCAGTTCTCTTCGTGCCATCCATAACATCCAGCTCCAGAGCTCTACTTTCCTTTTAGTTTGATATTTCCTTCCTAGAAAGGAGCCTCTTCACCTGCAGCTGGAGATGAGCAGCTCTTTATTTCATGTCTGCAGAAACCTTGTAAGATGTAAGCTGTGATGTTGTTTGTGCTATCTGATAACAGTGTGATCAAATGGAGCCTGTTTAAATAACAACATCTGGGACACCCTGACAGCAGAGCAGCTCCGAAACAAACATTTCCAAAGATCAGATAAGGTGGAAGAGATGCCTCAGTGCTGGATTGCTCCCTGGATCACAAGTTCTTTGCTGGAGAGTTATTCCAGGCATGGGATTTCCTTTGTGCCATGGGCTGATGGATTGGAATGGATCATTTTTCATGCTGGTTTATGTCTTGCAGAGACGTGCTTTGTAAATTCAGTGTAATGCACTGAGTATGACTTGAGTTATGTAGGAGCAGGTAAACTAAGGAACTCAGAACAACTGAAAATTGTCTTGGTTTGTGTTCTCTTGCTGCCTTCACCCCTTCCATCTCTTCTCCCTAAACCTACAGCATTTTTTGCATTAAGGGCTGCCTCACTTCCACCCAAATCTGTACTTTCACAGTTCGTTTTCAAAGCACCATGTTGCTTTTCAACACTTTCCTTATTAGTGTGCAAAAAAACCAGCATTATATTTAAAGCCATGATTCCTGACTCACTCCTGCTCTTCTCTGTTCCCTTGCAGGATGATATTGCTGATCCTGACTCCCAGGAAGAGAAGGAGAGGAACACCTGGCTCTCCAACCCTGCAGATGGTTCCAATACAGTGAAGAGTGTTCTCACTGTCCAGGAATATTTTGCCAAGCGCATGGCAAAGCTGAAGGGATCCCAGAAGGAAACAAAGTTGGATCATTCCAGCCCAACAGCTGATGAAGCTGTGGAGCCTTCAGAAGAGCTGGAAACCAAAGTCAGAAAGAAAAAGAAGAAACAGAAGAGAGATGATGAGGCAGAGAGGACAGAGCACTGTGAGAAACCAGGGAAAAAGCCTAAGACAGGGAGCTTGAGTGGAAAAGAACTGGATGATCCACTAAATGAGTGTCACAATAGGAAAAAAAAGAGGAAACATAAAGAGAATGAAAGAGAAAGCATCAGTTGTGATGAAAATACAGAGAGTGGAGAAATTTCTGTGGGAATGTCTGAGGGGGAGGAACTCAACGCAGTGGAGCAGGAAGAAAAGCAGAAGAAACGCCATAAGAAGAAGCACAAAAAGCAAAAAGAGGAGACAGGGGAGTGTGGGGAAGGAGCACCCAGAAAGAAAAAGAAGCACTGCAAGAACATGTAACTCCTTCAGGCTCAGGGGTGAGTCTGTGTTAGAGGAGGCTCTGTGTAAACACAGCACCAGCCCAGGCTTGGACATTGCTCCAGCTCCAGCTGGGACAGACTGGATCTAAACCCAGGCTGGATCTAAACTCAGACTGGATCTAAACCCAGCTCTCCCAAGGGAAACATGGTGATGGGCCAATGTGCCCACGTTCAAAAGGGATCCACATGGAGGATTAACACATCAAGACTGTGAAAGGCAGGGAATGACTTTCTGCTGCTTCACACTGACTGTGTTTTTCGCAATCCAGGAAAAAAATTTAACATCACCCTAGTACTGCCTTTTTATTAAAGTTCTTTTCGCTTGTGAGAGCCCAGCTCTGCTTCTGGAAGCAGGAAGGGGTTTGCAAAGCTGTCTGTGTTTTTTTCATTGATTTTTGCAAAGTGGTGTCAAATTTTTACATTTGTCTCTTTTTACATTTAAAATGAATATTGTTTCTTCCCAAAATGCTTACTCTGATTAAAGGTTTGCTCCTGAGTGTCAGCACTAAAGGATGAAATAAAAAGACCTCCCTGTGCCTCCAGACCATTGTCAAACTTTTGTAACTTTGCACCAAAGCTAAAGGAATTGTGTATTAACAATATCACTTATTATCCATATCCAAATCTTTGATTCCCAGGCAATACTCAGGGTCTCTTTAGTGGTACCTCTGGAATCCAGAAAGCTGCCTTGGACAGAGCAAGGCTTTTTCCTGAAATTGGGAGACCAATAGATTTTCAAAGCACAGTCAGATGCATTTCATATTGCCATTCACACATTGAAAACTTGCAGTTTGGATTTACAACCAAACTAGAGCTTGTTTCTCATTGTAAGCCTGGAAATAAGGAAGGCTGGAACTGGGCACTGCCACGAGCAGTTTTGTGGGAGATCTGCAACATTCAGCATGAATTTTGGCATTTTAATGTCACTCAGAGCTGTCAGGAGAGATGGATGAGCTTGGAAGTGGTGGAATGGGAAGAAGGATTCACCTTCCTGGTGTCCTGTTCTGGTATTTCTTTGGCCACAGAAAACTAAGAGCACAGCCCTGAACACCAGCCCGTTATCCTGGCAGGATCCAGAATCCAAATCCTCATTTCATCTGCTCATTTCATCCAGGCCTGGCTGGGTTTCATCAGTGTAAATCTAAAACATCCCATTGGCTGCTCTGCTGAAGAAAATGGGTACATTTTTATATTGTCTCAGCTCAGTGGAGTTGCTTAACATGGTCTGAGGAACATTGTCAGGATGCAGATGTTAATAGGGAAAAATATTTCCTTAAGCTGCCTTTATTGTGCAGTGGAGGAAGCTCCATCTGCAGCACCCAGACCACATGGATGGTTTGGTTGCAGCTCAACTCCTCCTTTTTTAAGATCTTGGTTTCCAAAGCACCTTTTTTTTTTTCCCCCCCTCAGGACATGCTCATTCACTGCAGCAAAATGAAGTTTCACTTCTTGTATGGGAGAACAAGATGCCTTTCCCTGGATTTCACATGCCACGGGTTTTAACCCTTGTTGCATCTCCCTTTCAGGCTGGACAATTATTATCCAACATAATCCTGCTTGTCCCTGGCTTCCTTCAATGAAATATCACCAAATACCATCAGTTGCTATCAAATGGAGAGGAAGCTCCGTGCTTGAGGTGAAAAAATCATCTCAGTGGAAGAAGACAGGAAAATAATGTTTTATGTTACATTGAAACATCCCTCCTGATTTCTTGCTCACCACAAGTTGGAATTTTTGTTATTAGAATCCAAAAGTCTGATTGTTTCCAATTATTATTTTTTAACTCTTAAGCAACTAAACTTTACAGCCTCTCTGGGATTTCAGTTTTAAAAGGTGCAAGTCAAGGAATAAAGTTTCCTTCTCTGAATACTGCTGGCCTTGTTTGTTCCCTCTGAGAATTTCCATGTGTTTCTGTGTGCTGATTCTTGTAGGTGCTTGGCCACATTCCAGTGTCAGTTACAGGAAGAATAAAACCAGGAATAAGCCTTTAAATTTGTGCTGTTGCTCCTGTTAAATTCAGGATACCCCAGACTTTAATCTGGTTCAGATGGAAGTATCAGCTACCAATGGATGGTTCTCTCTTTCTGCGAGAAATACATGGCACTTTTTCCCAGGAAATGTAGGATTTTTATGTGCCCCGAGCTCTGCATGTGGTTGTAGGAGGGGAAAATCATAATAAATAAATAGTCATAAATCATAAATTGCTTGTATTTGACAGAGGCAATTGATTTAAGTGCTCTGCTCTGTGTTTGTGGTCAGCATTACTCAATGAAAAGCCCTTTTTACCAGATACTGTCCAGTGAAATGGATGATTGGAACAAGAGGAACATGTTTCAGAGTAGTAAATTACATATATATATATATTTTTGTTTGTTTGTTTCTAGTGGGTTTTGAGTTCAGTTTTAACCCAACTTTGGTTTGGCAAGAAGGCCTTTTTTAGAAAGCACAAGAAAAAGAATTACGTCAGTGCCCAGATGGTGGAATTAGCAGAATGTGAGCACAAAGGAACGACTTGGTTTCATTTCCGCGAAAATCAGACTTTCAAACTCCGAGGCCTTTTGTTACAAATTCATCCATTGTGCTCACAGAATGAGGTGGCTCCCAGTGAAATTACCTGGACACCAAGGAAGATGGGACTGCCCGCTCTGCTGTCGCTCCCCAACAGAGAAGGAGGCACGCGCAGCACAGATATTAAAATGTGTTTAGTTTTGGTAACCCCAGGTCAGCAGTGACTGAAGGAAATTTTCCTTTTTGCTTTGAGAGCATTCCAACACTGGTTTCTCCCGAGCTGTTCCATTCTTTGTGGGGATAGGGCTGATTTTGGCTTTGAGGCTTGGAATTCGCTGCGGGATCCACGGCCAAGGACGTGATTGGCAAGTGCAGTGTTAGAGCAGCAAAAATGGAGGTTGAGCTGTGCTTGTAAACACCTGCAGGCACCAAACTACCCTGGGAAGTAGAGAGCATGGAAAAATAGTCCTGGTACCATTGTTGGACCCAAATCTGTGTGAACTTCATGGGCTTTTGGAGTTTTGTCTGACTGTTGATCCTTCCTTGGAGCCAGGGATGGGAGATGTCACCGGAGCACCCCAAGTGGTAGCCCAGACATGTGGAACAGGCAGAATTCCTTGGATTTCCTCCCAAGATGTTCCAGCTCTGATGCTTTACCCACAACCAGCATAACACAGAGGTAGAATTGTAGAATCATGGAATCATTGAGGTTGGAAAAGCCTCTAAGACCATTGAGTCCAACCATTTCCTCAGCCAAGGCCACCACTGACCCATGTCCCCAAATGCCCCTTGATAACAACCAGGGCTTTTTAAAGCATAAATGCAAGACACCATTAAAGATTTCAGAACCACCTGTGCTTGTGTTTAAGTGAATTTGGGCCCAGTGAGATGCAGCTGCTTTGTGACTTTTGTGAATTGAAGGGGCTGGAACGTGTCCAGGGAAGGGAATGGAGCTGGGGAAGGGGCTGGAGCACCAGGAGAGGCTGAGGGAGCTGGGAAAGGGGCTCAGCCTGGAGAAAAGGAGGCTCAGGGGGGACCTTGTGGCTCTGCACAACTCCCTGACAGGAGGGGACAGCTGGGGGGGTCGGGTTCTGCTGCCAGGGAACAGGGACAGGACGAGAGGAAATGAACTCAAGCTGTGCCAGAGGAGGCTCAGGTTGGACATCAGGAGGAATTTCTTCATGGAAAGGGTGGTCAGGCATTGGCAGGGGCTGCCCTGGGAAGTTTTGGTGTCCCCATCCCTGCAGGGATGCCAAAGCCACATGGATGTGGCACTTGGGGACATGGGTCAGAGGTGGCCTTGGCAGTGCTGGGGATGGTTGGACTCGATGATCTTCGAAGGCTTTTCCACCCTCAGCCATTCTGTGGCTCTGTGAAGTGTTTGGGGACAGCTCAGCATGGTGTCCATGGCTGCAATTCTCCTTTCAGCTGCCCTGGTGCTCTCTGCCTTCAGCTCCTCCGCTCTCAGCAAGGACAATTAGCCGCATTCATCAGCGTAATTAACCAATTTTCTCCTGTTTAAACACACGAGACCCAAGTTGTTGCAGCATCCACCTTCAAAAGGCACGATTTACGTCACGAAACCTCCGAACCTGCCAACAGTGAGGGAGGAAGGAAGCTCCAAGAAGAGAGGGAAACCACACAAAGTCTATTGGAAACACTGCCCGGCATCGCGCCTGGCTGGAAAAAAGATCTGGGAATGGTGAATCCCATTGGATACAGCAGGATTGTGGGCATCCAAAGCCATCCTTTGCCTAAATCCCCCTCATTCCTGGGCAGGAACCCCAAGGAGGGATCAGAGCTCAGAGAACTTGGGACAATAACCAAGGCTTTTGTCTTTGTACCTGCTCCATCCAGGGATAAACCAATTTTTTCTTGGATCAGCAAACATTTAGTGATGTGGGACTGGGAGATGCAGTACAAATACACAGTTTTGTAGTGGCAGAAATGGGAATATTGTTGTAAAACAAACTGAAGCTCCATTTCTCAGCAAGTCAAAATCTGCTTCTGAATCACTCAAAGATATTTTTTTCTTATCTTAATCCATCTCTATAAATTTAAAGGTGTAAGAGGGAAACTCTTCCTAGTTCCTTTTAACCTAAAGGTACTAAAATATGTATTTTTGTAACCTTAAAACTACATTTTAAAAGTAGTAAGAGCAGAAATATTCAGCACCATGTTGAAAAATTCAGAATTTTGGGGGTGGAGTGCGAAGGTTGTCTGCATTTTTTTGTATAATGGGAAGGCTCTGGGGTTTTTTTCCCTGGAAAATAAGTGGTCCAGGTAGCAATCCCTGGGGAAAATCTGATGGAATCAGGGAGGATGAGCGGTGGGCAGAGTTGGGAACTGCAGCACTGAGGGAATCTTCTGCTGGGAACCCCCAGGTGTCTCTGCAAAAACTTCCCTTGGGAGCCGAGAGTTTCATCAATAATTAAGGAACGTGTGAATATTGAGTTAATTTAGGATTTGCACTTTCTCACACATTTTAATGTCCCTGACGGTTGGTGGGGGGGCGAGGCGGGGGTAGTGAAAATAAACCCTCCCTTTGCAGGAGTAAAATTCCAGATGTCGGATCCACCCAANNNNTTCCAGATGTCGGATCCACCCAAAAAAAAAAAAAAAGAGGGATATTTTTAAAGAGATGGTCGTTCCATACATACAGGGTTCAGCCACTCATTTTCTGCCTGGCCCGTGGGAGTTGTTGCCACTGTTCCCCATCCGTGAAAATGGGGGAGAACAAAGCTTTCTTCCCCCCTTTGTCTGCTCCGTCTATTTTCGCTCGCGGCTTTTCGCCGTGATTTCCCTGTTCCCAAAGCCCTGGGAGAGCTCTGCTGCTTCCTGTGCCCCAGATACAGGTGAAGCCTCGCAGCAGAGCAGGGAAGGTGAGCACACACACACACAGAAAAAAAAANAAAAAAAAAAGAAAAAAAAAAAAAAAAAAAAAAAAAAAAGGTAATCCCGAGGTTTTTCCAGACTAATTACCCCGATCCGGTGGCAATTAAGAGGTGGCATTTTCACATGGCCCCAGCCTCCTTTATGTAACGTGGGAGCTTCCGACAGGACAGGTTTGACCAGCATTTTAGGCAGGGTGCAGAATGAAACCCTCCTTACTAATGCCATCAGAATGCCAGGTGCTGCAGGAGAGGGGGAGAAGGGGGAAAAAAAAAAAGTGGTTATTAATAATAGTAGCAGTGTTTGCACTTAAAATTCTGTGTGGGGGCCCTGGGAAGGGAGGAAATCCAAACGAGGAATATTCTGCCAGATTTCTTTGTGCTGTAACTACACAGGAGCCCCAGATTGTGTCTCAGGGGGTTCTGAAAAGCCACGGGTTGACCCCTGTGATACCTTTGGGAGGTCGGATGTTACTCCCAGGATGTGGAGGGAATAATGAGGATCAGGAACACCCAGAGAGGTGCTCCGAGAGCTTCCAGGCTTGGGCGGCAGAGGCAGGAGGTGGGTGCAGGTCCTGTCTGTGCTCAGGGTTTTATCTGCTCCCAAACCTTTCCACCCATCCTGCAAAATGTGGAAACACAGGGCAAGGTGGAGGCAGTCCTGTAAAAGGGATCAAGTGGAATTCATCCATCTCTTTCTTTTTCCCAGGAGGGGATGCATTCTGCTGCTACTGCTAAAAATTCCTGGCTTCTGGGGCCTCGACAGAGGTGTTTTTATGTTCATGATATCCAGGTCCTAAGCATCCTGAGGGTTAAAAAGTAACATTGAGCCATGCACCATATTCACCATACCCAAAGTACCACCCTATTCAAAATAAAACCTTGCAACCCCGGGCAGCCTCTTTTTCGGGGCACTTCCACCCTTCCTAAAGGGAACTAAACAAAATTAAGGATGTTCCAGTTTTTCTTCCCAAATTCTTGCTGCCAACCTCTGCAGCAGCTCCGGTCTGCAAAATGCACCCGGGAGACCTGTGAGGGGCAGGGTGGAGGGTTTGGCATCCTCCCTCCCTGCCCCATCCCGGCACTTCAAGGCGTTAGACAGGACTTGAGGAGAGGTCTGGAGCTGCTGGGACAGAACAAGCTGTCCCCAGGAGCGTGCCCGGCTCCAAACCCCAGATAAAAGGCAGCTCCTCTGTGTGTGTGTGTGTGGAAAGGGTTTATAAATCTGTCCCGAGACCAGGAAATCTCCTGCGCCTTTTAGATTTAAGAGAAGTTGCCTTCCTGTTGTATTCCCAGATAACGCAGCTCTGATGGAGCCCACTTGTAAATAGCTTAATAGATTTAATCAGTTCCTTTGGAAAATGTTGTCGCTTCCGCAGTGCTTTAGTTCGGTCCCGGGGAAAAGCTCGGGGAGGGCAGCTGCTGCTTCTGCTGCGAGAGAAGTTGGCAGATTCCAGCTCTCCTGACCCCAAAATCGCTGCAATCCACAAGAAACCAGAGCTCCTGTGCAGAGGGGAGGGAGAGACCAGGAAGCCCACGCGGATCCTGCCCGGCTCACATTTACATGGGCTTTCTCCATCACTCCTAATCTGACAAGAGTCAATAGGAACACCCAGGCTCGTGGGAAACCTGCCCAAACTCTCGGGCCTGGGATCTGCGCCGGGGTTTTCCCCCCTGCCTTGGGGTCAGATGGGGCAGCCTTGGCCAGCCCCAGGAAACGCCCGCCCATCCCGCACCCCGTCCCGCTGCTTTTCTGGCAGCACGGAGAGGAAACCCACGGCCAGTCAAAGCGGAGCCGCTGCAGCCCCGTGTCAGCGGGTCAGAATCATAGAGGAACCCGGCCACCAAATGCATTCCTCAGGGCAGGTTGCAGGGATGAGTCGGGAAAGGGCAGCCGGCTGGGGATTTTCGGTGCCATCACCTTCCTGGAGATCCTTTGTCCTAGTGAGGGGGATGTTGCTTGGATGATTTTCCCACCCTGGTGAACAGCCAGCTGGCTTAGTTAGTGGGGAACACCGTGGTGTGGCTTTGGGACTTCCATCCCATCCAGGGTTTGTGGGGTGGGGCAGAACTCCATAAAAAGCAGCAGTGAGGAAAAGATCCTTTTTCTCCCAGCGTCCAGGGATGGGCAGCGGGGACCGACTGGGGATATTTCAACCTCTTAGAGCTGTGCCCAGCCCCATACCTGCCTCGTTTTCCCCTAAAAGCTCCCTCAGTGGTCCAACCAGGCTGGACAAGCACTGCCAGCAGGTTCATTGTGTCCCAGTTTCCATCCCATAAAAGTGGACCTGGAAATTTGGGGTGAAAACCCACATGGCGTGGGCAAAGCACAGCCTGGACTGCTGGTTAAAGCAGGAGGAGTGGGGGAAAGGTGTCTCTGCCGGTGGGATCCACGCCCTGATCTGCCTGGCAAAGAGGGCTCCTGCAGCTTGTTAAATCCTGGGGAGGGGCTTTTTGCACCCCAGTGGGATCTTCTTTTCGGTGCCATTTTCCTTTTCTTCCCAAGTTTTATCTCGTCTCTGTGTTACCCCCCAGCCTTTACAGTTGGAAGGTCTCTGAGGTGCAGCGGGGCTGTTTGGGGGCGGGACATCTCCAACTCTCTCCTCACTCCCTTTCAGCGGGCAAAATGAGGAAAAATAATAATAAAAGAGGGGGAGGGAGGAGTGAGAAGGAGAAAGGGGGGTGTTGGGGGTGCTGCTTCCCCGGGGGGTGCCGGGCAGAGGGTGGGGAGAAGTTTTCTCCCAGCATCATCCCGGCCGGGGCTGAGGAGTTTGCAAACAAGGAGGAGCAGCGAGTCCCTTCGGTGTCATTGGAGGAGGCTTTTTCCAAGGAGCTCATAAATACGGGAGAGGCCGGGCAGGAGGCTGGGACTGCGCGGGGACCCTGAGGGCAGCGCGGCGGGGCGGGGGGGGCCGGGGGGGCCATGGCTGCGCTGCTCAGCACATTCCCCTGGCCGGAGCGGCTGGAGGGGGACGCGGGCGAGGGGCTGTCCCCAGGGCCACCCCCCCGAGCCTCGCAGGGCGAGAAGAGCTCCGAGAGCCGCATCCGCCGGCCCATGAACGCGTTCATGGTGTGGGCGAAGGACGAGAGGAAGCGGCTGGCCGTGCAGAACCCCGACCTGCACAACGCGGAGCTCAGCAAGATGCTCGGTGAGGAGCGCGGTGGGCGCGGGTTTGGGGGGCGAGGCGCAGGGGGAGGTCGGGGACCCACCCGGGCATCCCCTGGGCTGCAAACGCTGCCCGGATCCGGTGCTCCGGGGAGAGCACCCGGGCACCCAGCCACCCATCCAGGTGCAAATCCTGTCGGATTCAGTGACCAGGGGCACCCACCGGAGATCCCTGCGGGTGCAAACCTTGTCCGGATTCGGTACCCACGAGTCCACCAGGGCATTCCCGGGAGTGCAGATCCTGCCCGGATCCAGGGCCCCGGGGGAGGCACCCACGCACCCACCCGGGCATCCCATGGGATGCACACCCTGCTCGGATCCAGCGCTCCGGGCTCGGTCCCCAGGCGCTCCTCACCTGCGGTCCCTGGAGTGAAAACCCCGTCTGGATTCAGTGCCTTGGGGTGCAGATCCAGGCACCCTGTGGCCATTCCTGGGGTGCAAATCCCGTTCGGATCCAGTGCCCCGGGATGGGCACCGTGCACCCACCCGGTCATCCCGGGGTGCAGATCCCATCCAGACCCAGCGCCCCGGATTGGGGATGCCAGCACCACTGGCCATCCCTGGGGGTGCCAACCCTGCCCAGATGGGGACCCGGTCTGGCATGCAGCAGGAGAAGACACCCCTGCACCCACCTGGCCCTTTTGGGGGTGCAAAGCCAGCCCGGGTGCAGCACCCTGGGGCTGCAAAACCTGCTGGAGTTCTGCACCCTGGGATCAGCACCCGTGCATCCACCCCGGCACCCCCGGGGTGCTCACCCCAGAACCGTCCCACGCTCCAGGTGTGCAGCCACCCCTCAGAGTGCAAAGCCTGACGGTGTCCTGCATCCCAGGGGACTGGCACCCTGACACCCCTCTGCTTCAAACCCTGAGGGTGCTGCTTTGCTCTGCAAGGAGGCACCCCCAAATTTTCCTGGCCTGTGCTTGCTGTCCCACTTTGTCCCAATATTGCTTGGCTGGGGTGTGTGTGTATTTCTGCTGTTACTTCTGGGGGATCACAACCCACTTCGAGTGCACATTTGTTTCCCAATCCCCATCCACTATTTCTCCCTTTCTCCCAATCGCCATTTTGATGCGAAACCAAGAGGGCAAACCGAAATTATCGGCCCAGACAGCCTGAGAAAGAGCTGCCCAAATTGCAACACAGCTTTGCTGCCCAACCTCTTATCCAAAGTTTGTGTTTCCCTGGACAGTTCTGCGGTGTTTTCTTTGGTGGTTTGGGTTTTCTCCTCGCTGTTTTGCCATGCAGCATCTCAGCTCATTAGAGTTATTTCTGCTGTCTCAGGCCATGGGAAGGCATCAAAGGCTTTGATCTGCATCCTCATTTCTCCCCCTTATCCTGAGGAGCAGCCTGGGACAGCCTCACTGTGAGATAAATCTCCCCCTGCCCGATGCTGCTTCTCTGTCCTGTGTCTTGGGGACATTTTATCTCAAACAGGGAGGAGCAAGGTCAGAGAGTTACAGAATCATGGAATGGTTTGGGTTGGAAGGGATCTTAAAGACCTCCTAATCTATCCCCCTGCCATGGGCAGGGACACCTTCTGCCATCCAGATCAGCTGTCACAGTGCCCAGATCTCCTTGTGCCCTGGTGCAAGTCCTGGCAGGGCACAGGCTGGGGCACCTTAAAGGACACCATGTCCTGACCCTCCCTGCTCAGCCAGGCACGGCCTTGGCTGTCCCTGCTCCACAGCCCAGCTCTCTGTCCCAGCCCATGGAGCTGGGAGAGTTCATCTGCCTGGATTTATTTACTAACCCCGAGCCCACCTTTGTGTGGGGATTTGGCATCAAAGGGAATCAGAGACCCTACAGCAGCCTCAATTCCCCCTTCTTCTCCCACCCACTGCCACCATATCCTCCCGCGGGGTTTTTGGGATGTGTCCCCTGTGTGTGTCCCAGCTGGGACTTGGGAGCCCTTGGGAGGCTGTGGGTGCTAAGGGAGCGTGTCCTCCGTTTCAGGGAAGTCCTGGAAGGCGCTGAGCCTGTCGCAGAAGCGTCCCTACGTGGAGGAGGCCGAGCGGCTGCGGGTGAAGCACATGCAAGATTATCCCAACTACAAGTACCGGCCCCGGCGGAAGAAGCAGGTCAAGCGCCTGGGGAAGCGGGTGGATCCCGGCTTTCTGCTGGGCAGCCTGACACGGGACCAGAACTCTGTGCCGGAAAAGCGGACCTGCGGCCGGGCCGGGGGGGACAAAGAGGGCCCGGGTGAGTACCCCCACCGCCCGGGGCTGCCGGCTGTGCAGGGGTACGGGGAGGCTCCGGGCAGCGGCAGCAGCACCAGCGTGGACACCTATCCCTACGGGCTGCCCACCCCGCCGGAGATGTCCCCCCTGGACGCCATAGACCCCGAGCAGAGCTTCTTCTCCTCGCCCTGCCCCGAGGAGCATCACCGCTCCCACCTCGCCGGTGCCACCTTCTCCCCGGAGTACGCGGGCGGCTCGCTGCCGTGCGGCCACCACCCGCTCAGCCCCATGCCGCAGCCGGCCACCTGCATGATCCCCCCGGCCTCCAGCTGCCCTCCCCTTCCTCCTCCTCCCAGCTACTACACACCTGCCTTCCCCTCCCTGGCCCCTCCCAGCCTCCATGCCCCCCTGGGCCAGCTCTCCCCTCCGCCCGACCACCACAGCTTCGACACCTTGGACCAGCTGAGCCAAGCGGAGCTGCTGGGGGAGATGGACCGCAATGAGTTTGACCAATATCTCAACAACCCCGGCCACGGCGAGCACCACGGCGGGGCCTTGGCCAGCGGGCACGTCCCGGCGTCCGGCAGCTCCCACAGCTCCGAGAACAGCCTCATCTCCGTCCTGGCCGATGCCACGGCCACCTACTACAATAACTACAGCGTCTCTTAGGAGCCCAGCCGGGGCCGCCTGGACCGGCCGAGGAAGGACCCGCCACTGTTCCGCGGCGTTGCTCCCTGGGGACATCGCCCGCGGCCCCTCAGGGTGACCGAGTCCGAACCGCAGGGCCCTGGAGTCTCCTCGGTGTTGTAGGTAAAGGATTTGGGTTGTTGCGTCACCACCGTGCAAAGCCTGGAGCGCTCAGCTCCGGCCGGGGCCAGGGGGCACTTCCCGGTGCCAAAGCCCTTTGGCCGAGTCCCTCTTCCAAAGCAGTGATGCTCCTGGGAGCACAGGAAGGCTGCCCCTCATTTTGGGCATCCCCAGCTCTGCTTTGGAGTCAGGAGTGCGGCAGCACTCCGCAAACGTCAGGTCTGGATTCCCCCTGGACGGGGGAAAGGCAGGGATGGGAGAAGGGAAGGTTTTGGTGAAGGTCTATGAAGCTGCTTTTGGGTTCTGATGGTGGCGTTGCTGCAGCCACCCTGACCTGCCCGACCGCTCCAGTGGGGATTAAAGCCCCCATGCCCTGCCCCGGAGCATGGATTGGGAGCTTCATCCCTCGGAAAACACAGAGGGGATGGGACACCAGCCAGGAGAGGGGCAGCCAAGGGCGCTGAGCCTGTTCTGGAGAGGGGTAAGATCAGGGCTGGGAAAGGCAGGATCCGGCCGGCATCCACCCCTGGGAGCAGGTCCTGGGATGAACATTTTGGCCAAGTGGTGATGATGTAGCAGACACTTTTTTTATCAAACATCCTTTGAAGGGGAAGGCTCCACGTTTGGAGCCACAGTGCTCAATGCCTCTCCTAACTCTGGCGTTTTATTGCTTGTAATAAAGCTGTACATTGATTTATTCCTTCCATTATTGCCTCCCCCCCACACCTCGGATTTTGTATTGCTCAAGTTCTCTTCCTTTCCATAAAGATGAAGCTTTATTTTAAATCAGTTATATGACATGATTAATCTTAGTGTTTACTGTATGGCACTTGGTAATGATTAGTTAGTAACGTGGTTATGATTTCCTGGTTTCAGTCCCCAAAATGTATTAGTAATAATTGCAAAGAATACTTAAAAAAAAAAAAAACAAAACCAAAAGTTCACCGTTTTTTAAGCTAATACATTCCATCTCTTTTGTGTGACTCTATGCATTTTGAATGAGTGTAGATACGAGTTTGCATAAAATATTTAATTTAAATAAATGTTTTTATACGATGATTGTTCGATGATTTAAATTGCTGTCGCTATTGACAACAGTTTTCAAAACAGAAACATTTCCCGTGCAAGTGCTATTTTTTTATATTTTTGTTGTCGTTGTCGTTGTTGGTATTTCCAGCCAAATTTTTCTACTTCCATTTTTTTATAAATAAAACAAAGATCTGTGGTTATCTTTACAAATTGTGGATTGCTTTCTAACAAACTGACTTGGGGCATGACGAGTGCCTACCCCGAGTTTCCATGGAGTGTCTCGGGGCTCAGGTCACTGTTCTGGCCTTGATCCTGCTTTTGCCATCTCTCAGATGTGATCTTTGTAATCCTGTTTCCATATTACAGTGAAGTCAAGAGCTTTGCCTTTGGTGTCTTGGTGAGCACAGATGATGTTGCCAATTTATGGAGCAAGTGCCAGTGCCTGGAGCGTGGGTTTTAGTCACATTTAAGGCTCTTTTCTTTCACAGTTTGGGCTGATTCACCTCTTAAGGTGCTCCACGGTGTAGGGACCTTGAAAAGGGTCCTAGTTTCAGGTGAAGAGCGAGGCAATGAGGCCTCAGAAATGAGTGGGGGTCAAATTTGGGGAGCCACGTGAAGGTGATGTTGAGTTATGGTCTTCAGGCCTGGCCAGCAAAGAGAAAAGCTTAATCCGTGTTTTTATCCATGAAAAACATCACAGCCTGCTCTTGCCAGACATTAAATCAGGCTGTGTCCCTGCTGCCCCTGAGGTTAAGCCATGCACAGAGGATCCCAGAGTTGTTAGGGCTGGAAGGGACCTCTGGGGATCCCAGGCAGGGTAAACACCTCCCAAAGCAGTGTCCTCCCAGGCTGGGTCCGCCTGCTTGGCCCCAAAAAGTCCTAGTGCACTTTGTGATGCCACCTCAACTTGTGATGGAAGGGTCTCCAGAGGTCACCCAGCCCAATCCTGTCCCTCAGGGTGGCTTGTCTCCCATAAATGACATCTCTGATCCATGGTCCCAGGAGGTGGAGGCTGTGTGAGTATTTGGGGAGGCACCAACATGCTCCTGTCCTGTGCTCCTTCATCCCACACTTGTATCCCCTGGATTCAGCTCTCCCATCCTGCCTCTTCCATCTCTCAGGCATCCAAACTCACCCTTGCCCTTTCATTTTTAGGGGGAAAGGAATGGATATCAAATACCTTTGGGGGTCCTGCCAGCCCCAGGTACTGTGGTGGCTCCCTGGCTGGGGTGGCTCAGCCCAAATGTGACTCTTCCAAGAGGCTTTTGGAGCTGCAGGGAGGGAGGTGCCAGGATCCTGTTTGGCCTCTCTGCCCAGCAGCACTGACTCATGAGGGACCATCCCAGGAGTGGGGCTGGAGAAGTCCTGCTTTTCCCTTCTCCATCTCTCCCTGTCATCCCTGCAGTGCGCCAGGCCCAAGAGGCAGCTGAGAACAGTCAAACTGCCTTGGGGTGGAGGCTCAGCTGTCCCAGGCCCCCCCCAAAAATCAGCTGTGGGTATTGCTACCAGCCTGATTTGGGCTGTCACATTCTTACCCTACGGGACCCTTTCTCCAGGACATCGGCTGCTCCTACTGGTCCTTCTCCTTATTCCCATGCCCTGAGCAACAATGGGACCAACTGCACCACCCCATGAGCCTTTTCCCATCCTTGCTTGCATCTCATGCAGGGTTGGTGGAAATAAACCCCCCTCCAAGAATTCCCAGCAGCTCCCAGAGCCTGATTTCCCCAGGAAAAGGGGTTTCTCCACGCACCCCATCCCCGAGGAGCCCGTGGGGCCGGGATGAACGGAGAGCCCCGCCAGCCAAGCCTGTCCCCACTTGCTCAACCCGGAGCCACGTGAGGAGAGGTGGGAGCTTGTCCCTGTGCTCTCTGCACGCCAGGAACAGCTACAGGTCCCAACCGGGAGCCGGGGCCCCCCGAGGGCGTTGGGAGCCGCAGCCAAGGCGAGGTGCGGCTCCCTGGGAGCCACGGCCGGATCCGGGCACACGCCCAGCGCCGGGAGCAGCCGGCTCCCACCTCCAGGACACTGCAGCCGAGATGAAAGTCAGGAGCAGAACCATCCGCCCCTTCTCTGGTGGGATGGCAAATGAGATGCTATGGGTCAGTCCCCTCTCCCCACAGCAGTTTTTTTGGGATGCAGGGCATTGCTGCAGGAGCAGATGGAAAATAAGTGGCTGGCAGAGGTGGGTTTTGCTTGGAAAGGGGACATTCATGTGGAAATCTGATGGCCACGGTGGTTTATGGATGTTGGGGGGGTTCTCCACCCCAAGCAGGACTCGTTCTGCATCAGTCCTGGGCCTGTTTCTCCTCCCTCCCCACCCCAAATCGGGGAGACCATGGCTGTCTCTGTGCACACAGAGGCGCCTTGTGGTTTGTGGCCTGCTGTCTCCAGCCTGGGAACGAGCAGGAAAATCAAATCAGGGCTGCAGGAAGGGATAAAACAGCCTCACACCACATTTGGGCTTCTGCTTAGGAGTGTCAGCTTGGGCCAGGACAGGGATATCTCCGGCCAGGGAGGTGACCAGGGTGTGGGCCCTCTGCCCCCAGGGTCCAGCGGCCTTGGCCAGTCTTTGGCCCCCGTGGCTGTGCAGGTCACGGTGCCGGGCACTGGGAGCAGGGATGAGCTCACCTTCCCAGAAAGCTGGGACTGGGGCTGGCCAGGAGCTGCCCTGTGTGTCATGCCCTGGGCAATTTCCTTTGCATCCCTTGAGCAGGTGGTGACTCCTCTCTGTCCTCGTTCTGCTTGTCCCAGTGGCGCTGGGACAAACAGCCACGTGGATGTCCCGTGCCTCAGTTTCCCTGTCCGTAAAACAGAGATAATTCTTCCTTCCCTCTTGCCCTTTTTCCAGCCAGGGCTGGGACATGACCTGTGTCTTCCCCAGAGTCTGAACAGGACCAAGTGCTTGTGCTGCCTTTGTCATGAGGGGTCCCTGCGCCTTGTGAGGGATCTGGATGCTGCTACAACATCAGCTGGGAGATGACAACTTTCCCTGATTTTCCAAAGCAGAACCAGGTGAGGGAAGTGGAGGCAGAGAAGGCAGTGAGGTGACCGGACTGAGCACACCCTGCAAATCAGTGACAGAGCCTAGGGAGACCCTCAACACGGCCAACTCAATCCCCAAATCCTAAATCCCCTTTTGCCCCCTTTTTGCTCACCTTCCCCCTCCATCCCTTTTTTTTGCCCCCACCCCACCCTGACTCCGAACCCCTCTGCACCCCACGGCGAGGAGGGCAGGATCAGGCCGTCCCTCCCGTGTCTCCAGAGGAGGGAATGAGACAAGCTGCTGAGTGGTTTCCTGCCCGGCACTGCCAATGGGAGCTGCTCGGGGTGCCGGGAGCAGGGGAGGATGTATCCGGAGCTGAGTGTTTCCTGGCAGATAAGGCCAACCCCTCCTGCCGGATGTTATGAGTCCAGGTCCTACCTCCACGTTTCAAGAGAAGGGGCCGAAGAAAGGCTTGGATGTTTATGTCAAGGAAAAATAACTTCTCCCTCTGTGTACAATCCTCTGGCTCCCCCAGGGCTACGTGCAGCAGGGTAAATGCTGGGAATAGGAAAACAGGGGCGAGGAGGGTGATGGGGGACAAGGAAGGCTGTGGGCAGGCTGGGGCTGCTTGGGAATGTGCCAAGGCAAAGGTGGGATGGGTCTGGGGAGAAGAGCCGGGATGATGCAGGCTCAGCACTGTGGGATCAGGCTGAACATCAATCCAGGGTCACCTTGGCCTAACCCAGAGTGTCACCTCTGGTGCCACATGGAGCAGATCCAGCCCCCAGTTAGGATTTCTCCTCATCCTTCAGGTGAACCCCGCCAAGGCCAACCACGGCAACCCCCACGGCTGGAGATCAGGGTTGTCCTGCCCACCTCTGTCATCCAGGGAATCAGAGATGATGGCAGAGGCAGGATGGTGGCAGAGCTGGGTCTGGCAGCCTGGCTGGTTGGGGAGGAGGGGGAAGAGGTTTGTGCAGTGGGGATGGAGGGAATGAGGAAAACACAGATTTTCTCCATATTTTTTGCAATAAATAATTAGAATCCAGTGCTGGCCAGAGCCTCCTCTTCGGAATGTAGTTGTGCTCTCCTAACACCCTTCTGAGAACACTCCCAAGGCTCAAGCCAGAACTTCTGCACTGACTGAGGGCTGGTACATGTCCAGGGCCACCTCTGGATGATGGAAGGAACATGGAGACACCTGCACTAGGCTTAGACTGGTCAAGAAATTAGGACCCCCATCCCCCAGAGAAGACTCCCATCCCTCAAGCGTTACCATTCCCACTGAAATTACCCCAGATCCCAGCACAGCCATGGCCAGGCCGTAAGTCCTGCCCCAGTCCCAGGACAGGGGCAGTGAGGACATTCCTGGTGAGGGTTTGGATGTGGTCACTGGGTGTGGATGTGTCCAGACATTGAACAGCTTTTGATGGAGAGTTTTGTCTTTGGCATCAATGGGGAGAAGTCTGAAATTAGAGAAAATCTGGCAATCTCCTGTCCACGGTGATTAACGAGAGCTGAGCTGTGTCCCATTCCCATTTCAATCCAAAAGGGGCTGCTGGAGGTCCCATTCCCCACCCAGTGAGTCCAAGAGAGGACTGGAGGACAACCTGAGACAAAAGGAGAGAGGGAAAAGCCCTGTTCTCCCTCTGTCGAGCTCGAGGAGCTCATGAGGGCTCCCATCCACAGCTGAAGGGCATCCAGGGAGCACTGCTGCATTCAGGGAGAATTTGGGGATAAGAAGCCGCATTCTGGAGCCCTGACCTGTGCCCTCCTCCCGTTTCTCCCACCCCCGTTCCCTCAGCAGCCGGAATTCCCCGTGTCCCATCCAGCCAGGACACCGCACCCTGCCTCGGCCAGCCCGAGATGTTGTTCTTTCCCTTTGATTTCCAGGAGCTCCCACTTGGCCCCCAGAGCTCCACGGCAAACAAAACATCAGAAGCCCGGGCTTGGCGGCGCAGGAAGGAAACCGGCTCATGTGGGGCTGAGTCACGATCCCGATGCCGCTGCTCCTCCCGGCATCCCGGGGAGCGGGATCGGGTATCACGGGATGCCCGGTCCCACCGACCCCTGAACAGCCCGGGCACCAAAAGTCCTTCTCCACCACCACCACCAACACCACCACATTTTATTTGTTTGTATAAACAAAACACGGCTTCTGGGGTTTTTTTTTCATGAAGTTGGAGTGGGAAAGGCTGGATTTGCTTCCCTGGTGAGGCAAGAGTCTCCACGCTGCCCATTTGGGCCTCGGCCAAAATTCAGGGAGGATGCCAAAAACCTGAGTTTAAAAGAGGCTCCTCAGCATCCCTGACTTGGGACCAGCTGTTTGATTTTCTTCTCTCAGGGCCAAAATTCTTGTCTTGAGCTTCACATGGTTGTGATTGACACCACTCAGACATTCCCAACTCTCCCCCTCATATTTACTGGAGATAAAAGATATACATACATATATACATATACATATACATATACATATACATATACATATACATATACATATACATATATTTATATGCATATATATAAGAAAGATGGGTACTCTCAACTCTACCTCTCTCATTTACTCGTGATACCAAATATACATGTAAAAATAAAAATAAAAATAAAAATAAAAATAAAAATAAAAATAAATA
>WEKY01054344.1:214365-224627 GCA_013390045.1 Picathartes gymnocephalus
CATGCATATATACATATATACATATATATATACATACAGGAGATATGACACATACACACACACACATATATAAGGGATCTTTATACATATATATATATATATATATGAAAAACGAACTTTTTACCAAGGTCTGTCATGACGGGATAAAGTGTAATTGTTTTAAACTAAAAGAGGGTAGATTTACATTAAATATAAGGAAAAAACCTGGTCTAGTGGAAGGTGTCCCTGCCCATGGCAAGGCATGGAATGAGATGAGTTTTAAGGTCTCTTCCAACCCAAACCATTCTTGGATTCCGTGATGTTATGATTTTATATATATGTGTACACACAGAGGACATATGGCTTGGAGAAAGCAGCACGCCTTGGTGTTCTGTCCCACAGCTCTCAGCACAGCCTGATGGAACTCTCAGCAGAGTTCCATGAGTGCTTTTAGGGTGGATATCAGGGAAAGGTTCTTCCCCCAGAGGGTGTTTGGGCACTGAACAGGCTCCCCAGGGAATGGGCACGGCCCCAAGGCTGCCAGAGCTCCAGGAGAGTTTGGACAAAGCTCTCAGGGATGCACAAAGTGGGATTTTTGGGGTGTCTGTGCAGGGCCAGGGTCGGACTGGATGATCCTTGTGTGTCCTGTGCAGCTCAGGATATTTTATGATTCCAGGATTCTGTGATTCTGATCCTTTCAGCACTGGCCAGGGAGAGGTGACAGCCTCCAACTGTGCCTCAATGGCCTGGTGGTACCAGAGGCTCCAGTGATCCTCATGGATGCACCTATGCAGGAAAATGAAGGGATCAGCTCTGAACCCAACTGTTCCATCCTCTCAGGCTCCCAGAAGAGGATGACAGCACCCAAACAGTGTCCTGGGAATGACCCCTGGCCTTTGCTCACCTTGAACCTTACCTGGGCAGTGGCTGCATCCCTGGCACGTGATCTGGGCCAAAATCACCCCAGACAACTGGGAGGTCACTGGGAAGCCTCTGAACCTGCTCCTACTCCTTGATGGGCAATTCTGGAGTGTGGGTTTGTCTGCTGGGCTTTTGCCACCTTAGAAAACATTCCCACTTTCTTTCCCCCATGCCCAGGAAGATGGCAGATGCATTGCAGTTGCAGAATCAAATGCTCCAGGATTAGGAAATGCCAGGCTGGAGCGTGTTTGTGCAACCTCCCTGCTCCTTCCAGGTGCCTGGCATTGCAGGAGAGCTGGCATTGCAGGAGCTCCTGGGATGTGACAGTGCATTGGAAGGCGCTGATCTCTTGGTTACAGCATCACAATGAACTTTTCCCCCCTCTTGGACCACTCTCAGCTCACAGGCACATTTGGGTGCATCCAATGTTTAAGTTTTAACAAGGCCTGCCAGGTCCCTTCCCAGTGACTGCACTGGGCAAGCTTGATCAGTGGTTAAAAGTGGGGCTTAAATCCCAGGTGTGCCCACTGTCTCCACTCTGATTTGGAGGTCGAATCCAGCCTGGTGCAGTTTTCATCTCAACTGGTTGGAACATGGTGCTGGTAATGCCAAGGTCATGGATTTGATCCCTCTGTGGGAAATTCACTTAAAAGTTAAACTTGATGATCCTTGTGGGTCCCTTCCAACTCAGAGTGTTCTGTGATTCTCACAGAAATGCTGGTGTTCTAAGGGACCTCTGGAGATCCCATATGGGATCTGTGACAGATCTTTTCCTAGATGGAGGCCTGGCTTGGAGGCAGAAGGAGGAGGGACTCTCCTGATGTTGACTGTCCTCTCCAAACCAGCAGTGAATTCCAAAATGCCTTTTCCTGGTGGCCTGGAGGCCCTTTACTTGAAACAGAACCCCCATCTCCACAGGCTGGGTATCGCTGCACCATGATCCCATAGAGGATCCATGGAGGTCCCAACTCTCCCAGGATCTCCCATGCCAGAGCTCCCTCCAGTCCAGGCTCCTGCCTACTCCAGGGAAAGAAGAGAAGGAAACCCAATCCCCCACACCATCCTGCCTGCCTCCCATCCCCAACCTCCTGAAAAGTCCCAAAAGCCACTCTGGGGGAATTTCTCCAAGGATTGGGACTCCCCTGTAAAGGACCTCCTGTACTAAATGACCCATCAGAGCTTCCTGGTTGCTCTTCCCTGCTGCCTTCCTGGGTTCAAAAGGTGATTTAGGATGACATGCTCTGCTCTACATGAACCTGCCAGCTACTGCCAGCCCTTGCCAGCAGCGTGACGAGACACCCCTTCGTCATACATTAATTCCAGCAGGCGTACGGCCCAGCAATCAAAGTGCCTCATTAAACTTTAATTAAATTTCCCAAGTGATTTGCTCCCGGGCGGAGAACCTGCAGTGCAAGCCCAAGCAAGTCTCAGTCTGTGTGTGTGTGTGTGTGCCTGTGTGTGTGTGACTGGGCTTTTGGGGTGTCCTTTTTTTCCCAAAGTGTTATCAGCACTTCATGGCTGGGGTATGAAATAAAGCCAGAGGTGGAAATGCAGGTCAGAGGTATAAATCCAGAGGTGGGGTGGAAATCCAGAGGTAGAAATCCAGTCCAGACTAGGAAGAAAAGCCAAGCTGAACAGACTTTCTGCTCCTTCCACTCCTGCTGAGTGCTGTTCTCCTGAAAGAAGATTTTCCAGAGCGTTCTCTTCTCCAGGCTGAAGAACTTTAACTCTCCCTGCTGTTGTCCTGGAAGACCAAGGAGATTCTGCGTCACAGTCCCTTTATAGGATATGGACAGGAGACAGAGTGGTCAGGAATTAGAAGTCACCCTCAGATCAGTTCCCATAATCAGAACTTGGCAAAAAACCGAGAGGGACAAAGGAATTCCAAACTCGGAATGGATGGCAAACAAAACTAGATCTCTTCCTCTCAATGACAAGTCTTAGAATCAGAGGGGTGAGGGTTGGGAGGGAGCTTAAAGACCATCCAGTTCCACCCCCTGCCATGGGCAGGGACACCTTCTACTATCCCAGGTGGCTCCAAGCCCCATCCAACCCAGCCTTGGACACTTCCAGGGATGGGGCTGCCACAACTTCTCTGGGCACCCCATGCCCATCCTCTGCCTTGATGACCAGTTGGCCCGGTCTGGTCAAAACTCTCTCCAGAGCAAGATGGCTGCATCTGAACAGCCACCAGGAATGGTCCTTGGGCCGTGCTGACTCCTCACCATGGCTGGGATCATCTGGGCTCACTCCAGCAGACTCAAACCCAAGCCAGGAGTGCAAATGAACGATGCCCAGTCCATATCCAGATATATCCAGGTTGTTTCTGTTATTTCCTTCAAGCTGCAAGTTGATCTCCAGATTCAAATTCCCTGAAGACTCCAGAAGGAGCCAAAACCGAGGCTTTTTTTGGAGGACTGCACAAAACCAGTGTGGAGATCCTGCACAAGGTGAAATTTCCCTGTGTTTTTCCCTGGGCTGGAGTGGATGGATAGCAAACAAAAGTGAATACTGGAACACTTACTCACATCGAAAGAGGCACGAGCACAAAAAGCAGTCACCCCCTTGAAACTTGGAGTGAGGTGGGGATTTCCATGTATTGCCTGTGCCTCCAGATCTGCAGATAAGGGTACAGCTGGTCAAACATTTTCCATTGATGATTTCCTTGCAGAAAACATCCTTCTAAGGAAAAAAAAGCCCAGTAACCTAAAGAAAACTTAGAGTTTAGCTTTGTTTTCCTTAAGCACACTTAAAAAGAAAGTGCATTTTATGTGACTTTTCAAGTTTTTCTCTTTGAAAAGAAAAATAAAAGTGATGAGTGACCAGAGTGAGATTATTTGATTTTTTAAAATGAGATGTATGTTTTTTTAATGTTTTTCATAGCAATATCCAAACTCCCCCAAGACATCCGTAGAAACTAGAAAATTCTTTATGTTTTTAATGTTCTGTACTTTTTCCTTTCCATTAGCCGTATTTAATGTATTTAATGGTTTCTTGGTCAAGTTGAGCTTCATCCTCATCATCAGATTCTACCACTTTGAACCCATTTACTTTTAAGGGTCAGAGTAGATGAACTTTGAAGATTCCTTTCAGCCCAGTGTTTCTGTGATTTGGTAATTTAAACCCTTTCTACTTTATCATTAACTATATTCAGGTGAATAACTTAGACTAAAAATAAGAGATTTTTTCAATAAAATTGATGGATTACTATTCTCAATTAAACAAAGATTAAACTGAAATAGAGAAGACAACTTTCCCTCTGAAAAAAAAGATTTTACTAAGAATTTTTTTCAGAAAGGCAATTTTTGTTTTTTTGTTTGTTTGTTTTCTTTGTTGAGGAAAGAATGACGAAAACCTCAACTGGGAGAACAATTGGGATTGTCCAATTGTTTCTTGTGGATTTAGCTAGTCCTTTCAGTCAAACTGGATAAAGACATTTACAGAATTAGGGAATATTCCTAAAAAAATATATTTGGAGGCTGAAGGGAAACAGGGATCTGCTTCCTAACTCTGCATTATGTTAATGGAAGAGAATAATTAAGAAAGGAACCAGAGCTCTGCATTTACATGATTTTGCTCCTGCCACCGAATCATTCAACATTCTCTGCCAGGTCCCTTAAACCCAGTGAGCTCTGTCTTACCTGCCAGCAGTACTGGGATGATAATTCCTCTCTTAAGGGACCTGGGAACATCCCTTATTCCCTGCAAAATCCTAAAGTGAGCACACTGTTGTTGCTTTCCTCCAAGGTGACTCGAACGAGCTGGAGAGAGCTCAGGGTCTTTAGGCAGAGATGTCTGTAGGAATAGGCTGGGCCTTGGGAGATGAGGCTGTTAGCATGGAAATATTTGTCCAGGAAGGAAGATCCATTGCAAAACCTGGCAAAAGCCCAGCCCAGCCCACTGGGGAAGTGTTGGATAAACTGATGTGGTGATTAAGCCCAGCATTCCCTCGATGCCTTTGTGGTGGGGAATATCTGAGACAGCTTAATTACATGAGGATGGAGGAGCCTGATGCCCACTGATTCCACCTGGGGGCTCATTCCTGGACTTTCTTTGGGCTGGATGTCCAAAAATGAGTCATGTCCCGGGAATGGGGTTAGGGGGTGAGACCAGGAATTGACTGGGTACGCCTCATCCTGCCTAGGCATGAAAAATCTTTCAGGGATCCTGTGGGATGAAGAGGAACAGGTTATTGTTGTGCAAAGTGCCTGGCTGCCACTCTCCAGCCTTTTGCAACTGGTTCACGAGTAAAAGTGGAGTCTGCATCCTTTGTGCAATTATACAGGAAAAAACTTGCAGGGTTGGAGTCCCCAAATCCTGCAATTTTGAACACATCTCCCAGCAGACAAGGAGCAATATAATTTCTGGGGGACTTTTGTGGGTTGGAAAGTAATTTTTTCACTGCAAGGAACTTAACAATTTCTTTCAGGTATGAGAGAACCAATTAGCTGGCTAGTTCTAAGATAAGCACTCTGTTTAGCCACTTAAGAAGCTGAACATGCCTCTGTGATTCATATCTAAGAATGGAGAAGCCTGGGAATCTTTTTCTTGCTTCCAGCTTCTGAACAGGTAACGGGAGCCCACGAGGCACAGGCTGGGCCCAGGCCTGCTCTGTTGGGCCCCGTTGGCCCCACAGGGCTGGACCGGGCTGGGCCGAGCAAAACCCACTTGGCCAGGCCGGGCACAGCTGAGATCCTGCCACAGCTGAATGCTGGCCTGGCTGCTGGGATCCTGCCGCCCCTGCCTCCCCCGTCTCTCAGGGAAAAGTCTGCAGCAGCTTCGGCCACTGCCCAGCAGAGATCGTGTGACCAACAGCAGGGCCCAGCAGAGATCACAACTCTCTCAGTAAACAGATGAAACTTAGAGACATCAATCCTCTCTTGAGTAAGAGGAAGAGAAAGGGTGGAGACACATGAAGAAACCAACGTGGAGACGGAGGTCAGTGAAGAAGGAGCCGAAGCCCAGAGGGAGGAGAAAGAGGAGATGCTTTAAGCTGAAATTCTTTTGTGAGGCACCATGGTAATGGACTATGATGTATTAGACTATTCCTTGTAACTCATAAGTGCAACTGGGGAGGATGCAGCGTTCTAACTGCAGCCTGAGCAAAGGTACCCGTGCTGAAGCAAGCAGATGTTGGAGTAGCTGTGGTCTATGAGAAACTTGAACAGAGAGAGATGGGGAATCATGCCACAGAGATGAGAGAGATGAGAACCCTCGCCCGAGGGATAGAAGAAGAGAACCCTTGCTCCAGGGATAGGAGAAACCTTGCTTCTAGAGAGAGAGAAGAGAAGATCCTTTGCTTTTCTACCAAAACAGCTCATCCTTAAAATAGTACCCCACTAGTCAGAGATGAGCCCTCGAAAGCGGTTGCGGGAAGAACTGTGTGTAGAGGGAAGGGACTTCCATACTGCAAACAGATTTCATTTTCCAGGCAGCTGATTCACTGTGATATTGGAGCCACGAGAGAACTGTGTTCTTGTGGAAAAGTCTCCATGGTATGGCAGGAGAGACTCGTCTCCCTAAGTGAACTGATAAAAGATTATTTTAGAGGTGGTAAACTGACTGAAAGTCTAAGGTTTTGTCTCTTTACGTTGTTGGTGGCAAAGAGAAATGAGGTGGAGGGAGGAGAAATGTTCTGAAAGTTAATTCTGATTCTTATTATTTTTCTTTTAGTTCTGTTAATAAAACTGTCTTTATACCTTTTAAGGTTTTGAGCCTTCTTTGCATTTCTCCTAATCCTTATCTCACAGCAGAATATGAGTAAATAAGTTTAGTGGGTGTACTGGTGTTCAGCCAGAGTGCTCATCCCACTATATTAAATTGGTACTCTGTGTGAGGAGGCGAACAAAAAACACTACAAATTGAAGGGCAGAGATCCACCTCCTGCTTCTGATTTGTGCACAGCAGGGGTGAATTCCCTTGTAGGGAAAATGGCAGGATAACCCTCAGCATCTGTGATGACACAATGTCTCAGCATGTGTCATCTGATCATGACCTTGGAGGTTTTTTCCAGCCTTAAGGATTCTGTGGATTCTATGAGAACAGAATAAAATGTAAAGGTGCTGTTTATCCCACCTAAATTAAGGAACTCAGAGTTTTATCTCCATTAGTTGACTAAATATTCTAGGGGAAAGTGTCCCTGCTCGTGATCTTTATGATTTCTTCCAATCCAAACCTTTTTATGATTCTGTGTTTTTACTGTGACTATTCCCTGCCCAAATAATCATGTTATTAAAGATTTTAGGATGGTACACCTACATTGCCTGTTGGGAGTTGCCCTAGGCAGTGCAAACTCCCAAAACCTGCACATGAATTCCCTGGGTCTGTGCTGGGGTTCCAAGAAAAACCCATTTCAGTGTCTTTACTCTCTATCAAAGGGGACAGCAGTGCTCTAGCACTGGTGTCTTGGGACTTCACAGCTTGCTGGATGATGAATAACCAAAAAATCCAGGTCTCAGCTAATTTAATTTCCCTCTAGTCCAAGAGGAGGGCTGAGAACCTCCAGACATGGTCAGGGTATTTTAACAGCTATTTTAAAATAAGATAACTTGTCCTTTTTAAAAGCAACCATTGTTCTTACTCCGTTCTTCAGTTTTATTCTCCAGAAGGTGTAAAGGGAAGCAAGAGCTTGGATTTCTCCAGCTCCAGGGTGTTTTCTGCAGTCCAGTGAATCCCAACAACACATGAAGAGTGTGGCAGCCTCTCAGGGAACACACCCTTCCTAATATCCAATCTAAACCTCCTTTCTTCCCAATATCCCACCTAACCCTGCCCTCTAGCACTGGGAAGCCATTCCCTGGGTCCTGTCCCTCCATCCCTTGTCCCCAGTCCCTCTCCAGCTCTCCTGGAGCCCCTTTAGGCCCTGCAAGGGGCTCTGAGCTCGCCCTGGATCCTTCTCTTCTCCTGGTGAACACCCCCAGCTCTCCCAGCCTGGCTTCAGGGCAGAGGGGCTCCAGCTCTTGGAGCATCTCCATGGCCTCCTCTGGACTCTCCCGAGCAGCTCCACGTCTTCCCTGTGCTGAGGACCCCAGAACTGGACACAGTTTATTGAGCCTTATCACAGAGACTGATCATCCTGCCTTTTCTTTGCAGAAAGACAATCCAGATCAGGGAATGAACCAGAAATGTTGCATTTCCACCACTCACTCGTTTGTTTTTTTATCCCAGTTCATCCAAATGTTGGCTGATGGAAGCTTTGAACTTCTTGTGCTTCGGCTGACTTTGCTCCTTCAGCCTCTCACTGGAGATTTCCCTCACTGGAGCAAAGCAAGAATAGCCTTTGTGCTCTCTAAATATGAAATAATTTGGGGTGGCTTAAAATTCCAGTGTAATCAAAGCCATGCACTGTGGCTACAGCCATTAACCTCAGGATTTCTGTTAAAAACCCTCCTAACCAGGGATAATTTCTAGGCTTGTAGAGGGAGTATCTGAGCAAGTCCTGTCAGAGCCCTCCAACTCCCAATTTTCATTGCTCCTGACCCTCCCCAGAGCTTCTCTCACTCCCAGAAATCCCCCACTGCACCCTCCACTGGTCCCTGTGTTTGTGGGGGATATGTGGGAGCAAGAGCTGCCTCAGGATTTATTTTCAAGTATTAATACTTCTGCTACAGGAGAGGAAGTGCAGTACCAGAGTGAGAGCTCAGAAGGCAGTTTCTGAAATATCTCCCCCCAAAAAATGCACCTCCAGAAACTCGTCAGGGTCTCACAAAGTCCTCAAGGCTGTGCTTTCCTTCCTGGTTTCTTAAACTGAAATGATTTTTTTTTTTTTAATTGCCCTCTCCCCACCTCCTCTCAGAAAGAAAAGGGTTGTGGAAGTACATCCCGGCTCCTCTGCAGGACTTTGGAGTGCCATTAGCATCTCATGCATTATTCAGTGGGCTGATTATGAATGAATCAGCATAGATCCCTCCCCTTGGAAAGCTGAGAGAAGCTGCAGCTCTGTCAAAATGCCCCATGGCCCTTCCTGACCCAGCTGGCTGCAAAGGGAGATGTAATTTCTTAGTGACGTTTAATTAAAATTTAATTAATTTGTGAAGAAGCAGTGGATGTCCTGAATAGATTCTTATTTCAAAGGGAATGCTTGAAAACTGATCCTGTGTAGTGCTGGGAAAGTACTGAATGGACACTTTTTTGTAAGGATTGGGAGATCAGTGGGGCAAGAAGCACCCGGAGGAGGGTTCAGGGTGTGACGTTTGATCCACGACTGAATTTGTATTATTTGCAAAATAAATAAGAGATGAACGATTATTAAGCATCTTCTGATTAGGAACATCAGCAGGAAGCAAAGATCCACTTCAAGTTGTAAAGACTGGGATAAATCCCCCCTAATCCCAGCAATCCAAGAGCAATTGCCATAGTAAAATCCAGCTGCTTTTCCCTTTTCCTCTTTCCTCCCTCCCAAGATTCACCCTGTGACAATTTCCTCAGCCTGAGAGCTGATCCCGTATCGAATGTGCTGAATGGATGGAATCTGCAGCAGCAACAAGTTGTCTGTGAGATTAATTCGTCTCTGGAATCAACATTATGCAAACGGGACCCACCCTAATTTGTGTGAACAGGCTGCGTGTGTTATCTTATGATTAAACAGCTTTGTAAGCATCAAAATACCTCATCTGGCTTCCCTGAGCAGGGCCTGATCCAGGACGGGCTGCTGCATTCCCTTCAGCACCTCCAGGGTGATCCTTAGGCCTTAGAGGGTCCCAGCAATTTTTAGGGGCAGGAACCAACTCTGTGTCGAGTTATAAATTTGTGACATTGCAGTTTTATTTCAGAGGAGCCCTAAAAACCCCAGTGGGCAAAGGTTTAATCCAGCATCAGCACAACCCCCTGGTATCTCTCTTTAGCCATGCCATGGACATGGACCCCCTCCCAAAGGTGAGTGAGGTGGGAAGAAAACCAGGATATTGTGCAGAATCCTGTGGTGCTGTAGCACCATTCCCTCTTTTCTCTCCATCCAGTGCAGGAGATGTTTTCTCATCCAAGTGCTTTTGTGGAAATCTTTTGAATTGATTGATGGAGCTTCACTGGTTCCTCTCATCAGTTGCTCCCTTTTCATTCTCCACAGAGGCAGGAAGGGAAAAGGGATCATCCTCACCTTTCTCTTAGCTTGGATCTGATTCCTGCCTTACTGACCTGCATCAATTCAAGTAAGAAAAATACCAAGAAGATGACTGTGAAAGAGTCCAGGAGGAGGAGAATCCTCATCACACCTTCTGGAGTGCAATGGGGTGTAAGAGAACAACATCAGAGTGTCTTGAAGAACTTTTCTCCTTTTTATGGGAGACTTTGGTACAGGTGGAACACATCCAGAATACTGTGCCTGGTTGGAGACCTCCCAGTTCTGAGCTTCTCCACAAGAAGGG
>WEKY01054344.1:224661-248274 GCA_013390045.1 Picathartes gymnocephalus
TATATATATATGTATGTATATATATGTATATGTGTGTGTGTGTATATATATATATATATGTATATGTGTGTGTATATATATACTGACAGGTTTAGGGAGATAAAGGGCAGGATTTGGAAGCAGAGGCTGAGGGATCTGGGTTTCTTCAGCCTTGGGAGGGTATAGAGAATATAGAGTCAGATTTTCCTTGGATGTCCAGAGTGAAAGGAAAAGAGACAATCGACTTTAATAGCAAGACCAGAAATCCCAGTTAGATGTTAGGGGATTGAAGGTGGGAGAAATCCACCATGAAGAGAATAAAAAATTGGAGAAGTGACCCAAAAATGCTCTCCATCCTTGGAGTTGAAATATTGCTGAGTATGACCCTGAGCAATGTAACTCTGAACTGACATCGAACTTTGAATTGGGTTTTGGATCAGACACCTCCTGAGGTTCCTTCTGATCCTCACTGCTCCGTGATTCTGTGAGGAGCCTGGACAAGGCTCCAGTTGCAGGAGGGGGAAGCTCTAAGGAAGCTCCCACCAGGTCCCACTGTCAGAGGCGATGTCCCCATCACCACAGGGAGCTGAGCTGGGGCACACGGGGCACGCCCCGTGCTGTGAAGCTGCTCTGTTATCTCATAGGCAAACAAGGGAAGTGTTTACTCGGGGTTATTTCTTGGCAGTGAGTGCAGGAGAGAAGGAATCAAACTGATGATGGTTTTAAATGGCCCTAACAATGCAGATACTTCAAAGCACTGAGTGGGTTCAGTCTGAAGCCATTAACACAAGAAAGCCAAGGTTCTTGCAGGGGGAAGCCCTTGGGAAACTCTTATTTGTCTGTGCCTAAGATATTCAACAGCCCACAAACCAACAGAGGCAACATAAGAAACCTTTATTGCAATATTTATAAATCAAACAGTGCCTTCTCCATTCTCTGGGACTTCATGCACCTGACACGGTTTGGACATGTCCATCCTGTCAAGTTCAGCCTTCAAAACAGGGTGGACCTGTGCTGACTCCTGATCCACACCTGGGATTTGTTCCTGAGAGTGGTGCAAGGTCATGCTGAAACCCTGCCAGGGATTTGACACTGGGTTTAGAGGCAGCCAAAGTTCCCAGTGACTCAAGTCAGCAGTCAGGTTATCCATGCACAGGCACACACACACTTCAGGGCTAATTAAGTCCTTAAAACTACCAGTGCATTCCTGATGATCCTCAGGGGACTCCACTACTGTGAGGGAGTAGAAAATGCTCCATTAAGAATCATCTCGCCTCTCCTTAAAGAGTTGGGACATTCAGTGGACAGCCAGAGCTGGACAAGGTGGTGACATTCATACAGCACCAGCGGTGGAGGCTCAGCAGATCAAGACAGGAGGTTTGGAAGAGGAAAAGCGCAAAGGCAAGCCTCGTTCTCTGGGAAGAATCCATCTGCACTGGGATTTGCAGCAATGGCATAGCCAGGCTTCTGCAAACTCCACCCAGTAGAGCCAATTTCTCTCCCCTGGTAGGACTGTAATGCCCAACATGAATATAATAATCAGCATCAAGTGAGGGGTTGAATTCTGGATTCATTCTAATGGTGTAAAGCCACAGTAGCTCCTCCAACTTAAATCAAATTAATGCTACCGTGACGGAGAATCTGCATCCAGACCTGTTGCCCAAGAACATTTCTGAGTCCAAAGCAATATAAGATACAAATAAAATCAGCAGCAATATTTTTTTACTGCCATACAGGGGACTGAAGTCTCAGGGGTTTTATTTAATTTTTCATTTCTGACATGGTGTAAATGTACCCTGAAAAGGCTGGGACAAGAAAAGGCGCTGCATAAAACCCAAGACCTGAGTGCAAAGCCACGTTGCTGGAGCTAAAGAGCCAGTTTTACCCAGGAGCAAACCCTCAGAGAGCTCTGCATGGGCAGTGTGTGTATGCTGAGTAGAGCCCCTTGCTGCACTAACCACAGGCACTCAGAGGTGTGCAGGGGCCGTGGGCAGGACACCCCCAGCTCAGCACCACGGCGATGTGCTCCCTGCCACACTCAGATCCCTCTTGGCAAGGCACGGAGGGATGTTGTCATCCCTGTTACAACACAGGGAAGCTCCTCACAGCTCGCTGGGAGGTGGGGTGAGGGCAGGATTTCATACCAGTCCCAGCAGTGTGAGCACACTAGCAACCCCACCAGACTCGTTCTGCCGGGCTGTGCTCCCAGACACTTCGCCCAGAGCGTGACTGCTCCTGATGTCCCCAGCAACCACAGCTCCAACAAACCCTTCCCTCCTGGGCTTATCCCAGCCTGGGGCCACTCCCAGCCTGCCATGGGCTTTTCTGCCTGTATTTTCCTCTCTGAAACAGCACTGAATGGTTTGGGGTTAGGACAAGAGGACGCTGTCTTAAAAGGTACCAGGGGAGGTTTAGGCTGGACATGAGGCAGAATTTCTTCGTGGAAAGGGTGATTGGGCATGGAATGGACTGCTCAGGGAGGTGGAGTCACTGTCCCTGGAGGTGTTTAAGAAAAGACTGGATGTGGCACTCAGTGCCATGACCTGGTTGACAAGGTGGTGTTTGGTCACAGGTGGAACTCGATGATCTCAAAGGTCTTTTCCAGCTTAGTTAATTCTGCGATTCTGGGTTGGAAGGAACCTTCAAGACCACCTAATTCCAATCCCCCTCCTATGGGAATCCACCTGCTGTGGCCTGGATTTTGAGCTAAACACCCCACACTCTTTATGTAAAACCTCTCTGGAGGCATCTTTCCCATCTGCTCTCCCCACTTTCCCTCACCTTGGGTGACACAATTGGCAAACAGCTCATGCTGGACCACAAAAGGTTGGTCCTCCACTTCCTTGAGGAGCTTTTCCATCTTCCTCACTGCTGTTGTAGAGGACAGCACTGAAGATTCCAAATCTGGTTGCAGTGGCACCTTTTGTGCTTGGGAGGGGTCTTCAGGCTCTGCAAGAGGCTTTTGGGAAGCCAGAGCAAACATCTGGAGCGCTGTTAGAAAAGTATTGACTCCCACTATTGGCTGGTTCCAGGGGAAAAAGGTACTGAATTTATTCCTGAAGGTGAAAGAAAAGTGAAAGGGAGTCAAAGAAAAGAGAGAATGCCTGGGAAGAGCAGAGTCAAGTAGCAGAGAGGGTGGATTTTGAATACCAAAAGGACACATCCTGGAACATGGTCATGTTAGGGAGTTTTAAGGCATTTCCCTTTTCAGCAAAGCCAGGAGAAATCCAATTCCCTGAAGGCGCCAAGTCCCACAGTTGTGATTAAATCTCTAAATCCCATCCCCTGAAAGTATTTCCAAGAGGACCAGAGTTGGGTGGTGGGTAGGGAAGGAACCTCCACTTTGCACACAGCGTCATTTCCCTGGGGAAGCATTTCTGCCCTGATTCACATCCCCTCTGGCACTTGAGGGCCTGACCAGAGTCAGATTTCCTTTTCCTCAAGGTTCTCCACCCTCTCCATCATGTTCCTGGCTTTCCTTTAATCTTCAGCTCTTTCTACTCTCTGAATCCAGCAAAGGCATGATGCTGAGAAGAACAGTCAGGGACAGGCACTGGGTTAACTGGTCTGTACAAGCTGTTTGTCCATACCCCCAGGTCTGGCCCAAACTGGTACCAAAGCCCATCCCTGATCCCAGACAGGAAGCATTCACCTCATTGTGGAGGAAGTTTAATAATGTGGATGTTGCCAGCCCTGACAATTGTCCTCAGGAGCAGAAAATGACTCCAAGCACTGATTGGATTCCTGGTAGAGGTGTCATCTCCCTGTCCTATATCAGTATTGCATCCTAAAAGCTGAGGTATGAAAATGCTGGAGTGAGAAAATCCTGGTTGTTATTATCTCTAAACCAAAAAAATTGTAGTGGTTTTATTTGAATTCTGAGATTATTGCCCACCTCTCCCTTCCCAGCCTCCTGGGGTCATTTTTGTGACAATCCCAGAGAACACAGGACATGCTGCCACATTCCTCAAATGTGTCTTGTACTCCTACATCCTCTGGTTAATCATGGTTGCTGATCAGGTGAGCTGAAATAAGAGTTTGTGTCCCAGGTTTAGGGGATTTGCTAAAGCATTCCTAGTCTGTGTCACAGCTAGGAGAGCAGCAGACGTTTGAACTTCCTACTCATCATTTCCATCACCATATTTCGGAGTTTAAAGTGTTCAAACAAGCAGCTCCTGGATGAGTGGGAGAGGTTTCCCCATGTGTTGACATGACAGGCCAGGTCTTCAGTTTAATATTTAAGGAAGTTGCATCATTCCTCAGAATACAGAGATTTCCACATTTCTCCCATCTCCACCTCCCCTGCAAGGTCTGAGTTTTTCCCAGCAAATACCTTCCCTAAGGAATATCTCCACCTACTCTGTAAATACCTACAGCTTGGTCAGACGAATTCAGGCTGATGCAGCTGAAATTGTGGAAAAGATCTAGCCATGAAAAGCTCTGTTTTGCAGAAATTCCCTTTGGACTGAAGGCAAGGCCTCGAAGTGGAAGTGTTGTGTCCTGGCTACAGGAGTCAGCCAAAGCAGCTGATTCCTGCTGGGAAATTGTACCACCCGAGGGGAGCAGGAGATCCCGAGCTGGCCCCTGGCTGTATCTGAGCATAGCTGCAGACTGGCGGTGACCTAACTGAGGAATTCCAGTTCCTGAGGGGAGCCTACAGGAAAGATGGAGAGGGAATTCTCACAAGAGCGTGGAGTGACAGGACAAGGAAGAATGGTTTCAAACTGCCAGAGGGCAGGGTTAGATGGGATACTGGGAAGGAATTGTTCTCTGTGAGGGACGTGAGGGTGCCCAGAGAAGCTGTGGCTGCCCCTGGAATGCTGGAAGTGTCCAAGGCCAGGCTGGACAGGGTTTGGAGCACCCTGGGATAGTGGGAGGTGTCCCTGCCCATGGCAGGGGTTTGGAATGAGATGAACTTTAAGATCCCTTCCAACCCAAACCATTCCATGATCCTGTGATCCTACAAGATGAGGAATGAGTGCAGTGCTGGAAGGCACAAGGAGCAGGCAAGGATGGAGCCCTTTAAGGGCTGGTGACGTGGTGGGCAGGGCGTGGAGGTTGCATCATTAATCAAGTCCCTAATGCTCTTAGTGCTAATCCATTAATGCCTCAGCATATAAGGCAGTTACTTCTCTCTTAGACTGATTTTGGGTCCAAGGGGATTAGGACAGAAGGTCTCTCATCTCCTGTGCTTGTGTTGTGCAGCGCTCCTTGCATCTGCTGCACCTTGGAGGGTGAAAAAATGCAGTCCTGAGACTGCATTACCCACTTTGGTAAGGCCAGAGATTTATCCTCAGCCCAGCAAGGCTCAGCTGGCTCCCAGCAGCAATGTGAGATCCTGATCTCAGAGCCCAGCCCACTGACAGTGTGGTCAGGGCAGGGATGTCCCCCTGTGCATCTGCTGGGGGTGTCCCAGCAGCAAGAGATGGAGCTCTGAGGAGATGGCAGAGCCTGGCAAAGCTCCAGCTCTCCTGCAGGCTCACCTAGAAGAGCTGTTGCTGATGGAAGGTTCTGCTCAGACCACTGTGGGGAGCCTGGGGTTGGTTTTAAAGAGGCACCCAGGCAGAAGGCGAGGTCTGGAAGGTGCTTGAACACCCTAAATCTGTCTGTTACATCTGTGATGCACCAAAGCAAGGTCATGTCACTGTCCTACCAGTCAAACCTTCACACAACTGGTGTTTGGAGACCAGTGCTTTTGGCCTCTAACTCCTGGCCCTGCACAGGACATCCCAAGAATCCCACTCTGTGCCTCAGAGTGTTGTCCAAACACTCCTGGGGCTCTGGCAGCCTTGGGGCTGTGACCATTCCTTGGGGAGCCTGCTCAGTGCCCAACCACCCTTCTTTCACTGACCCACATGGTTCAATGCATTTATAAAGCTGCATTTCAGGGCAAAACACGGTTTTCAGGCTTGTTTGGTTTTCAGGTGTTCCTATTTTTATAAAATTTCAGAGCAAACGAAGAGCTTTCTCAAGTGACCCTGCAAGGCTGAAGTAGGATGTGTGTTTGGTGAGGAAAGAGATTTGGCAAAGAAATAACTTCAGTCCCAAAGACAAAGAAGAATCTGTCTGCAGCTGCATTTCCCAAGTTTCTTGACCCTCCTCATGCAGTCCTATAGAACTGAGCCATGGAATGGTTTGGGTTGGAAAGGACCTTTGAAGTTCATCTAGTCCAATCCCCTGAAATAAATAGGTACACCTTCAACAGGATCAGGACAGTCTTGGTAACACCCAGACTTTTAGACTTTCTAGAAGTTGGTCATTCACTCTTGGGATCATCTGAGCAAAGCAGTCCTTAAGTGCAGTCTGCCTAAAATTGTACAATTCTAACATGTCACCACATGCACAATGACAATTTCATTGTCTGTGGAAATTATTTTGGTAGAGAGCAGAAATTGATAACTGAGACAGGGAGTTCTAGGCTCGCTCTGTTCTCCTGGCTAGCACAGTCACCTCTTGATGAACACCTCAGGGAGGCTGGGACTGAGGTCCTTTCCTACATGGAAAATAGCTCCGTAGGGAGAAAGCAAGGCCCTGTTCAGAAGAGGAAAACACAGGAGGAGGTTAAACATCTGGAAATGAGGTGCTGGCTCGTATTCCTATGGGAACAGGGACTAAGTGATTTGCCCAAAACAATCCCAAAACTCAGTTTTTCTGAGTGAGACCCAACACCTTTGGTAATTTCACTGTTAAGTGTAAAACCTTCCAGTAATGGATTAGAAACAGGTGCTAATAATATCCAAACATAAGGAGGGGTTTGTGGCAGTCAAAGGGATTAGGTTCTCCCTGTCAGTCAGTCAGCAAGTTTCTCCTGTCTTCTGCTGAATTTCCCCTCGAGGGGCAGGAGGTGTTTAGTAGGGGAGGTGGGGGTTAGAAAAGGAGACCCCTGGGTTTGTTGCATGACCTGCTGCTGTGTCATGTTCGCTGGGTTTTTGAGCTCGAGACCTTACAGAACTCTTTATTTGAGGAGGAAATAAGGTCAGAACAGCCACCGCGGTGAGGAGCTGGGATCTACAGCTTTGATTTATTAAAAAGGCTGGAATCTGTGCTAATAGTTATCCACCATGGTGCTTTCTCTCCCCTATAGACTTTACTGGGGTTCAGCCTTGAATTTGAGCAGGGCTCCCAGCAGGAGTTTTCAAGCCTAACACATTTTCCAAAATGCCTTTTCCCCCCTGCATTCTCCCTTAACACTTAATAAAAAACTCCTCAGCCACCTTTGTGGGTGAGTCTGTTTTCATTAATGCCTTGAAGTTACACGGAGATTTACAGGTAAAATAGTCCAGGGAGGTTGACAAAATGCAATTAATTATAATAAACAATTCATTGTAAAGATAGTCTCAGAGGAGAAAAGTGCTGGAAATCCCACTCTGAACAACTCTGTGTAATCTCCATTTGGAAAAAACCCCAATCCACCACGGCAGTGTAAGGTCAAGCTGATCATGTGCAGCTTTAGGTGACGAAGCCATTGCACGGGGTAAAGCTGGAGAGATTCCCCCTGTTCTGATGATAAACAGCCATCAATCCCTCGGGAGATTTAACATGACACCTGCCTGGAGTTACAGCCTGCAACGTGTGGAATCCTCACACATGGCTGAAATCAGTTCCTTTGGCTGAGTCTCGGAGGGGATGGGGTGAGGAAGGAGGTGGGAGCTCAAGGCACCAAGGGAGAATCTTTTTACACCACTGTTGTTGTGGCCTTGTGTTTTGGGGTGTTATTTTGGGCCGATCACGCAGAATTAGATTTTTCTGTGGTTACAACCACTGAATAATTGCAAACAGCCTCTGGTCTGTCATCACTGGGGCAAGAGTCACTTGCAGGGGTGGTTCAGAGCTGGCTCAGCTTTCCCTGCTTCCCCCTAGAGGAAACAGAAGCACCTGAAAGCAGGTAAGAATTTCTGGGACTTCTTATTTATGGCCACACCTCATTTAGGATTACAGGATTCATTGAGTGAACTCAAACACTGAACTCTTTATGCTTCTACTGCATGTGTTTTGCATATGATGATGTTCCTCCTGGATGAAACATGGTCCACAGGGCCTGGAAAATGGCTCAGCTCGTTCTAAAGCAAGGATTCTGGGGGTGTCTGTCTTCCCCTGGAAGGAATAGTACCACTTCTTACAGGGCTTGGAGCAACCTGGGATAGTGGAAGGCGTGCCTGACCATGGCAGGGGGTGGAATGAGATAAGCTTTAAGGTCCCTTCCAACCCAAACTGTTCTAGAATTCTGTGAATGTTATTCTGTGCTACAGTCAGTTTTCACTCTAGGATTCAGAAAGATTTTGGAAAGTGCTTATCCTCCTGGATGACTGGGCACAATGAGAGTAGGCACCCATCCCATGTAATTCCAGGTGCCCATTCCAGAGGTCAGTATCTGAGCTAAAATCTCAAATTTCACTCATTCCCTGGAGAGATGAAGTTCTTTTTGAGGGTGAATCATGGAATCCCAGAATATCCTGAGTTGGACAGGACCCACAAGGATCATCCAGTCCAACCCCTGGCCCTGCACAGTCACCCCAACAATCCCACCCTGTGCACCCCTGAGAGCATTGTCCAAACTCTCCTGGAGCTCTGGCAGCCTCGGGGCTGTGCCCATTCCCTGGGGAGCCTGTTCAGTGCCCAAGTGGGAATGGAGCCTAAGAAAATACAAGAGTTTTGGCATGGAGGCATCATCTAGGGTGAGGGTGTTGAGCTTGGCATTAGGATATTTGGGATTTGCACTTGGCCTTACTGTGGGGAAAAATACCAGAATCTGAAGATGCCTCTTCTCCGCTGAAAGGATGAAGCCAATGAAGAAAGAATAACACTTATCCTCACCTCTCTGGGGTTGTGATTTCTGTCATTCCTTATAACTTATAATACATTTTAAGAGTCCCTGATGAAATATTTGAAACTTTGTCCTGGATACTAAATTTTTCTTTTTGTCATCCATGAGGGGTTTTTCAGGTTGGGAGAGTCTTTTGCACTCACTTAATCTGATTTAATTACTGCATATCAGAGGCTGAAGACTTAAAACTTGGGCTTTTGTTGTCAGAGAAGGCAAGAAAGCCTTTGCCGCTAGGAGCCAGCTTTTCCCTGTGCTCCAGCTCCTGGCTGGGATACAAGTGGACAGAGGAGGAGGCACTGGGTCAGGCTGGGTGAGCAGCAGAGACCACGCTGCTCACAGTGATGCAAAACACCCCGTCACCAAACCTGCACGGGGAACAAGAGTAAAAAAAAAAATCTTTAAAACCTCATTAGTTAATCATCGTCACCACAGATGGTGCCCAGCTGTAAGCTCCTTTCTGCTCATCCTAATCCCATTCCAAGCGGCTCCCCTTGGCAGAGGAGCCTGGTGGCTTTGTTATCTGGAGAAGTGGCGGAGCATGGCAGCCCCTGGCAGTGGGGAGAGCTGTGGGAAGGGGAGAGATGTAAAGCTTTAGGAAGGGAGGTGGGGGCCCATCTCCCTGTGTAGGCAGGGGCTGAGCAAAACGTCCCACCCTTGGCTCGCAGGGCTGAGGAATAGGAACCAGAGGAATTCTCTGCTTGGCTTTTGACCTCCACTGTCGGTGCTCGAGGAAGGCCTGACCTGGGATGGATTATTGACCTGAGCAAAGCTATGTACCTGGATTACCTTCACTGTGGTGAGTGGAATCTGCCTCTCTCTCTGTCCCTCTACGAGCTTTTAAACCAACACTGGGAAAAGGAGTGACAGGGGAGGTACTGGAGGACTGATGTTAGAACTGAGTGTCTTTTTCCAGCAGCTCTGTCATCCTTTTTGATGTGTTTCTTACTTGGAAATTGGGATGCTGTTGGTTATGTGGGAGAAGTAGGTGCCTGTGATAAAGAAGAATTCTGCTTACAGGGAAAGGTTCCTGATGGGAACAAGCCATAGCTGGTGGCTGTACTTTGCTGTGTTGAGCAATGCAGATGTTATCCCTGGAAGGCCTCCAAGGGCTGTGTTTGTGTTTTCCTGGGAGGCTTTGCAGTGGGCTCTGGGTCCATCCTTTTTGAGGCATTTCCCAGGCAAACAGGTCTCCTTTCTGACCAGAGCTGGATTCTGGTTTTCCTGATGTAACTTGCTGTGGCCACTTAAAGTCTCTGCTGCTATTTCGGGACAGCAGGAGATTGAGTGGATCGATCCCATAAGAAGATCCGTGCTCCTGTGCACGGAGAGGGGACTCCTGTTCATTTTAAGCAGTGCTGCCCAGGCAGGGAGCCACGCTTGCTCCAGGCCCTGATGGCAGAGATGTCACTGTCACCACAGCCCCAGCTGGAGTCTCAACCAGAATTTTTACTCTGATCTTCTCTGCAAGATCTGAATAACCACAAGGTCTTTTTTTTCCCCTTTTCTTTTTCTTTTCTTGGCAGCCCCTCAGTCTCTCTAAGCACAAGCTAAAAGGGGGGCCTTGGGTTTTTTGACTAGCAGGACTCCAAGTCATTAACCCTTGACAGTTCTCTAGTGAATTACTATCAAAAAATTAATTGATTTCCTGGGCTGAAGAGAGATTCGTACAGTTGATGACATAAGGGTCATTTAGATCATCAAATGTGACCATTCGAATAGAGCATGGCATTGAATTTCATCCTTTCCTTTGTCGTCTTTATACATTGTGTTCAGGAACTCATGGCAGGACCACATGAACTGAATTCATACAGAAGGGAAGGTGAGAACTGATATAAACTCACCAGGAGGCCACAGGTCAGCATCCCACTGGGCCTCTGCAGAGAAGAACCTGGCAATCCACAGTTGCCTCTGCTGAAAACCCACCTGGTTCCACCTGTCTGTTACGGAAGGATGTTTTCTGGTGGCCATACTCCTGGGAAAATTGGGAATTTCTGCACCTCTGTGACCCTTCTAGGGTTTGGGTCAAGATTTGTGTTTGCTTTTGAGCATCTGAAACTCTAAGAGGTTCTTGACCTGGCTGCAATCACTATGAATTATTGGTTGTACTGGTGATTGATTTCTCTTTATCTTCCACATCTTCTACTCCCTCAAAATTGCTACTCACAGCAACTGAGGGCACGAGATAATGGTTCCATCTCTTGCTGGTTTTTTGATTTTGGGTTTTTTCCCCTCTTGCTTCACTGGATGTCCCTTGGCTCTCCTTTGGAGTTTCAATAAGTCTTTTCCTCTTCTCTTTTAATTTATTTCCCTGTACTTATGGCTTTTTTTTGGAAAGACTCGAAACACTGACAGTAGGTGAGTTTTATTGCTATCAGTTGTTACAAGTAATTTGTGCCCATTAACGTAGAAGAGGAACAAACTGCACATTTAAGTGTAAAATGACATTTATAAGGCTTAGGTGGTTTAAATATATTTAAAATCATTTTGCAGACATAAACAATGCATCTTTTAATCTCTTCCCTTCACAGTGCGATTTTCCCCCCCCGCCAAAAAACAAAACAATCTTTTTTTTCCCACTCAGTCTAGTTTTAAATAACCTGTGGGAAGGGGCTTCCGCTCCTTCATTTGAAGATTATTCCAATCTAACTGACCTCACTTGCCCTTTTCTCAGTTTTATCCCTTCACATCTATTTTTACCCTCTTGCTCTACATTAAGCTGTTCCTCTGCACGTCTGGGAAGAGGAAAAATTAGAGCCTTAACATTTTGACCACTTAGAGAATGAAAAATACAGGAGAAATTCAAGACCCAGGTGCCTGGCTTCTGCCAGAAATGTTGTTCCAGAAAGGACTTGATTTCATCTCTTTGTGCAGTACCTCCACTCCTCAGCTTCCCCTCAGCCTAACTTATCTCCTGTCTCCCAGAAATTCCTCACTGTTCACTTCCAAGGGCTGAGAGCTCTCAACAATGGAGATCCTACTTTTTCCTTGGCTCTTGGCTCCCTCCTGCCTGCCAGCTCTTGAATTTTCCCTCGGGCATTAGTTGGCCAAGCAATGTATATTTAGTTCTTTCAACATTTTGTTGTCTCCCTCCTTCGTCTCACCAACCCCTCAATCACTCTGCTGCTTTTCTCCAAAACCTCCTGAAATTGGCGGCATCCTGCAGGCCTGTGGTTGTCCAGTGCTACCCTCAGTCCTCCTCCTTGTGCAGGGCATGGAGGTTGAGTTTGTTGCCTGACTTTTTTCGGTGTTTCCTGGTGCTCTGGATGGCGTGAGAAGGATCCTGTGTGTGCTTAAGGGCTTAGAGGGAGAGGTGGGCTACGGAGAAGGGAGAGCAAATCCTCCCACGGCTGTTTCTGAGCAACTCACCCAGAAACAGTGGAGTTGTGTCAGATATTGGCTTTGTGCCCCTCTCTTTGCTTTAATGCAGAAGTGTAAATCACAATATCAGGGCCAAGGGGACAAAGGTTGTGTTCCTACTGCTGTCCCAAAGCAAGTGGTGCTGGGCAGGTTCCTTGAACCATCAGAACCTCAGTTTTCCCTTCAGCCTTTGCCTGTGTCTTCTGTCTCATGCTCTGAGAAATTGTGGACACCCAGTCCTGGAAGTGTCCAAGGCCAGGTTGGACAGGGCTTGGAGCAACCTGGGATAGTGGAAAGTGTCCCTGCCCATGGCAGGGGGTAGAACGAGAAGAGCTTTAAGGTCCCTTCCAACCCACACCATTCCAGGATTTTACGACTATCACTTAGGTTTGTGTCTCCACAACCCTGAGATGGGGAGACCCCAAGCCCTGCAGGCTCCCCAAGCTTTCTGTGATATGTGCTGGGCTTCAGCTGGGTCTCAGCATCAACAATGTGCTTGGAAGGATCCATGCATGGATATCTAGAGAATGGAGAATTTGCAGAAGAGAAGACTTTGGGGAGACCTCAGAGCCCCTTGCAGCACCTAAAGGGGCCTCAGGAGAGATGGAGAGGGACTTGAGGCAAGGGATGGAGGGACAGGACAAGGAGGAATGACTGTAAGCTGAAGGAGGATAAATTTAAATGAGATGTTTGGAGGAAATTTTTGACTGTTATGGTCAAGAACTGAACTGGCACAGATTTCCCAGAAAAGCTGTGGCTTCCCCTGGATCCCTGGAATTATCCAAGGCCAGGTTGGATGGGGCTTGCAGCAACCTGGGATAATCAAAGGTGTCCCTGGCCATGGCAGGGAGTGGAACTGGAGGAGTTTTAAGGTCCCTTCCAGCCCAAACCATTCTGATTCTATGATCTGAAGAGGAAGCTCAGGGGGGACCTCCTCACTCCCTCCAGCTCCCTGACAGGAGGTTGCAGTGAGGTGGGGTCAGTCTCTCCTACCATGAGAGGACCAGAGGAAATGGCCTTAAGCTGAGACAGAGCAGATTCAGATTAGATATCACAAACAATATTTTCCCTCTTTGTGTGGTCAGGCATTGGAAGGGGCTGTCCAGGGAGATGTTTAAGGAGTCACCATCCTTGGAGGTGTTTAAGAGGCGCCTGAATCTGGCACTGGCTGATGTGGTTTAGTGGCTTCAGGGTTGCAGTGGCAGTGTTGGGCTGATGGTTGGACTGGATGATCCTGACGTTCTTCCAGCCTGAGGATTCTACCACTTCATGCCCCAGCCATGGCAGTGCAGCATGGTCTGGATGTTGGCCAGCAAAGGGAGGCTGGCTCACCCTGTGGCACCCCGGGAGCAGAGGTGACTCTGTGTGTGCTCACACCTGATCGCAGCAGGTCTGTTCCTGCCAGCAGGCCTGGGCCTCTGCTGCCTGGCCTTGTCCATGTCCCAGCGTGTGCATTCCCCATCCAGCCTTGGAGAACTGCTGGAATCCAACAGGCCAATAAATCTGTAGAAATTATACCTGCTTGCTCAACAGACACGCTGCTCATCCCAGAGCCACGTTCTGCCAATTCTGCTCTTTAAACAAACATGGGTTTTTGGATTTTTTTACCCAGGTGCAGCCAGTAAAGCTGTCAGAATGAGAAAAGGACTCTTTGCTGCCTGATGGGATCGTGTGTACAGGTGCCAGTTAACGCCAGTTTCTGCGCTGAGTTGCACTGGGTAGGACTGGGAGTGACAGAAGTGCAGACCCTGCCTCAGAGCCCAGAGATCAGTGGGGCTCTGGCAGGTAATAAAAGTAATCTGCAAAGTTGTAAACTGGGGAAGGGGCTGGAGCACCAGGAGGGGCTGAGGGAGCTGGGAAAGGGGCTCAGCCTGGAGAAAAGGAGGCTCAGGGGGGACCTTGTGGCTCTGCACAACTCCCTGACAGGAGGCGACAACCGGGGGGGGTCGGGCTCTGCTCCCAGGGAACAGGGACAGGAGGAGAGGGAACGGCCTCAGGCTGGGCCAGGGGAGGTTTAGATTGGACATTGGGAACAATTTCTCCCCCCACAGGGTTGTCCAACCCTGGCACAGCTGCCCAGGGCAGTGGTGAAGTCCCCATCCCTGAAGGCATTTAGAAGTCTTGTGGTTGTGGCACTTGGGGACATGGGGCAGTGGTGGCCTTGGCAGTGCTGGTGGAATGGTTGGACTCAAGGATATTTGAGGTCTTTTCCAACCTAAACGATTTTGCGACCTAAATGTAGAATATTTGATCAAGAGTTACTAGGAAGAAACACATTTGCAGCAACTTTTGGTACTAAAACTGCACCTAAGAATAATGAGGCCACTACAGCTGCTTCAGTGAGTTACAGCAGTTTGTTGGAACTTTCTGTCCTACTTCTGGGAACATTCCCAGCTGCATCAAAGTTTGTTTGAAGTTGTCCCATACCAACTGCTCCCAGGTTTCTCTTGCATTCTTTCTGCATTAGCTGACCAGACTTATTCACCAGGTGTCATCCTCGATTCCTGACTGCACAAGCCGATCTCGTGTCACTGAGATGTGGCCACGAGGCCTGGCAGGGAGGGAGTTCTGACTTGCTCTCCACGAACACCTCAGCAAGCCCACGAACACATTTGGCAGGTGCCCTTGCCATTAAAGTTCAGGCAAAGTGAACACTGAAGTCAGAAAAACGTGGCCCTTGGCCAACCCATGGAAACAAAATTGGCACAGATAATCCCAGGTATTTTTTGCAGTACTTTTCCAGACCTATTCCCGTTCTGCTGGCGATTCACTCACCCATTTCAACACACTCGCACTTCAAGCTTCCTCAAAGGCATGCAAAAGCTCTTAATAAATAATCCTGCTATTCCTTATCACATCTGCCTTTGAGTGAGAGGCAGGACAAATGGAGCAGAGTTCCCATCTGAATCCAGGTCAGGATCAGGTATAAACTGGGCACTGGTGGTGCTGAGGAGCTGAGTGATCACTGCAGTGTTACATAAGCTTTGCTTTGGCTCCGATATGTTTTAGAAGCTCTGTGGTTTTGGGATGAGTATGAGGCCAGGGAAAGGAGGTGAATGGCAGCAAGGACTGTATCTCTCCCTAAACTTTCACTCGGTGCCTATTCCCACAGTATATAAACACTTCCTGCTCTGTGGATTGAGAGGTGTGAGCTGGATTGGCCAACCCTCAAAGTCCTTAGGACAGGCAGGAGCAAGAAAAGTCTTCAGATCAGCTGAGCATGGAAAGGGAAAAGGTGAAAACTTGGAAAAACCCTGGAAGTTAAACACTGGAAGGGGCTGCCCAGGGAGGTGGTAGAGTCTCCATCCCTGGAAATGTTCCATAAATGACTGGATGTGACACTTAGTGCCATGGTCCTCTTGACAAGATGATGTTTGGTGACACATAGGACTCAATGATCTTGGAGAGGTCTTTTCCAACCTAAATGATTCTGGGATTCTGTGGCTGCAGAAGTGAAGAATTTTCTAGGCAGGATTTTGAATGGATCTTGTATAATATTGTGAAAACTGATAAAGGTTTATGTAGGCTGAGATCAGGTCACTCAGGAACAGATGTTTTACAGGAAGGCATGGCAGGAGGGGTGGGAGCATTTACAGCCAGGATTCTGTAAGGTTTGGCAGCAGTCCAGGTGGGAGTGTTTGGTGTGAAGGAGATGAGACGTTGAACATGTTGACAAGGAGGTGGTGACCTTGGGTGTTGTGTGAGTGTGGGTTATTCCAGCAGGGAGGCAGGAGCTCTGGTGGGAGATAAGGAGGTGTTCTTTTAACTGTGGTAAAAGGCTGCCCAGGGATTTCATGGAGTCTCCCTCTCTGGAGGCATTCCCAACCCACCTGGATGTGTTCCTGTGTCACCTGCTCCAGGTGACCCTGCCCTGGTGGTGTGGTTGCACTGGAGCATCTCCAGAGGTCCCTTCCAACCCAGATTATTCCACGGTTCTGTGAAAAGTGTTGACAGAACCACATCTGGGAAAGCTCAGGAAGGAAAGGACAGACCCAGCAGAGGAGGGTGGCACCTGACACCGTGAATGTCAAGGCTGGTGTCACCTGATGGGACATGAAGGGGTCACCCTGCCAGCAGAGAGGGAATGAGGATCTGAAGAAGCACCAGGACATTCAGATCCTTATCTGTGGGGTGAAGGCAGCAAAGCAGACCAAGTCTCAAAAGTGTGGTGTCCATTGCTGTAGAGAAGAACTGGATTTCAGCTACAGCTCACATGGAGGAGGAGCAGGGAATGCCTTTTTCAGCTGTTTTAGTTTTAAATCACAAGTTCAAATGTGGAATCTTTTAAAGGACCCAAATCGTGTCTTAGTGTGAAATTTCTATTCCTTCTCAAGCATTCTTTCAAATACCTTGAAAGAGTAATTAAGATGAAGCAAAACCTTTCATTGAATTTAATTTTTTTTTTTTCACTTTCTCATCCCTCAAGAATATCAAAGGAGTGCTATTTGAAGGGTCAGTCCAGGAGGGAATGCAGTGCTTTTATTTGGGCTTTTCTTCCACCACTTTTCAGTATTTCAGGTGTTCATTCTCAGTAAATCTTTACCATTCAATTAAAAAAAAAATTTAAAATGTTCTTTAAGGGTCAGCAAAGAGAGACTCCCCCAACCACCTTCTTCCTTGTGAGCCATTCAAGCATTCATTTCTGGTAATTTAGAGCCAGGTCACAAAGAATGAGACACAACAGATGAAACAACCTTATTGTCACTGTCTGAGTTCGTCACTTTGAGCTTCTTTTCCAGACAGTGAAAAAGAAACTTGTTTTAAAAGAGAGTTCATTTGAGACTTCCAGTTAAGGATTAAGGATGAGGAGCTGCTGGGGAGAGTGCAGAGGAGGTCACGGAAGTGTTCCAAGGGCTGGAGCCCCTCTGCTCTGGAGCCAGGCTGGGAGAGCTGGGGGTGCTCACCTGGAGAAGGGAAGGATCCAGGGAGAGCTCAGAGCCCCTTCCAGGGCCTAAAGGGGCTCCAGGAGAGCTGGAGAGGGACTTGGGACAAGGGCCTGGAGGGACAGGACACAGGGAATGGCTTCCCACTGCCAGAGGGCAGGGATGGATGGGATATTGGGAAGGAATTGTTGGCTGTGAGGGTGGGGAGGCCCTGGCACAGGGTGCCCAGAGAAGCTCTGGCTGCCTCTGGATCCCTGGAAGTGTCCAGGGCCAGGCTGGACAGGGCTTGGAGCCCTGGGATAGTGGGAGGTGTCCCTGCCCATGGCAGGGGGTGGGACTGGATGAGATTTAAGGTCCCTTCCAACCCAAACCATTCCATGAGTTGAACACAGCCTGAAAGACACCGTATCTTTCTGGTGGCTCTGAAGGAGGGCTGGAATGACCTTGTCAGCTGGAGACATGACAGACATCCACACCCAGCCTGAATTCTCCTGCCCAGTAGGATTTATTGGTCTCACATTATCCAGGCATTGGCTGGTCCTTGTCCCAGCTCCCTGGCTGCATACAATCTCCCTGATTCTGTTTGGGCTTGAGCAGCTGTGGGGCCACAACCCCAGCAGGACACTTTGCTCTCCCAGAAGGGCCCCAAAACATCTGGGAAGGAGAGTTTGTGTTGGAAATACCCCCCATTGTCCCACAGCTGGCAGTGCAGGGGAAGCACGGTCCCTTCTGCTCCTGCACAGTGCCCGAGCAGAGCAGGTGTTCAATCCCGTGAGATCCCGTGAGCTCCTGCTGGCTCATCTGGTCAGAGAGTCTGGCACTGGGATTCAATAGATGGGGGTAATTAAGAACAGTTTAATTGTGTTGAAAGTGTAGGCAAGCAAAAATCACAGAAAACACCAAATTTAGACTTTGGCCAGGGTGCCAGCATTAGCAATGCTACCCTGCGTGAGAGGTCAGAGTTTTGCTGACGTGAACTAAAATCAAGGATAAGTAAGAATTGGAAGGATATAAATCTTGGGGATACAGAAAAAGTAGCAGAAAAAGCAGGACTAATAATAAGGACGACAATAATTCAAGACTGGCTGAGTTATTGGACACCTCTAAAAAAATCTCCTAAATAAGAAATCTATAAGAGAGTGGTTTGGACAGGCGTTGAAATGAGGAAAGAAGTCACTATAAAGAAAAATGCAATTGGTAAAGAACAAATGGAGGAATCCTTCAAAAAAAAAAAAAAAAGGGAAAGAACACAGATCAGCTTTGCTGATCTTGACAAGTTGGATATTATAGAATGAACTGAGAAACCTACTCTGTCACTTCCCAAAGGCAGCTGATGTGAACTGGGATAATTAAAGGAGAAAAAACTTGGATAATATCTCTGATAATTTTCCCCCCTATTACTCAAAGCCAAAAGGAGTCACTCCAGGTGAGACATTGTGTCCTCTAATACAATGGAGCAAATGTTGAGACCCAAATAAGAGTGCAGCTGTATGGCAGAAGAATTCCAGACAAAAGGCCAGATAAACACATGATTCCAGAGAAATATGACTGCTTCTACTGTTTATCAGATTTTATACAGTGCTGGATTTGGCTTGGAAAATTATTTAAAAGCGTTTTAGAAAGAGACATTTTTGGATGAATAAATTCTGTCCGTGGATTCAATAATACACATTGAGAAAGTGAGAAAGGATATACACATTGGAATGTGGAGGGAGTTGATTTGATTTAATATACTTTAAAATAACTTTTTTAAGAGTGTAAAAGACACATTAATGAAAATCAAATTTGATAATCCTTTGGAAGGAGCTGAGGGTGTAAGAAAGGAAAGAGAAATCATATAAAGAGGCCTGGAAATGTTAACAATGGTCAGAAAAATGAGATCTGTACTGGGGGAAAAAAAAGCCAGTGTTGCATTCAAAGGTTTAATAATCTCAAGTAAATGTTTTATTGGAAGTGGAAAATAGGGAAATGATGGTGATATAGAGGAAATTGACTTGTGCCTTACAGAAATGGAAACGCCGGGATGCAAACGGTTGTTGGACATGTGGAGAACCACGTGCTGAGCTCAGGAGGCCTGGGCAATAAAATGTCTGTGTGTTTGAAGGGTTGGGTGCTGTCCTGAGGAAGGACCGGAGTGTTTCTTTGCGGAATCCGGGAAAAAAAACCTTCCAACCCCTGCAGGCTCTGGAACCTGTGGTGAGTTCTTTCTCCTGATGTACAGCCTTGAGCTGCCAGGCCAGATCCAGCTGCAGACTGAAACCTCTCCAAAGCTCATGGGGACTCTGTTCATCTCTCAGCAATCAGCTTCTGGGTGGCAATTTTTTAGGAACAGCTTTGCTCAGGTCCTGGGTTTTGTGCATATTCCTGGTTCTTCAGCTGCTCACTCCAATCACCTGATTTGCTTCCCTGGATGCTGAACTTTCTCAGCCTCTTCCATCATTCCCTGTTACAGAGGAGGTCACCAGCCTAGGAGATCTCAGCTGCTCCTCTATGAATTCCTTGTGTGCCTGAGCTTCCTCCTTGGAGCTGGAAACAGCCCTGGGATGAGAGGTGGGAGGTACAGGAGCCAGCGTGTGTGGCTGTAATCAGGTAATCAAGGGACATCCCTACCAGGCAGTGTCCACGGGGAGGCAAAAGGATTGCTAACAGCTGCTCAGCCCCTTGCTGATCCTTGTGATCCACGTGTGTTCTTGGGATCGCATTCCTTTCATGTGATTATTTGTACAATTTTAGGTCTGAGTTGGGCAAGCTGCTCCAGTCTGATGGGATTAATAAAATCATGATATCATAAAATATCCTGAGTTGGAAGGGACCAACAAGGATCTTTGAGTCCAACTCCTGGCCCTGCACAGACACCCCAACAATCCCACCGTGTGCATCCCTGAGAGCGTTGTCCAAACTCTCCGGGAGCTCTGGCAGCCTCAGGGCAGTGCCCATTCCCTGGGGAGCTGTTCCAGTGCCCAAACACCCTCTGGGGGAAGAATCTTTTCCTGATATCCAACCTAAACCTCCCCCACTCACAGCTCCAACCATTCCCTCAGGTCCTGTTCCTGGTTATTAGAAGAGAAATAGCACCTCTGCTTATCCGTTTCCTGGTACAAACATGCAGAGCAAGTTGGACTTCAAACTTCACCTCAAAAGGAAATACAAAGTGATTTTCCCCGATATTACCAGAAATGTGAGTAAAGGGCAGTGCTGATTATGTAGAACAATATTACTGGGAAATGCCTGGCTTCAGCACTAGAAACACCCTCTGAAAAAAAAGCTTTGTCCCTGATCGTAAAGGTATTTATGACCTCTTCCCAGAGCTGAACACTGCAGACTCTGAAACACCCAGATGTGGCTGTTGCTGTCAGTTCCTCTCATCAGGGCTGTGTCCCAGCCAAAGGGGCTGCCCAGGGAGGTGTTGGAGTCCTCATCCCTGGAGGTGCCCAAGGAATGACTGGGTGTGGCACTCAGTGCTCTGGGCTGGGTGACAAGGTGGGCATCGCTCACAGGTTGGACTCGATGGTCTTGGAGTTCTTTTCCAACCTCACTCGTTCTGTAATTCAGGGTTTTTGTTTCAATAGACCACAGCTGGGTGTTGAACAGCAAGTGGCAGAACTGCCCTCTCTGCCTCTAGTTTATTAAACCCTTGTTTTCGTTTTAGGAAAGACGAATCCTACATTTCTCTAGGAAAAGAAAACCAGCCTTCTGCATTAGGTCTTCTCTGCTCCCTTCAGTGGGAAAATGCTCTAAAATCTCACAGTGGACTGTGCTTATCAGCATCCTGAGGGAGATGTCACAGTTTGATAGAACAGAGGAACTCCAAGATAGGAGACAACAGGGTGTGTAGGGAAGGGGTAACAAACAGCATCACGGTGTTCCTGTCCCTGCTCACCAGGAATCACAGAATCATTGAGGTTGGCAAAGCCCTCTAAGATCATCGAGTCCAACCCTTAACCCAGCACTGTCACTAACCCATGGCCCCAGGTGCCACATCTACATTTCCTTTGAACATTTTGGAGGATGGTTACTCCGTTATTTCCACAGGCAGCCTAAGCAGAAAGCGAAACTCACCACTGAGGAGTTTGAACCAAGTCTCAGTTTAGAGCCAGTTTTGGTAAGGTCTATCCTGTCTGAGATCCTGATCCTGGAAACCCCTTTAGGGCTCAGTCCCTACTCTGAACTCATACCAGGAGTTTGCTCTTCAGCTTCATAAATACACCTTGTATTTGCATTGTGAAGGCACCTCTCGCCAAAGGAATAACCACAGAATGGTTTGGGTTGGAAAGGACCTTAAGCACCATCTCATTCCAACACAACCTCCAAAGTTTCTCAACTCATGTATTTTATCTCATGTTGAAGGCACTCAATTTCATATTTTAAACCCATGGAAAATGATGTATCAACTGTAGGGACCTTGTAAGAGAATAAATGTTTTTAAAATAAGGAACATTGGGAAAAAAACCCTGATTTTTCAGCAGTTTCAGTAGATTTTCTTTCTTTGCACCTGTGGCTGATGCCTGGAAAACTTCCTAGGTAATACAACTGGAATAGCAGGGAGATTTTCTGTAGATGAATCTGATCCCTGAGACTAATTATTATCCTCCAGAAGGCTGGGCTTCTTTATTACCTGGGTTAAGTGCAATGTAATCCTTTGCATGGGAGGTTGTACCTGGAAATGCAACTTGGATTGCTGTGCTTTGAGGATAGACTTGTATCAAAATTATATGGGCCCAAGTAAAGAAAAAGGAGCACATTCTTTTAAAAAACCCCAAAACTAATAAAAAACCATACCTACCCTGTTAAAAAAATCCCACTAATGCCCACCCAAACCCCAGAACAACAAAAAAGGCACATGTGCAAATGAATATTTAAATTTTTAGAAGGAAATTCAATGACCACAGAAGGGAAGAGGGAATAATGTTAAAGAAATTTGAGGTGGAATATTCCATCAGATCCCAGAAAACATTTCTGATGACAGAACAGTTCAGGTGGCTGCCAAGGATGAATCACGTTAAACTGGCATTCAGGTGGATCCCGGTTGCCACAGAAGCCTGAGCCTTTGCAGGCAACCTTTGGAGGAGCTGCCTTTGCTAAATCACAGAATAAATTAGGCTGGAAGAGATTTTGGAGGTTCTACCACACACTCACAGTGTCCGTAGATCAGATGAGTTTTGAATATCCCCAGGTTTGCCTGTTACTTCTCCTCTGAGGTCCCAGTCTCTGATCATCATCATGAATTATTTCTTTCTCCTACCAGAATGGCCTTTTTCCTGCTGTCACCTGTGTCTGCCCGGTCTCAATGCTTTGGTCTTCTGGGACGAGTCTCTATCCCATATTTATATCATACCCTTGGTATTTATAGACAAGGATGTGGATGTTTCCAAGTCCTTCTCCAGGCTCAACAATTCCAGTGCTCTTATCATCTCTGCCCACATCATGCACTCCTGCAATCATAGAAGGGACCTTAAAGACCGCATAATTCCACCTCTCTGCCATGGACAGGGAACTTTCCACTAGACCAGGTGGCCCCAAGCTCCATCCAACCTGTCCATAAATATTTCCAGAGATGGAGCTTTTACCCACCCATCTACCCAGTAAATTCCCAACAAAATCCCAGAAGAGAAGGAAAAGAAATAAATTCATTTAGATGCAGTGAATCCAAACCCTCCTAGAAAATAGTTGATGAAAATGTTCTAAGCTGTAGGTGCTGTCAAATTGAGAAGATTTTTGGCCCAAAAGACAGCGTTTGTATCTCCAGCTTCCTTTCTGATCCAAGGGTGAGGTTCAAGGAATGGTGTCAATCCCTCAAATCTCCAACACCTGGTTCCTCACCTAGAGGAGATTTTCCATGGGTTTAAGACCAGCTTTGACGAGAACCTGGGTGAGGAAAAGTGCTACGGTTTAGGCTCTTTCATCCATGATTAGAATGACATGTTGGCTATCAGAATTCCCAAACAATGAAAAAGTTAAAGTCCTTTTGATAATATTTCAAGTAATCTAAGTAACAAATAAATTTAGGAGAAAATATACATTCTATCCATTTTGGTCTCTCTTTTTTTTCCAGATAATTATTATATATTCATAGAGAAATGGATAATCTGCTTTCCAATTCAATGCTTTTATCTTCTTATGAATCGAATTTCTCAAAGTTTGTAATTTTCCATGTATTACTTTGTCTTGGTCAGAACATAAATACTCCTTGTTAATTAAGGTCATTTTGAGATTTAAAATATATTTTTCTTCATCAAAAAGAGCACAGGGCAAACTGAAATGAGCTTTTTTTAGAACAAGCATTGTGAAATCTTCAAACTGATTCATCTTCCTTGCTAGAAATTCACCTTTTCTGGGGAAAACTCCAAGTGAAATAATTTTTTTATGATTTCCCTGGAAGACCTGGGCTTTTCAACCAGCTGCATGCCAAATTTTAGTGGTGGTCTGTAAATCTTTCTTCTCTCTGGTAGAAATGGCTCCTACACTGACATTACATTTAGAAGATTCCCGTTAAGGATCCGAGATGTAAAACTTGCTGGATTTATTCTTGCAGGATGCCCAAATCGCTGCCTGCCGAGGTTGATCATGGGT